>CM055126.1:70761015-71200042 GCA_029206835.1 Rana muscosa
GGTACAGGCAGGCAAAAGGGCGTATCTGTACGTCCCTTTGAATTTGCCACCTAGCGGCCGCGCGTGCTGCCGGTGGCACGCTCTCCTCGCACCGCGGGAGCGTGCCTGTGGGTCCTGCAAACTCGAGTCCTCCCTTTAATGTATGTATAGTATATGTTGGTAAAGATGTATAATATAGGAAGAGCATATACATATGGACATATTTTTGTGATTATAGGGGATTCTTGGCAGTGTTCTTTCTTTTCTTTTTTTGCTTATCACTGTGGTTTTTCTTTATTGCCTGATAGGGGATGTGTTTCTTTCTCTTTTTTATTTTTGTCTTTTTCCTCCCCTTCGTAACATAGCCGTATGTATTTTAATCTTCGCCTGTCTGGTACACATTTAAGGTTATATATATATATATTGTGACAGCAGGAAGGTAAAGTCACCTGGTTGCATCCAGGGGGGTAGATATATTTCGCCCAGATTCAGGCTTTACGCCGACTTATACAACTAGGTGGAGAGTTGTATAAGCCCAGCTGAGGCTAGTGGGCTCATGGATGACTCATACCTCTAGGGAGAGTGCTGGGCGTCGTGCAGGCAGGGAGTTGATGAGATCAGCTGAAGCTTGTCAGCTCGTTTAAGGCCTCTACAAAAACTCCCAGCTTCATTAGGTGTTTGCTCATGCCTGGACCCAGACCTGTGTGGACTGTCTAGGGAGAGTGAACCCCTGTGCGGTGAGACAAAGCCTGTGTGGCTATTTGTTTGGACATTGACTAAACCAGGGACTTAGGGACTAGGACAGCACCAGGCTGATCCCAGTTGTTAGTTAGGAAAACCTGCATGTTTAGTCAGAGGTCAAGCTGACCAGGATTTATTTTGTTTATGTTTCTTTTTGGCTTTGTTGTGTTTTTGTCACTGTACATAGAGAAATAAACCGCACCTTTTGATTTTGAAAACCACAACCTCCGTCTGCTGGCCCTGTTTTTGTGTGGGGAGCCCAACCAGGGGGTCACACACACCCGCTACCGAGTTAACCCCCTCACAGTTGGTGGAGAATGCGGGCAGTTTTTTTTAAGCCAGCATGGAGGAGATACTGAAACAGCTGGCTCTAGCAAATGCCAATCAACAGCAGACAAATGCAGGTTTGCAAAGGAGCCTTGCAGCCCAGCAGCAAGCTCATCAACAGAGCCTTGCAGCCCAGCAGCAAGCTCACCAACAGAGTCTGGAAGCTCAGCAACAAGCCCAGCAGCAATCTGAGGCCCGCTTCATAGACCTGTTACAGAAGCAAGAGCAGAGACTACAACAAATGGAAGCAGTAATGCAGCAACGTCCGCAGACCAGTGAGGAAAGCCGTCCCACTAATACCGCGTCCTTTGGGGTGAGTCGTTTATTGACAAAAATGACTGGAGAGGATGATCCAGAGGTATTTTTGACCACATTTGAAAGGACTACTGAAAGAGAAAAGTGGCCTGAGGAGCAGTGGGCTGGACTGGTGGCTCCTCTGTTAACTGGTGAATCGCAGAAGGCTTACTATGACCTAGAGCCTGACCAAGCAAAAGACTATGTGATGCTAAAAGCTGAAATATTGGCAAGGCTGGGTGTCACCCTGGCTGTCCGGGCTCAGCGTGTGCATAACTGGACTTTCCAGCTTGGAAAACCCCCCAGGTCTCAAATGTATGATCTCATTCACCTGAGCAGGAAGTGACTACAGCCAGAGACTTTGTCCACACCAGAGATTGTGGAACGTGTTGTAATGGATCGGTTTTTGAGAGCTCTTCCTACTGCCATCCAAAAGTGGGTAAGCCATGGAGACCCAGAGACGGCCGGTGGTCTTGTGGATCGTGTAGAGAAATACTTGGCTACAGAGAACCTGACGGCCTCTTCCAGAGACTCTCGGACTTTCCACCCTAAGACCAGACCATCCCCAGGGGCGGATAAGAGGATTCCAAGGGGTGAGGGTGGAGAGAGTGAGAGGGTGGGAGCTCTACCCAAAGTTTGGCGAGAACAGCCTGGGAAGTCAGGGGCTCAAGAGGCAGCCAAAAGGATTGTTTGCTACCGCTGCCGGCAAGCGGGACATATTGCAGCAAATTGCCCGGTTGTGGAGGAACCCATGCAATGTGACTTTCTGACGGACCGACGTCAGTCGCTGTGTGCAACAGTCGCATGCACTGCCATTCGGGGAACTGAGAAACATTTATGCAAAATGTGTATTAATGGTAGAAATGTTGTGGTATTGCTGGATTCAGGTAGCCTTGTGACCCTGATAAAGGCTGAATTAGTTAAAACAGAGGTCTCTGGGAATAGCAAGGTAGCTGTTATTTGTGTGCATGGGGACACCCGAGAGTATCCAGTGACTACAGTGTGTTTCGAGACCCCCAAAGGTACCCTCTCTCATCCAGTGGGGTTAGTATCTCAATTACCGCATGATGCCATTGTGGGAAGGGATTTTCCGAAGTTCTGGGAACTGTGGGATGATCCTGAGCCCCCCACTGGTGCCCCTATGTACCAGGAATGGGATAGCCAGAACTCCTCTGAGAGTGGTGAGGACTCTCCAGAATTTCCCTTGTCAGTATTGGCAGGGGAGACTCAAGAAACTGGAGAGGAGCCCACCTCCTCAGACGAAAACCTACCGTCTGTGGAGTTTTCTGATCTGGAGGTTCACAGGGAAAATTTTGCCACAGAACAGTTAAAAGACCCCGCCCTAATAAAGGCACGGGAAAACGTAGTGGAAATAGATGGCGAGTTAGTGAACCCAGATAATACCTGCACTTACCCATACTTCAGCGTAGAGAAGGACCTACTGTATCGGGTGGCAAAAAGGGCAGAAGAAACCGTTGAGCAGCTTGTGGTGCCCAAACCTTACAGGAAGTTGGTGTTGGAGTTGGCCCATGGGCACATTCTTGGAGGTCATCTGGGGACAGAGAAAACCCGAGAGAGGGTATTACAGAGATTCTATTGGCCTGGGGTGATGAAGGACATAGAAAATTATTGTTCCTCCTGCCCTGTGTGTCAGAGGTCGGCCCCGATGCCACATTTCCGTAGCCCGCTGGTCCCTCTACCCATCATTGAGGTCCCGTTTGAGAGAATCGCAATGGATTTGGTAGGTCCTATAATCAAGTCCGCTAGGGGGCACCAGTACATATTGGTTATAATGGACTATGCCACCCGTTATCCAGAAGCGATCCCTCTCAGAAATACCTCGGCCAAAACCATAGCCAAAGAGCTATCTCTTGTTTTTAGCCGGGTGGGTATTTGTAAAGAACTGCTTACGGACCAAGGTACACCCTTTATGTCCCGGGTTATGAAAGAGCTGTGTAAATTGTTCAAAGTGACGCAATTGCGTACATCTGTGTATCACCCCCAAACCGATGGGCTGGTTGAAAGATTCAACAAAACCCTAAAACAAATGTTGAAGAAAGTGGTGGATAGAGATGGAAAGGATTGGGACTGTCTACTTCCTTATTTGATGTTTGCTATTAGGGAGGTGCCCCAATCCTCTACGGGATTCTCCCCCTTTGAGTTACTGTATGGGAGACACCCAAGAGGGCTGTTGGATATTGCCAAGGAAACTTGGGAAAGTGAGAGTTCTCCCCACAGGAGTGTGATTGAGCATGTCACCCTGATGCAAGATCGAATTGCACAGGTAATGCCCATTGTGAAGGAACATTTGGCCCAAGCGCAGTTGGCACAGCAGAGAGTGTACAACCGTGGAGCCAAGACCCGTACCTTTTCCCCGGGGGATAGGATATTGGTACTTGTCCCTACGGTTGAAAGTAAATTCCTTGCCAAATGGCAAGGCCCCTACGAGATAATGGAAAAAGTGAGCGAAGTGAATTACAAGGTCAGACAACCAGGAAGGCGAAAGCCCGAACAGATATATCACGTTAATCTGTTGAAAGCCTGGAGGGATAGAGAGTCCCTAGTCGCAAAAACTTGGTCACCAGCTCAAACTGGTTGCGTGATTCCGGAGGTTGGAATAGCAGCCACCTTGTCACAACCCCAACAACAGGAGGTTAAGGAGTTTGTGCTTCGCAACAAGGAGGTGTTCTCTGAGCTGCCGGGACAAACATCTGGGGTAGAGCATGATATTATTACCCTGCCCGGTGAAAGGGTGAAGTTAAAACCCTATCGGATCCCAGAGGCCCGACGGGAGGCAATACGGGAGGAAGTACAGAAAATGCTGAACTTAGGGGTGATAGAGGAGTCCCAAAGTGATTGGTCTAGTCCCATTGTGTTGGTGCCTAAACCGGATGGGAGCTGGCGATTTTGTAACGATTTTCGTCAGTTGAACAAAGTTACAAAATTTGACACCTACCCCATGCCACGTATAGATGAGTTGATCGACCGGCTGGGAACAGCCCGATACATGACGACTCTTGACCTCACAAAAGGGTATTGGCAAATTCCCCTGGCCAAGTCGGCCAAAGAGAAAACCGCATTTGTAACCCCAGACGGGGCGTTCCAATATAAGAGAATGCCGTTCGGGTTACAGAATGCGCCGGCCACATTCCAGCGGAAAATGGACCAGATACTGAGGCCCCATCGGAAGTATGCTGCGGCTTACCTGGATGATGTAATTGTCCATAGCACAGATTGGGCCTCACATCTGCCAAAAGTGCAAGCAGTCCTAGACTCTATCCGGGAAGCGTGGTTTACGGCTAACCCCAAGAAGTGTACCATTGGGCAGGAGGAGGCCAAATATCTTGGGTACACCATTGGCAGGGGAGTGATAAAACCCCAACTCAACAAAGTCGAGGCCATCCAGAGTTGGCCTCGTCCCAACAGCAAGAAGCAGGTACGGGCCTTTCTGGGAATCGCGGGTTATTATCGGCGCTTCATTCCCCACTTTGCTTCTAAGGCTGTGCCCCTAACCAACCTGACGAAAGGGAAAGGGTCGGTCATGATTAAATGGACCCCCGAGGCTGAGGCAGCATTCCAATTCTTGAAACAAGCCTTATGTAGCCAGCCAGTGTTGTACTCACCCGACTTCTCTAAAGACTTTGTCGTACAAAGTGATGCGTCAGATGTGGGGTTAGGAGCAGTATTGTCCCAGGTCTGGAACGGGGAAGAGCACCCAGTCATTTACCTCAGCAGGAAGTTGAAGTCCCATGAGGTAAATTACGCCACGGTTGAAAAGGAGTGTTTAGCGGTGAAGTGGGCTCTAGATTCCCTTCGGTACTATCTGCTAGGTAGGCACTTTGACATGGTTACGGATCACGCTCCGTTAAAGTGGATGGCTCAAAACAAGGAGACAAATAGAAGAGTGAATAGGTGGTTCCTGGCCCTACAGGAATTCAACTTCACAGTAAAGCATCGCCCTGGCGTTCAAATGGGGAATGTGGATGCTTTGTCTCGAGTACATGAATGCCTGATTGCTGGTGTTCCAACCCCGAGGTTAAAACAAGAGGGGGGGGTATGTGACAGCAGGAAGGTAAAGTCACCTGGTTGCATCCAGGGGGGTAGATATATTTCGCCCAGATTCAGGCTTTACGCCGACTTATACAACTAGGTGGAGAGTTGTATAAGCCCAGCTGAGGCTAGTGGGCTCATGGATGACTCATACCTCTAGGGAGAGTGCTGGGCGTCGTGCAGGCAGGGAGTTGATGAGATCAGCTGAAGCTTGTCAGCTCGTTTAAGGCCTCTACAAAAACTCCCAGCTTCATTAGGTGTTTGCTCATGCCTGGACCCAGACCTGTGTGGACTGTCTAGGGAGAGTGAACCCCTGTGCGGTGAGACAAAGCCTGTGTGGCTATTTGTTTGGACATTGACTAAACCAGGGACTTAGGGACTAGGACAGCACCAGGCTGATCCCAGTTGTTAGTTAGGAAAACCTGCATGTTTAGTCAGAGGTCAAGCTGACCAGGATTTATTTTGTTTATGTTTCTTTTTGGCTTTGTTGTGTTTTTGTCACTGTACATAGAGAAATAAACCGCACCTTTTGATTTTGAAAACCACAACCTCCGTCTGCTGGCCCTGTTTTTGTGTGGGGAGCCCAACCAGGGGGTCACACACACCCGCTACCGAGTTAACCCCCTCACAATATATATATATATATATATATATAAATTTTTTTGACACAGTAGCACAATACAAGACACATAAATCGTTTTTTTTTTTTTTTTTTTTTTAGCACATACACTAATTTTGTCCAAGGGCAGCCTTGGGACTGCACCTTAAAGTTAACGGTAGTACACTTTTTGGAGCTCACAATATTACACTATACCTGCCGGGTTTTTTCCTTTTTTTTTATATGGGAGATGAGGGGTGAGGAGTAAGGAGAGAGGAGTGTTGCCGCGTACACACGATCATTATTCACGGCGGTTAAAAAAACGCCGTGAATAATGACAGGAAAAACGAGGGAACCGCTTCGGTTCCAAGGGTTCCCTACACACGGTCGTTTTTCCCGTCATTTTTTCTCTTGACGAGAAAAACGACCGTCTGTGGGCTCCGCGGCAGTGTCTCCCTATGGGAAAACTGCCGCGGAAAAAAATGATGGAAAAAACGATGAGAAAATTTAGAACATGTTCTAATTTTTCTCGTCATTTTTTCTGCCGTTTTTCTCAACGAGAAAAACAACATAAAGCCCACAGACGATCGTTTTTCTCGGCGAAAAAAAAAATGCTGTTTTTCTCGTCGAGAAAAGCGGTCGTGTGTACGCAGCATAAGAGTGTGTGTGTCTCCTCTCCTCCCGCCCCGTCCCGATGCTGTCCCAAAGCTGTTCTTGGTGGGGCCCCAACAGGGGAAACTAGAAGTCCGAGCACCACGAGCAACGCTGCTCTCACCTGCTTTTGACCCTGTCACCCGAGCTTGCTGCTAGCGGAGGAACCGAGGGTTCTCGGCGGAGAAGGAATGCGGAAGTGAGGGCTGGAAGCAGAGTGTGCAGAGAGGGCAGAGCGTGCAGCAAACCTTGTGTCAACAAGCAAGCAGAGCTGCGGAACACCTAGGAATGTGAATGTCAGTCAGTGAAGCTGGGATGCTACTTGTTTAAACTGCGGTGGACTGTACACCCCGGATTGACTCATCCCTTCCCAGCCCATCCACCTGGACGACTGGTCACAGTGCTTAGACTAAGCTGAGTGCTCGGCAACCTGTATCCTGTATCCTGGAATGGAGAAGTCTTACTGGAGTCTGTGAGGTTGCGTGAGTAGAGGATCTGCACTTGACACACTGCACACTGTGTATGGTCTATGGCTTAGTTCCAAACCTAAAAAGAGTTGCTTAACAAAAGGACCCACACATGACATACTATATATGGTTTATGGTTTAGTCCTAAACCTAAAAGAGACACTTAGCAAAATATAGTTGTTGGTCACAGACTTTTCTATGTTGTTGTATTTCTGCTTTGGCTGATATCCGCTGAATACCACTTGTATGGGCGCTTTGGAATCGCAGTTCAGGTCTCATTGGATATGGCACACTGCCAGAGCTTTTTTTTTTTTGTGTGCGGGGTATGTGTTGATACAATTTAAAAACTTTAAAAATTGAACTAAGCCACATATCAAATCAGACCTGCAGATAGCTATTAACTGGCTTTAACGGACCTTATTACACTTTATTGCAAAGCAAGAAAAATTGTGCATAAGGCATTATGTCCGGGAAGAAAAAAGGGGATGATAACCTTGGCCAGGAGAATGTGGGACCACAATCTTTACGATCGGCCAAAAGTAATCAGGCTGCAGCAGCAGCAGCAGCTGCCAAATTGGAGAGATTTGCTCACGCCCCAGAACACACTCCAGTTAGAGGGGGAACACAGACCCAGGCCAAAGGGACAGCAGACAGGAGAAGCCAAGGTCATACTGTAGCAGCCACAGTTAAAAACATCAATAATAAAAGCACGGCCACGGCCATTCAAGGGACAGAGATAAACTTGGGATCAAATATTGCCATAGAGGGGATTCCCACACTACAGGATATGTTCCTAGTGGTCAATGCGTGTAAACACTCATTGGAGGAGGTATGTGACCAGATGAAAGGTATCAAGGAGGAACTAGTCTCAATGCGGTCTGAACTCCAAAAGACAAATGAAAGGATTACTGAAACAGAAGGAAGGATCTCACAGATAGAGGATGAACTATACCCGGTAAAACAAGAGCATAGAAAACTAATGGGACAAATGGCTAAGTTTGAGGAAAAACTGGACGAAATGGAGAACAGACATCGTAGGGACAATATAAGACTGGTGGGGCTACCAGAGAAGCGTGAAGGGACTAATCCTATAGAGTTTTTGGAAGACTGGTTCATAAAGTTGTTTGGAAGAGAAAGTTTTTCGTAACAATTTTCGATAGAAAGAGCGCATAGAGTCCCCTTTAAACCCCCTCCCGCAGGAGGGCACCCACGGTCAATGTTAATGAAATTCCTTAATTACCGGGATAAAGTAACCCTACTAAGAAAGGGTAGAGAGATGGGGTCCATTTTTTTTGGAGAAACCAGGGTGTTATTATATCCAGATTTCTCCCCTTATCTGCAGAAGCAAAGGGCGGGTTTCATAGAAGCCAAACGTAGATTGAAAACTCTTGATGTTACGTATGCACTACTGTACCCAGCACGACTACGGGTGGTAGCGTTAGGCAGGACACAATTTTTTGATACCCCTGAAGGAGTGCTGGGGTGGCTGGAAGATAAAAAGGATCAGCTATCAACAAAATTAAGTGACATTTAGCTTAATGATGTGATACATTTAGGTTTCACTTGTTGATTATCCCTTTCTGTCCTTTCCCCATTTTTTATTTTTTTTGTGTGGGGAAGGGAAGGGAAAGGAGAGTTCACGGATGCGAGGATGAGGGTGAGGGGAGACACACACTACTGGAGGAGTAAAAGAATGGGTGGAGAATGTAGTAAAATAGAATATGGGGTGAGGGAGGGAGGGAGGGAGGAGGGAAGGATGGAAGATATAAATGGGGGGAGTGGGGAGATGTATGGACCGTTCACAAAAAAAGCCCCTAGGGAATACCTAAAAAGGTGTAGGGAGGGACCAAAATGAGTTATCACAAGGAACACAAAAAGGTTGGAATTCAATAATGGCTAAAATGTACACAAATATATATATGGAGCACATTTGTTTTCTTTTTTTTCTTGAAAAAAAAAAATAAAATAAAAAAATATAGCACTTTTTGCAGGGGTAAAAATAAAAAAATAAAAGAGTACAGTGACGGCACTAAATAATGATAAAACCATTAAGTAAATTGGTAGTAAAAAGTGGAGTAAATCACATAAACACATTTCTTAAAGAGATAGGAAGGGAAAAGAAAAGGAAAGAATATTTTTGCACTGTGTGGTATAGGGGGAAGTCAAAAGTCTTAAATCACAATGTATTGCTATGAGAGAATTATGATTTCTTTGGTAATTTATTTCAGGCAACTTGTGTTTTGGTTAGCTGATGCCTTTTTTGAATGAATTGATTGTCTTATGCAGTCCAGAGTAATGAAAATAGGGTCTTGGAATGTCCGTGGGTTGGGTACCCCTGCCAAGAGAGCTGTAGTATTTGATATGCTGGAAATGTATGAGGTGGGACTGATCTGTCTCCAAGAGACCCAATTGACTAAAATTACTATACAAGTTCAAAGTAAGAAGTTCCAACAGCAATACCACTCAGTGCACACCTCTTATTCCAGGGGTGTGTCAGTACTGGTTAAAAGAGGGGTGGTGTTTACTTGCAGACAGATCAGCATTGACGAGGAGGGGCTCTATATTTTTCTTCACTGCGTAATAGAGAGTAGAGAATATGTTCTTGCAAATATTTATATACCCCCGCCCTTTAAAATGGAGGTTATATATAAGGTAATGGAATTTATGGTGGATAAGATGGGGATGCCAATCATAGCAGTGGGGGATTTTAATGAGGTTATAAATAGAAAATGGGATAGGTTTCCAGGGGGAAGGGAACCGAATCCTCCAGAGAGTCGATTGTATCAAATTCTACAAGAAATTGGCTTGTTCGATATATGGAGAGCGAGAAACCCAGATGTGAGGCAGTATTCCTGTTTTTCTAGCTCCTATTCAACACTTTCTAGGATAGACCTAGTTCTAGGCAATACGGAAGAATCCCAGATAATAAAAAATATAGTATACCAGCCGAGAGGGGTGTCAGATCACTCGTTAGTGACAGTTCTGGTAAATTTAGAAGGGAATAGAATCAAGGGATTATGGAGGATGAATCCTTTATGGTTTGAAGTTATCGGAGGCCCTGAGGAGATTCTAGACAAATTACAAGAGTTTATAGAATTTAATGAAGGAACTGTGACACAGGGAGTGATGTGGGACACATTGAAGGCATTTTTAAGGGGAATATGTATTCAACAAGTGGCAAAAGTAAAAAAGGCATCCAGAGAGGAGGAGAATAGGATAAGGCAGGAATTGGTGAATGTAGAAAAGGAATATGTTGAAAACCCAACATCAGAGCGACAAGGAATATGGATGAACAAACAAGAATATAAAATAGCAATGATTAAAAAATCTGAGAATAAAAGATTATTTCAGAAACAAGCCGCATTTGGGGAGGGGGAGAGTGTTGGAAGAATGCTGGCAAATTTAGTGTGAACCAATTCCTCCCCATCCGCAGTACCCGCGATTAGGACTTCGAAAGGAGAAATCTCCACTCGGGTATCAGAGATCACAGACACCTTTAGAGAATATTATGATAAATTATACAAATCGCAGGGTGCAGCGGGAGAGGAGGAATTGGAAATATTCTTTGGGAAAATCAAAATACCAATTCTTACTGAAGCAGAGAAAGAGGGAATGGAGGCTCCAATAACTTTTGAAGAAGTACAGTTAGCAGTTGCAGAGATGGCCAATCAGAAATCGCCTGGACCTGACGGTCTCCCTATAGAAACTTATAAACACTATGGGAAAGTGCTATTGCCGGAACTTCTTAAAACACTGAATTGGGCACGGGAGGAGGGGGAATTGCCCAAGTCAATGTCAGAAGCAATAATTATAGTGCTGCATAAGGAAGGGAAAGATCCACTAGAGACCTCATCCTATAGGCCCATCTCCCTCCTTTGCTCAGACGCTAAAATATTGGCCAAAATAATGGCAATTAGGTTAAAAAAAATTATTTCAAGACTAATACACCAAGATCAAACTGGGTTTATCCCCAGTAGATCAACTAGTATGAATATTAGAAGGGTATTCCTTAACCTACAAACTCCAACACAGAATATGGGTACTAGGGCAGTTATGTCCTTAGATGTGGTCAAGGCGTTTGATAGCTTGGAGTGGGGATATATCTGGCATGCTCTAGGAGCATTTGGTTTTGGTCCGTCAGTTATTAGATGGATAAAAATCCTGTATAGTGACCCAAGCGCAAAAATTAGAGTCAACAATGACTACTCAGGTAAGATTAAATTGGAGAGGGGCACAAGGCAGGGGTGTCCATTGTCACCCCTGCTTTTTGCACTAGCAATGGAGCCATTGGCCACAGCAATAAGAACGAATACAAAAATGAAAGGATTTGTGAGCTTGACAGGAGAGGAGAGAATCGCATTATATGCGGATGATGTTCTTCTCTTCCTGGGGGACACAGATCATTCACTTAAGCAGGCTATGAGTATCTTTGGAGAATTTGGTAGACTCTCGGGATTGGTTATAAATTGGGAAAAATCAGCCTTGATGCCGGTGGACCCGATTGCCAATCAAATCTTTGTAGAAATACCCCAATTAGAAATGGTGGATACAATGAAATACCTGGGAATACATATAACAATTGACCCAAATAAATATATAAATAACAATATAGTGCCCCTCCTGTCTAAATTTAAAAATAAAATTCAAATATGGAGGCGGCTCCCACTGTCAGTTGCAGGGAGATGTAACCTGATCAAAATGCTGTGGATGCCACAATTATTATATGTATTGCATAATACACCAACGTGGATTCATAAGAAATGGTTTAGGAAAATTGACACACTATTTAGAGAATTAATATGGAAAGGAGGCCAGGCGAGGATAGGACTACAGACCCTGCAACTATCAACAAGGGAGGGAGGTATGGCGGTACCACACCCACGGTGCTACTTCCTGGCAGCACAGCTGCAGCATATAGGAATGAGACCAGAGATGGGAGGGGATACAAATGGGCGGTTGATGACAATGGGGTCACCCCACAAGTTGGTGATGGAGGCATTGGAGGCAAACTCATTTTTATATAAATCCCCTACGGTCAAGATGGTAATAAAGGTGTGGAAAGCTGTGAAAGCAATAGGGGGATTAGAAGGAGAGACAGAATATACACCCCTTTGGGATAATAGGAATCTTCAGGAGCTGGAGCCGATGGGGAAAATTAAGGAAAGGGAAGGGGATAACTAGGCTGGCCCAGCTGTATGAGGGAGAAATCCTAAAAACATTCGCTACACTTGGAGAGGAATATGATGTCCCTAAACATACATTTTATAGATATTTGCAAATTATACACGCATTAAATAAGCAGTTTGATAGACAGGGACCAATCTGGCACAAATCCCCTATCTTTCAGAGATTGGGCAATCAGAGTGAGACCGGGGGCCGTATATCCGAAATATACCCACATCTATGCAAAGGAAGTATTACAGCTCCTGAACATCTTAAAAGTAGAGGGAAATGGGAGGAAGATCTGGGGCCCATATCCGGGGGGCAATGGAAAAAGGTACTAGAGAGTGGACACCTTGTATCTGTGTCACCGGCCCAGAAGTTGTCATTCTTAATGCTATTACATAGGACATACTATACACCAAAAAGGCTGTTTGATTTTGGATGGAGAACAGATGCAGGGTGTCCCAGATGTCAGGACACAGGGGACCTGATACATATGCTATGGAGGTGCCCGAAATTATTTAGGTATTGGACAGGGGTACTAGATAGCATAAATAGGACATATATGACAACAATAGAAATGGACCCTAGAATGTGTGTCCTGGGACTAGAGGAGGGAACAAGCAGAGCGACCAGTATAACAAAAGCAGTGCTTAGATGCCTTTTTCACGCCAGAAAATTTATAGCGCAAAGATGGCAGGCAGAAGACCCCCCCTCAGTGAGAGAATGGGCTAATATAGTCACCGCAACAATATGGAAGGAGAGGGTAGTATATATTAAGAGAGGGAACACAAAAGAGTTTGAAAAGGTGTGGAACCCGTGGTTGGAAAAAATAGGGACACCCCTGCAAAGCGGAGAGTGAGATAAGGAAAATAAATGAAAACAAAAATAAACTTTGAACAATGTGTAAAAATGGAAGAAAAAACCTAATATGAGAAATAGTAAGGGGGAGGGGGGAAGGAGGGAGGGATGAGGATTAATAGAGTGAAAATTACACTGATAACATTTTGCTAATTTATTGTTGTGAAAAATAAATATATAAAAGCATGTATAATGTTAATTTGAATATATAAGAAAATTAATAAAGAGAATATAAATCAAAAAAAGGTTATATATATATATATTTATTTATTTTTTTGACACAGTAGCACAATACAAGACACATAAATCGTTTTTTGTTTTTTTTTAGCACATACACTAATTTTGTGCAAGGGCAGCCTTGGGACTGCACCTTAAAGTTAACGGTAGTACACTTTTTGGAGCTCACAATATTACACTATACCTGCCGGGTTTTTTCCTTTTTTTTACCGGTATAGAAGTGGCTGACTCCAGCTTAGGCCCCTTTCACACTGGGGCAAGAAGGTGTGCTGTGGGTATAGCAGCGCTATTTTTAGCGCCGCTATACCTTCGTTTTTACCGCAGTATTCGGCCGCTAGCGGGGTGAATTTAACCCCCGCTAGCGGCCGAAAAAGGGTTAATACAGCGGTTTCCCATTTCTTTCAATGGGCAGCAGCGGTAAAGGAGCGGTGAACACACCGCTCCTTCACCGATGTAAAGATGCGGCTAGCAGGACTTTTGGAGCGGTCCTGCTAGCGCACCGCTTCAGTGTGAAAGCCTTTGGGCTTTCACACTGAAGACTGCAGGGCATGATTTTTTCAGGAGGTATAGCAGCTCTATTATTAGCACTAAACCGCCTGAAAAACGTGTCAGTGTGAAAGGGGCCTTAGTGAGGTTCAGATAAACACATTGCTGAATTATTTGGTTTTATATCTGGGTATACCTGTGTCCTGGTTCCCCCCTCCCTGCCTACCCCTACTTATGGGGAATGGGGTATCCCGGAGATGAAACTCTACCTATAGTGGAGGAGGGGTCGGACGGGAGGGGAGGAGGAGAGGAGTGCATATATGGATGAAGATGTCTTTAATAGATATAGTGGGGCACAGGGTATGTGGCACTTGGGGAGTAATGGCACAAGGGGGTCCCCCCCCCTTAAGTTTTTGATTCAATAAAAGTAGAATGGGAAGGAATCTATTCTATGAGGTATATGTTTTGTTTGTTTTTTCCTTCCCTCTCCATTTATTCCCCACTCTTTTTAGGAGGGAATGGAGGAGGGAATAAAAGGGGGTTTATGATTTTCAGTTTGCAGAGGGAAAGCGATACCAGCTGTGGATAAGAGTGCTGCACACCCCTGATTAGACATTGGAAGAAAGGAAAAGATACCCCTAGGGGCTTTGAATTGCAGCAATGAGTAGAAATGGTTGAGGTGGGATTGGTAAAAAATATAAAGTTTATAAGTAAAACAAACATTGGGAGTGGTAAAAACCATCTGATGGGAATCAGAGCATGAGCTCCGAATAACATTGAGTAATGAACTGTGCATGTATATAGAACAACCAATAAGAATTTATACAACATTGTAAATATTTACTATAAACGCAAAAAAAAAAACTGACGCGTTTCGACCTTCAGGGGGAGAAAGGATTTGCACATAAATGAAACTTGTTAGAAAAGAAACAAACAACAAAAATAAGGTATATGTATGTGTGTAGTTTCCATATATATACACAGTCATCGTAAGTGACAGTTATGAGATACATACCAAGGTGGATGTCGAGGACCAGGACCAATAGTCAGCCAATGGCCCCGCCGTCAGGAGCAAACCCTCTCAAGGGTCCGGACAGCAGAGAAAAGGGGTCAGATGAACCAATGGACCAGGTTGCGGAGCAAATTGGGAGCCAACCCCAGACCTACGAGAGGTCGCAGCCTGCGACCCCGCGCTGAATAGGAAAAGGGGGGCTAGTGGATAGGGGGAGAGGCCAGCACAGTGCAGGCTGGGCAAGAAGGACGGGGGGAGCTGGGCCAGTCAGGGCCAGTCAGAGACGGAGGCGCACTTGCTGGGGAAGTGAAGAAGAAAGGTTGAGGTGCAGGAAAGGTTACCTGGACTATCAGGGTAGATGGCATAAATCAGTGAGCAGGATACTCAAATTGTAAGGGGATTAATTGAAGAATTCCCTTGAGTAGATATATCATTTTGAAATGCCTACGATCACAGGGATCTGCATTCAAGAAAAAAATTACAAGAAAATATGACCATATTAGTTTGGAGGTAGGAAAGGTAAAGCTGTATGTCCATTGTAGAGAGCCATATATATATTTTATTATAGAATCTATGCTCGAAAATCCTTTCTACCCCTGATGAAGACCGCCACTACAAAGGTCGAAACGCGTCAGGGTTTTTTGCGTTTATAGTAAATATTTACAATGTTGTATAAATTCTTATTGGTTGTTCTATATACATGCACAGTTCATTACTCAATGTCTTTCGGAGCTCATGCTCTGATTCCCATCAGATGTTTTTTTCCACTCCCAAGGTTTGTTTTACTTAATGAACTTTACATTTTTTTACCAATCCCACCTCAACCATTTCTACTCATTGCTGCAATTCAAAGCCCCTAGGGGTATCTTTTCCTTTCTTCCAATGATTTTCAGTTTGAACTATAAATTTAACTATAAATTTAAATATAAGGATTAAGTAGCTAAGTCGAAGGGGGTTTCTATTCTTTTAGCAGGGAGAATACCATGGACTTATATAGACTCTATGAGAGATCCAACAGGGCGTTTTATATTTGTGAAAGCTAAAGTAGGAGAAGTAGGGGTCACATTTGCTACTGTGTATGCCCCTAATAATCATCAAGAAGTTTTTTTGGGCAGCGCGATCAAGCGACTGATGGAGTTTACAGAAGGACATCCGATTTTAGGGGGAGATCTGAATATCCCATTAGCTTCTAAGGAAGATACCTCCTCTGGGAGGTCATCCATTTCCTTTGGTGCGTGGAATCGCATTGCCCAAATTCTGCATAATAATCAACTGATCGAAATATGGAGGCTTTTTCACCCCAAAGAAAAAGATTTTATGTTCTACTTCCCACCTCATAAAACATACTCACGTATAGACCTTTTCCTTATCCCACACGCTCAACTTCACTCTGTAATGGGCTCTATTAGTTGGTAGACCACGCACCAATCTTTTTGATATATACAGGTACATTACAAGACTCATCGCAGACTAGATCAAACCAATGGAGATTAAATGAAAGTCTTCTACAGGACAAAGATGTCCTAGAAGATGTGATTAAAGCGGTAAACGTTTACTTTAACTCTAACGACACCCCAGATTGTGACCTCGGAATCATCTGGGAAGCACATAAGGTGGTCATCCGTGGAGTGTTGATTAAACATGGATCTAGGATTAAGAAGTGATACGTACCTTGGGAATGAGCCTGACGTGCAGAGGGAGACCTCTCATACCGCCCTGGTTCGGGGATCACTGGGGTTGAGACAGTGACCGTAGGAGCACAGTGAGGTATGAGTGCCTGCAGAGTTCTCTGAGATTGGAGATGAAGGCCAATGAGAAAGGCAGGAGCCGGCTGGAGTGCTGTAGGTGCAGGTCAGCTGGATGCAGGTCAGCGGATGCAGGTCAGCTGGTTACTGGTTAGCTGGATGCTGGTCAGCAGGATGCAGGTCACTGGATGCAGGTGCGCTTGAGAGCAACAGGCACACACAAGTGCAGACGACAGGCAAGAGAGGAGTCAGACAAGCCAGGTTATACACAGAGGATCAGTTCAGGCAAAAGCAGCAGGCAAGGAATGGTCAGAGTTCAGGCTGGATTCGGCAAAGGATCTGGCAGACAGGTAAACAGAGCAGGGTCAAGGAAGCCAAAGGTCAGGACTGGAGATGGCAGCAGAGTCAAAGAGTCAGGTCAGTATGATATCAGGTGCAGGTTCAGGATCAGGTCTCATGATAAACTGCAGATCAGACAGCAAAGACACAGTGCTGCTGAGGGGTTTAAATAAGGCAGCCTGTTGCCAATCACTGAAATCAGTCTGCACTATTAACTCTTAGGTGGCAGATTCCTGACATTGCCCCCCCCCCCTTATGGGCAACCTCTGGGTGCCCAAAAGAGCTCTTTTTTGAGGGTGGCTACGGAAGAAGGACTGGATCAGCTCTTGGGCATGCACATTCTGCTTGGGTTCCCAGGAGTTCTCCTCTGGTCCATACCCCCTCCACTTGACCAAGTATTGTAGTTGATTACCTCTTCTCCTGGAGTCTACGATAGCCTCTACCTCATATTCCTTGTCTCCATCAACCATCACAGGTTCAGGTGCCCCCGGTCCTCTGTCTGGGAAGGGGTCAGGTACTGTGGGCTTCAGCAGGGACACGTGGAACACCGGATGGATCTTAAGCGAATCAGGTAAAATAAGTTCATAAGACACTTCATTTCGTTTTTTCTTGACTGGAAAATGGCCAATAAACTTTGGTGCCAATTTCTTCGAGGGACAAGCCATTCTAAGATTGGTAGTAGACAACCACACTTGGTCGCCTGGTTGGAGACACAATTCGCCTCTTCTCTTTCGGTCATATATTCTCTTATTAGTTGCCTGTGCCTTGACCATAGTCTCCTGTAACAATTTGTTGTTGCGATCCAGGAAGTCAATAGAATTCTGTACCGCTGGAACTGGAGATTCAGGGATAATGTTAGGTAAGTATACAGGATGGAACCCATAATTTGCAAAAAATGGAGACTGACCCGTAACTGAGTGACTGGCATTATTGAAGGCGAATTCTGCCAACGGTAATAGTGCTACTCAATCGTTCTGAACAAATGTGGTAAAGCATTGTATATATTGCTCAAGAGTCTGGTTCATCCTCTCGGTTTGTCCATTTGTCTGAGGATGGTAGGCAGAGGACATAGATAGTTCAATTTTCAGGGCCTGGCATAGTGCCTTCCAAAAGCGAGAGGTGAACTGGATCCCCCTGTCAGACACAATGTTGGTTGGAATTCCGTGTAGCCTTACCTTACAATCTCCCGGATGAACACCTGGGCGGTTTCCATGGCAGAAGGCATCTTTTTCAGGGGTATAAAGTGGGCCATCTTGGAGAGACGGTCGACCACTACAAAGATGGCTGTATGTCCTTCAGATGGGGGTACCTCGACTATAAAGTCCATGGCTATCATACTCCAGGGACGGTCAGGGACTGGTAATGGTCTAGAAGACCCCATGACTTGGTCCTAGCAGATTCGCTTTGGGTACAAACAACACATGACTGCACATATTCTTTGCAATCCTTCTCAAGCTTGGGCCACCAGAACATGCGCTGATTTGGGTCAAGGGTCTTGTGGACCCCGAAATGGCCAGCTAAGGGATGATCGTGACACAGGCTCAGAACTTTGGTCTGGAAACTTGCTGGTACAAAATTTTTACTGTCTTTCCAAAGTAACCCATCCCTGGGTATCAAAGACACTCCTGGTGGACTGGGCATTCCTGCTGAAACTTGCTTTAAGCTGGACATCAGATCTGTCTGAACCAGCAAAAAGTTGCCTTCAGATAGAATAGTATCCGGAACTGAGGCATCTTTTGGATCATCAAACATGCATGAGAGAGCGTCTGGCTTGGTGTTTCTTGACCCTGGCCGATAGGTGATGTGAAATTAAAATCTGGAAAAGAATAACGCCCACCGTGCTTGACGCGGCTTCAGGCACTTAGCAGTTCTCAAATACTCCAGATTTTTGTGATCCGTATAAATAAGTATGGGATGTGCTGCGCCCTCCAAGAGATACCGCCACTCTTCTAGTGCGGCCTTAATGGCCAAAAGTTCACGATCCCCCACATCGTAATTTCTTTCGGCTGGGGAAAGTTTACGGGAGAAAAAAGCTATGGGATGCATGAGATCTTTGAGGCCTTGATGCTGGGAGATAACCGCCCCTACCGCTGTTTCCGAAGCATCTACCTCGAGTAGGTAAGGTAGTGTGGGATCTGGGTGGCTCAGGATGGGAGCAGAGGTAAAAAGTTCCTTCAGTGTAGAAAAGGCAGCCTGGGCCTCGGAGTTCCAGTGGAAAAGGATGTTCTGCTTTGTGAGCTGAGTAATGGAGGAAATGATTGCAGAGAATCCTTTTATAAATCTCCTGTAAAAATTGGCAAAGCCAACAAAACGCTGCACCCCTTTCTTGTCTGAGGGTGCAGGCCAATCCAGAACAGCTGTGACCTTTTGTGGATCCATCTTGAACCCCTCCGTGGAAAGCACTAGGCCCAAGAACTGAATACTCTGCCGCTCGAATTCACACTTTTCTGGCTTGGCATATAACCCGTGCTGACGGAGGCGGCAGAGTACCAACTTAACGTGTTTCCGGTGTTGATCCAAGGATGTGGAAAAGATCAGGATATCGTCAAGGTAAACGATTACAAAGATATCTAGCCAGTCTCTGAAGATATCGTTTACGAAGTGCTGAAAGGTGGCAGGGGCATTGCACAGGCCAAAGGGCATCACTAAATATTCATAGTGGCCGAACCTGGTACGGAAGGCCGTTTTCCATCCATCCCCTGCACGGATACGAACGAAATTATAAGCTCCTCGAAGATCAAGTTTAGTAAATACAGCGGTAGTTCTCAGTCTCTGGAACAGCTCGGGCACCAGGGGTAAAGGATACCGGTTCTTAACCGTTACTTTATTTAGTTCCCGGTAATCCACACAAGGACGTAAGGAGTGGTCTTTCTTCTCCACAAAAAAGATTACGGCCCCTGCTGGAGAAGTGGATGGCCAGATGAAACCCCTCTTAAGGTTCTCATCTACATATTCCTTTAAAACCTCTAGTTCCCGTTCAGACAGGGGGAAGATCTGCCCAAAGGGTATCTCGGCTCCAGGCAACAGCTCAATTGGGCAATCGTATGAACGGTGGGGAGGAAGAGTCTCAGCCCCCCGTTTGCTGAACACATCTAGAAACTCGTGATATGGCTTGGGTACTTGTGAGCGTAACTCTGTATCAGATTTCAAGCACAGCAGAGGGCCCAACACCTTAGGAAGTGAGGGCAAGCAATGTTCTTGACAGTAAGAAGACTGGAACTTTATTTCCCCGGTGACCCAGTTAACTTGCGGATTGTGGGCCTGGAGCCATGGTAGGCCGAGGATGACCGGGAACAGGGGAGATGCAATTGCATCAAGTTTCAGAAGTTCCTTATGACCCGTGGCCGTGACTACGGGTAATGATGGAGTCTTCTGGGTGACCAGGCCAGATTTAATACGGGACCCATCTGCCAGAAAGATGGAGAGTCCTTGTGCCCTGTGCTGGAGTGGAATGCACTGTTGGTTGGCAAAGTTCAAATCAATAAAGCAACTACATGCTCCAGAGTCTATAATTGCAGTAGCAGGCACAGTCCTTCCTGGGAGCTGGAAAGAGATGCAAAGGGCCAGGTGAGTAGTATTGGCAGAGGGTGCTGGTTGGCTGGTAGGCGAGATGGACAAACATCTTTGAGTTTGAAAGAAGGGACAAATTCCCCAGTGGGGCTTTGGACCGCAGTATAAAACTATCAGACGACTGTACAATGGATAACAGAAAAACAATACATTTATTGGGAATCACACAGTAGTAGTATAATAATTACAATGCAGCATATAAGCATAGATCATATGTCAGTAAAATTATATAAAAGGGGCTGGCCCAATGGTACAATATACATTCCACAACAAAGCGTATATCCAAATAGTACAAGGATTGAAGCATGTGGTTGCATATCGAGATGCTAAGGTGCAGAATCCCAGACGCGTTTCGACCTGTATGTGGTCATCATCAGGGGGACAATTGGCTCTAGAAAACACATTGCATATTGTAACGGCACCCCAAGTATGAAAGGGGTTAACACCGTTAGGATATTCCCTTTCCAACCACACGAAAGCCACCAGACACTCCAACCAGCCGAATAAGACCACATACGAATGATTCTCCCCCCAGATACGAGACAACGCTCTGTATTCAAGTTCCAAAACAGGGAATGACTATTTTCAAAACACATGGTAACACATTTCTCTTCAAAACCCTCCCCTCCCATCCTTTGGGGAACAGGGCGGGTTAAACTGTCCAATGACAATGGTGATACAGGTCAGGTGTGTTCAAACTTCTCCTTTTATAAACAGTCTTAGGCAGAAGGGTTGATTCCCCCCCCCTCCTCACAGAAGACACTTCCACATCCCATAATAAGGAGCCAGCCGGTCTACCAAGCTCCAATCAACATCATCACAATGAAAGGGCCTGTAGCATAGGTGAGGCTCATTAGCATTACACAAGGAGACAGGAGACACATCAGCCTCTCTTAATTTAACCTGTTGAGTTCAGCACCAACAGAATAACTATTTACAGATCCTGGGCAATATTGGGGAATAATGTTACAGACCCATTTTAAAACAATCCCATACATATTCTCAATGTCCATTATTTCATTGCTCACCCTGTGCTCCAAAGTGACCCCCTGTCACACATCTCCCCTTTCGGCAGGAGACTAACAGAGGAGGGGACCCCAGACGGGTTGATTCCGAAGTTAGTCCATAGTTCCATTCTTCTAATGTCTGGACAACCCATCACCACTAGGGGCCCGAGATGACGTCTGTTTGCCGGGACAACCCATCAGCATTGCCATTTTGCTTACCGGGTCGGTAGCTGATGGTGAAATTGTAAGGTTGTAGGGCTAGGCTCCATCGCAACAACCTGCCATTGTCTCCTGAGACCCGGTTAAGCCAGACCAATGGGTTGTGGTCGGTGACCAGTGAAAATTCCTGTCCGTATAAGTAAGGGTTCAACTTTTTAAGGGCCCAGACCAGGGCCAAACATTCCTTCTCCACTGCCGCATAGCTCACTTCCCGGGGTAATAGCTTTCTACTCAGGTATGCGACAGGGTGTTCTCCTCCATCCTCCCCAACTTGGCTCAGCACAGCCCCCAGTCCAAACATGGAAGCATCTGTGTGGACAAGAAAGCGTTTGTTAGGTACTGGGGCAGCCAAGACAGGAGCATTTACAAGTGCTTGCTTGAGGGCTAGAAACGCGGTTTCACAAGCTGGAGACCACAGGACCTGCCTAGGTAAATTATTTTTCGTCAGGTCCATCAGGGGTTTGGCGATAGCACTATAATTAGGCACAAAACGTCGGTAGTACCCTGCAGTTCCCAAGAAGGCTAATACCTGGGTCTTAGTACGGGGCGTGGGCCAGTTAGCTACTGCCTCTACCTTGGCTGGCTCTGGTCTCTGATTCCCACACCCCACTCGGTGTCCCAGGTACTGCACCTCCGCCATACCTAGATGGCACTTGTCTGGTTTCAAGGTCAAACCTGCGGCCCAAATTTTGTCCAGAACCACCCCTACGTGCACCAGGTGCTCCTCCCAAGACCCACTGTAGATCGCAATGTCATCCAGGTATGCACATGCAAAATCCTGGAAGCCATCGAGGAGCCTATCCACCATACGTTGGAAGGTGGCCGGGGCATTTTTCATCCCAAATGGCATGACCCTAGACTGGTACAGGCCAAATGGGGTAACAAATGCCGACTTGGGGATAGCATCCTCGGCCAGGGGGATCTGCCAATAACCATTACACAGGTCTATTGTAGTTAAATAACGTCCCCTGGCTATCCGATGTAGCAGTTCGTCTACCCTGGGCATCGGGTAGGCATCGGTGGTGGTCTTCTCATTGAGTCGCCTGTAGTCCACGCAGTACCGGGTAGTTCCGTCTTTCTTAGGCACCAGGACTACAGGCGAGGCCCAAGGGCTGTCAGAAGGCTCAATGACTCCTAACTGAATCATCTCCTGTATCTCCTTCCGCATTTCTTCTCGGACTGCTTCAGGGATACGGTAGGGGGGCTGTCGAAGGGGTGCTTGTCCAGGGGTCTCTACCTTATGCACAGCTAGGGTCGTATAGCCCGGTTTTTGGGAGAACGTCGCCTGTTTCTCCCCCAGAAGCCGCTTAGCCTGTTCCTTCTTTGTGGGGCTTAACCGGTCTCCTAGCTGCACAAGGCTAATGAGGTCAGTCTGGTTTTTTGTGCCCTAGCTGTTTACACCCGAAACACCTGATGGGTTGTGAGTAGTCCTGGGAGTTGAACCTGGGCTGCTGAGAATAAGTGGCCGCTGGAGGTGGTGCTGTAGGGCGGTACGACTGTGGTTGGTAGGCGATAGCCAGAGGGGGTGCCGCTGATCGATAATCCACCCGAGCTGTTGCCTTGACCACAGGGGTATCCAGTTTGCGGGCGTCTGTGTATTCATCTGCCAAGCGAGCTGCTTCAGGCGAGGTGAAAGGTTTTCGGTCCCGGACCCACTCTATGACTTCCAGGGACAGTTTGTCAAAGAAGTGCTCCAGCAGGAACACCTGCAGCACCTCTTCCCCAGATTCTGCTTGGCACCCAGCGACCCAGTGAGAGGCCGTGCGGTGTAGGCGGCATGCCCACTCGGTATACGAGTCTCCAGTCTGCTTGCTCGTCTCTCGGAACCGCCTCCGGTATGCCTCCGGTGTGACGGCATACCTGGCCAACAGTGTTTCTTTTACCAGTCCATACTTAATAATATCCTCGTCTGGGATGGCCCTGAACGCTTCACTGGCCCGGCCAGACAGTTTCCCAGACAAAATGGTAACCCATTCCTCTGTGGGCACCCGGTGTAGGGCACATTGCCGTTCAAAATCAGCAAGGTACCCATCAATCTCCCCTTCAGTTTCAATGAAATTTTTAAAAGCAATAAAATGTATCTTTCTCCTTTCAGTTGGTGCTGCTGTGACTTCTGCTGCTGCAGAACCTCTTTGCTGTAGCAAATTTATGTCAACAGCCGCTATAACTCGGTCTATGATCTCCGCTGTAGGGTTAGGACCATAATGTGCCAATCTTATGTTAACAGCCCGATCAAAACTTGCCTCTTCGGGTGTCCTGTCTGTTACGCTGGGCCTTTCGGTTATGTTGGACCTTTCAGCTCCATCCATTTCGACTAGTTCTCTGATAATGTCCCTCTTACGGTTGTTGGCCAGTCTTCCCCGGTTCTCCAGTAAGTCTTTGAGGGTAGAACGCTTTAGCCGTTCATACTGTGCTTCCATTGGCCCGTGTCCTCTTGTAGCTGTCCTTCCGGCTGTGGGGATCAATCCCACTGCTTGCCAACAATTGTAACGGCACCCCAAGTATGAAAGGGGTTAACACCGTTAGGATTTCTTTTTCGTACATCACGGGACACAGAGCGACTTAGTCATTACTAATGGGTTATATAGATTACCTTCAGGTGTTGGCACTGGCCAATTCCAAACCGGAAGTACCCTCCCCTATATAAGCCCCTCCCACCCGGGAGCACCTCAGTTTTTTGCCAGTGTCTAAGGTGTTGGCCAAAGAGTAACATGTGTTTTCACTGGGCTTGCGTACAGGTTCTTTTGGGCCTTAGTAAGCTGTTCCGGATCCCACCAAAAAAGCTTCATAGCTAAACGGTCGGTACCCGGGCCTTGCAGCAGAAGAGCAAGGTTTTGCCTGTAATGCTTCTCTTAGGAGGGCTGGACCCTGGGATCCAGAGCTCTGGTCATACCCACGACCAAGACGCTGTCTGTGCAGGGTGCTATACAGGTCCAGGGGAGTGGAATCCTTGGGAACCCGGTCCCTGAAGGTTTAATTACAATGCCTGCCGTGATAGGTGAAGTTTGGACTTTTGTGGACCAAACAAAGTCCTGCGGCGGGGATCAGGTAAGTGGGGGCCCTCAGGAACTTGGTTCTATTGGGGGACCCCCAAGCCTAATTTGTCTTTCTGTCTGTTACCTAACGGTATTCCCGCTAAATATCTGTGTTTGCCTATAACTACTGAAAATGTAAAATTTTAATAGTAGTCAAGAAAAAAAAAAAAAAAACAGGGACCGCGGTACCTGTGTTAAACCACTAGAGGCCGCTGTAGTCCATTTTTCTTGTAAATGTGGATCTTTGGTTTTCTCAACTCAAAAGATCCAGGCAGCTGGTAAGTTTCTCTGAGGGAATCCACTTCCTCTGCCCTGTTGCTGCGTTCATCCACCGCACAGGCCCTCCGGCAAAAAGGGCCCTGGCTCCTAGTCCTCTGTTGGTTTTCGAAAAGGGTGCCATTGGCGCACGGGCGCGCGCGCGGGCGCGTGCACGCGCCTCCTATGAAAAAAAGGGGCGGGGCGGGTGGATGACGCTCGATGCGCGCCGCGGCGCTTCTGCGCATGTGCGGGCGTCCCAGCATAGTTAAAAGACACAGTACAAGTGTCAGCTGGATGCAAACAGAGCTAGCAACAAACAGTGGCACACAGAGGCGGTTGATGCAGGCATCCCCATAGAAAGGCACTTTAGTGGACACCAGCTGGTATATAGCAGCACCTGTGTTAGATTATTACCAGCAAAATTGGTGTATGACGACGGGAATACCTCAGCTTTGTGCTTAAAGGATATGTCGTCCAGACGCTCCGGAAATAGATCTTCCAGGAAGCCAAAGGGGTCTCCATCGGGCTCTGAGGATATTGGGCATGCTTGTACTGCACCAATCTCCCCTGAGAATTCAGAGGTCAGTAGCTGTAGAAACCCCGCAGGAATGCCTGGTGCTGCGGCTGTCCCCAGTCCACCTGCTCCTGTATATATAACAGAGGAGGTTTTATCCTCAACTCTGGGAGGATTGGAAGAGAGATTAACAGCATTGATCGCTGCTTCCCTGTCTCAGGAAAAGCGCGTCCGATCTCCGTCTCCTCCTTCAGAGTGCCTGTTAGTGAAGGAACAGCCCCACACAGAGATCGACCTACCTGAAGGGGATCAGGATGAGGTTGATTCAGTTATGGAGGAATCAACAGTGGAAGAACCTTTCTCAGCATCTCAGGCTGAAAGATTATGGGTTCAGTCTCTGACTAATATGGTCCGATCAGCATTTAAAATGCCTCTGGCGGAACCACCATCCACTACGGTTTCCTCGCTGGGGTCGCTAAAAGCTCCCCAGGCTGTCTGTTCCTTCCCAATCCACCCTTTATTAGAAGGGCTTATTTACCAGGATTGGGAGCATCCTGATAAAATATTTGCTCCCCCCAAGAGATTTCCGGTGATCTATCCCATGGAGGATAAGTTCATAAAAAAATGGAGGGTCCCTACAGTGGACGCAGCCATCTCTTCTGTTAACAAATCACTGACATGTCCAGTAGATAATGTTCCAATGTCAAAGACCCAATAGATAAAAAATTGGAGTCTTTACTAAAATCTGCTTTCTCTACAGCAAGCATGGTGACACAACCTGCGGTAGCAGCGATTGGAGTCTGCCAAGCAGTGAAAGATCAGTTGAAACAAGTCTTAAGGGACTTACCAGATCAGCAGGCTCTTGCCCTAGCTGACCTGCCTAGAGCCTTGTGTTTTGCGGTGGACGCCATAAAGGATACAATCCAACAGGCCTCCCGCTTTACGCTGTCTATAGTACATATGCGTAGGCTTCTGTGGCTCAAAAACTGGTCTGCTGAAGCTCCCTGTAAAAAACTGCTGGTTAGCTTCCCATTTCATGGAGAACGCTTATTTGGAGAAGATCTGGACAAATATATCCAGAAAATTTCTGCCGGTAAAAGTTCACTCTTACCGGTTAAGAACAAGGGTAGGAGTCCTTCTTTTAAGAGGCCTACTTCTCCAGTCCCTGGCACATCGGCTGTGAAACAGTTCCGACGGCCTCCGCGGTCAAATCCAGGGGGCAGAAATCAGGGACAATCACAGGGTATCAAGAAACCCTGGATCAAGAGAGGTACAAGACCTCCCCCTAAGTCATGAAGGTTGCCCCCACTCAGTCGGGTGAGGGGAAGACTTCAGTTGTTCACAGAGACCTGGCGGGACACCATCAGAGATGGGTGATCCCCGCAGTAAGTCTGGGATACAGGCTGGAGTTAAAAGACATTCCTCCTGCCCATTTTATAAGGTCAAACGTGCCAAGCGATCCCCAGAAGAGTGGATCCCTCCTTCTGGCACTAGAGCAACTATTGCCCCAAGGGTAATCATGAAGGTTCCCTTGAAAGAAAACGGGTTCGGGTTTTACTCGAACCTTGTCACAGTCCCCAAACCAAATGGGGACATGAGGCCCATATTGAATATAAAAGGGCTAAACAAGTTCCTACATATCAGGACTTTTTTCGGATGGAGTCGATCCGATCGGTGGCCACCGCCCTACAAGGGCAGGAATGGTTAGCCTCGATCGACATAAGGGATGCTTATTTGCATATTCCCATCTGTCCGGCCCACCAGAAATTTCTACGCCTTGCAGTAGAAGGGCGCCATTTTCAGTTCAGAGCCTTACCTTTCGGTCTGGCCACGGCACCACGAGTGTTCACAAAAATTCTGGCCCTACGATTGGCCAAACTAGGGACACAAGGTGTAACGATAATGGCATATCTAGACGACTTGTTGCTGATAGACCACTCAGTGAAAAAAACGAGAAGTGGTCGTTCACAAGATAATCAAGTATCTGGAATCTCACGGTTGCATTATCAACCGAGACAAGTCAGCCCTAAAACCAGTCAAAAGCCTGGAATACTTGGGGGCTAAGACTGGATTCAAATCAGAGAAAGATTTTCTTACCTCCAGAGAAGGTGTCGTCTTTGAAAGATTTGACCCACTTAGTGGGTACAAAAAAGAAAAACCATCCATACGCCTGTGTATAAGGCTGCTGGGAAAAATGGTGGCTTCATTCGAAGCGGTACCCTACGGTCAATTCCATTCAAGGAACTTGCAGAGGGCCATACTGTCAGCCTGGAACAAAAAAGTTCAGGCTTTAGACTTACCAATGTCCCCGTCCCCTTCAGTCCGGTTTCTTGGAAGGTGGTCACTACAGTTGCCAGCCTCATAGGCTGGGGGGCAGTACTGGAGCAATGGTCTCTCCAGGGCAAGTGGTCAGAAGCAGAGAAGGCCCTGCCCACCAATCTCTTAGAGATACGAGCAGCCCGGTATGCCCTAGTAGTATGGACATCCAAACTCCAAGGGTCACCTGTCAGAATTCAATCAGACAATGCCACAGCAGTGGCATATATCAATCTCCAGGGTGGCACCAGGAGTCGTGCAGCCCAGAGGGAAGCGAAATGCATCCTGGAATGGGCAGAAAGGTATGTCACAGCCATATCCGCGGTTTTCATCCCAGGAGTGGAAAATTGGAGAGCGGACTTTTTTAAGTCGCCAGCAATTATGCCCGGGGGAATGGTCTCTTCACCCCGAGGTTTTCCAGGCAATATGCCAGCGGTGGGGAACACTGGATGTAGATCTGCTAGCATCCAGATTCAACGCAAAGGTGGACAGATTTGTGTCTCGCACAAAGGATCCCCTAGCTTGCGGTTCGGATGCCCTAGTGTTCCCTTGGGATCAGATCAAGCTGATATATGCATTCCCACCGCGATTAATCCGCAGAATCAGGGTAGAAAAGAAACCAGTGATTCTGGTGGCTCCAGCGTGGCCCCGAAGGGCATGGTACGCGGAGTTTGTAAAAATGTCAGTGGGAAGTCCTTGGACCCTCCCACATCGTCCGGACCTGCTTTCGCAAGGACCGATTATACTACCCTTCCTTACCAGCCCTAGGTTGACGGCCTGGCTATAGAAGCCTACTTTCTAAAAAAGAGAGGGCTCTCTAATCCTGTGGTATCTACCATGATCAATGCCAGGAAGCCGGTATCCAGGCAGATCTATTATAGGATCTAGAAGGATTCTGGACTTCCTACAGTGGGCTGTACATAGGAAGCTTGCCTTGAGTACTATCAAGGGTCAGACGGCCTTGTCAATATTTTTTTTTTTTCAAAGGCCCTTGGCTTTGCATTCATTAATCAAAGCTTTCATACAAGGAGTGATGCGTATTAGCCCTCCGGTTAGTATTCCCATATGTCCATGGGACTTAAACCTGGTTCTGTCGGTTCTACAGAAACAACCATTTGAACCATTGCGGCACATTTTCTTGGTTCTTTTCACCAGGAAATTGATTTTCTTTGTAGCCATTTGTTCGGCTAAAAGAGTATCGGAATTAGCCGCCTTGTCCTGTAAGGAGCCATATCTGGTTATCCATAAGGACAGAGTAGTATTACGTCCTCATCCAGCCTTCTTCCTAAGGTGGTATCGAGGTTCCATTTGAACCAAGATGTGGTTCTTCCTTCCTTTTTCCCCAAACCTAGTTCGGTAGAGGAAAAGTTATTGCATTCTTTGGATGTAGTAAGCTTTAACTGCTCTTATCTTAAAGCCACTGCTCAGATTCGTAGAACGGATACTTTGTTTGTTCTGCCGGAAGGCCCCAGAAAGGGTCAGGCAGCATCAAAAATCTACTTGAGCCAAGTGGATTCGACAGGTCATAATACAAGCCTATGGCTTGAAAAGGGGACCGCCTCCGTTCAAAGTTAGGGCGCACTCCACAAGAGCAGTTGGAACTTCATGGGCAGTGCATCACCAAGCCTCCCTGGCTCAAGTACTGTAAGGCCACAACATGGTCTTCGGTACACACGTTTACTAGATTCTACCAGGTAGACGTCACAAGTCAGGAGGATGTCGCCTTTTGGGCGCAGTGTGTTGCAGGCCGCAAAAGAGCCTCATGCCTGATGGCGCCCAGCTTATGTATCCCTCCCCTCATTTGGCATTGCTTTGGGACGTCCCATTAGTAATGACTAAGTCGCTCTGTGTCCCGTGATGTACGAAAAAGAAAAAGGGATTTTTATAACAGCTTACCTGTAAAATCCTTTTCTTGGAGTACATCACGGGACACAGAGCTCCCACCCCTCTTTTTGGGACACTTATTGCTTGGCTACAAAACTGAGGTGCTCCCGGGTGGGAGGGGCTTATATAGGGGAGGGTACTTCCGGTTTGGAATTGGCCAGTGCCAACACCTGAAGGTAATCTATATAACCCATTAGTAATGACTAAGTCGCTCTGTGTCCCGTGATGTACTCCAAGAAAAGGATTTTACAGGTAAGCTGTTATAAAAATCCCTTTATTCCCTTTCCAACCACACGAAAGCCACCAGACACTCCAACCAGCCGAATAAGACCCCATACGAATGATTCTCCCCCCAGATACGAGACAACGCTCTGTATCCAAGTTCCAAAACAGGGAATGACTTTATTTTCAAAACACTTGGTAACACATTTCTCTTCAAAACCCTCCCCTCCCATCCTTTGGGGAACAGGGCGGGTTAAACTGTCCAATGACAATGGTGATACAGGTCAGGTGTGTTCAAACTTCTCCTTTGATAAACAGTCTTAGGCAGAAGGGTTGATTCCCCCCCCCTCCTCACAGAAGACACTTCCACATCCCATAATATGGAGCCAGCCGGTCTACCAAGCTCCAATCAACATCATCACAATGAAAGGGCCTGTAGCATAGGTGAGGCTCATTAGCATTACACAAGGAGACAGGAGACACATCAGCCTCTCTTAATTTAACCTGTTGAGTTCAGCACCAACAGAATAACTATTTACAGATCCTGGGCAATATTGGGGAATAATGTTACAGACCCATTTTAAAACAATCCCATACATATTCTCAATGTCCATTATTTCATTGCTCACCCTGTGCTCCAAAGTGACCCCCGTCACACATATCATCAGACTTGTAAAACATATCATCACATTTCTATATGGTCATTGATTGAGTGTTTATTGCAGATGCCAACCCTTCCGTCCCCTGGAGGGCGTCACTGTTGCGACTCCTTGCAATCCCTTTGGATCGGGCCTGTCCCCTCTGGGATAGGCAGGGGCGGCCACGGGGGGCCCCCGGACTGCTCCACAGCCCGCATCTCTTCTGGCCCTGGCATCATCCTTTCCACTTTCTAGCGGTAAATATGTCAGCATTTAGAACCTATATGGTATTCATGATGTGATGATATGTTTTACAAGTCTGATGATATGCAATGTGCTTTCTAGAGCCAATTGTCCCCCTGATGACCACATACAGGTCGAAACGCGTCGGGGATTCTGCACCTTAGCATCTCGATATGCAACCACATGCTTCAATCCTTGTACTATTTGGATATACGCTTTGTTGTGGAATGTATATTGTACCATTGGGCCAGCCCTTTTTATATAATTTTACTGACATATGATCTATGCTTATATACTGCATTGTAATTATTATACTACTACTGTGTGATTCCCAATAAATGTACTGTTTTTCTGTTATCCATTGTACAGTCGTCTGATAGTTTTATACTGCTGTCCAAAGCCCCACTGGGGAATTAGTCCCTTCTTTCTTTCTGTTTACCGGGGTTCGCAGCACCTTCATCTCTCCCATATGTGTTTCTTCTCTATTATAACATCTTTGAGTTTTTACTGGACATGAATGTACATAGTGGCCGGCCCCCCCGCAGTACAAGCAGAGATTAAGCCGTTGCCGGCGTGAACGTTCCTCAGCAGATAACGAGGGTCTTATTAAACCGACTTGCACTGGTTCAGGGGAGGTTGGTACAGATCTAGCTGAAATAGGTCGGATGGCAGCAGGACGTGTGGTCATGGCCACACGGGGTAACATCCAAGTTGGACAAGTCTGTTGATTTCTTTTTTCTGCACTGCGTTCCCGAAGGCGCCGGTCTATCTGGATAACCAATGCCATTAGGTTCTCCAAAGAGTCTGGTATGCCAACTCGGGCTAGTTCATCCTTTAATCTTTCAGACAGGCCTAAGCGGAACTGGTGCTGTAAAGCTGCATGGTTCCATTGGGTATCTGCACTACAGTGCCTAAAGTCCATTATATAGTCCTCGACCACTCTGCGGCCTTGCTAGAGCGCATGAAGAGCAGCTTCGGCTGTGGAAATCCGTTGGGGGTCCTCAAAGGAGCGACATGGCCTTGAAAAAGGATGGCAAGGAGTCCAGTGAAACATGACGTTCTTCAAGCAAATGATGTGCCCAGGACTGAGGTTCCCCCAGCAGTATTGAAATGACAAACCCAACTTTGGTAGTTTCTTGGGAGAACGTTAGTGGTTGCAGGGAGAAGTACGACTCGCATGCATTGCGAAATGCCCGGAACTTACTTCAGTCCCCGGAGAACCTCTCGGGGATGGGGACCCTTGGCTCTGGAGGCAGCATCGTTACAGAGGGTGCAGAGGTGGCTGTAGGTTCTGTAGGTATCCTGTTGGTAGGAGGATCAGTGGTGGTAGCCTGGTATTGCATTTGTCCCTCTAAGCGTGCATGGCCGTCCTGGAGAGATTTCACCTCTAGAGAGAGATCAGAGAGGAGTTGGCAGATCTCGTTGGTGCAAGAGGTCCCTCTTGCAGGCTCAGGCATGATACTGACACGTACCTTGGGAATGAGCCTGACGTGCAGAGGGAGACCTCTCGTACTGCCCTGGGTCCGGGATCACTAGGGTTGAGACAGTGACCGTAGGAGCACAGTGAGTTATGAGTGCCTGCAGAGTTCTCTGAGATTGGAGATGAAGGCCAATGAGAAAGGCAGGAGCCTGCTGTAGGTGCAGGTCAGCTGGATGCAGGTCAGCGGATGCAGGTCAGCGGATGCTGGTTACTGGTTACTGGTTAGCTGGATGCTGTCAGCAGGATGCAGGTGCGCCTGAGAGCAACAGGTGCACGCAAGTGCAGACGACAGGCAGGAGAGGAGTCAGACAAGCCAGGTTATACACAGAGGATCAGTTTAGGCAAAAGCAGCAGGCAAGGAATGGTCAGAGTTCAGGCTGGATTCGGCAAAAGAGGATCTGGCAGACAGGAAAACAGAGCAGGTTCAAGGAAGCCAAAGGTCAGGACTGGAGATGGCAGCGGAGTCAGAGAGCCAGGTCAGTATGATATCAGGTGCAGGTTCAGGATTAGGTCTCAGGATAATAGAATTTTTATAACAGCTTACCTGTAAAATCCTTTTCTTGGAGTACATCACGGGACACAGAGCGACATAGTCATTACTAATGGGTTATATAGATACCGTCAGGTGCTGGCACTGGCAACTTCCAAAACCGGAAGTACCCTCCCCTATATAAGCCCCTCCCATCCGGGAGCACCTCAGTTTTGTAGCAAAGCAATAAGTGTCCCCAAAGAGGGGCGGGAGCTCTGTGTCCCGTGATGTACTCCAAGAAAAGGATTTTACAGGTAAGCTGTTATAAAAATCCTATTTTCTTTCTCGTACATCACGGGACACAGAGCGACATAGTCATTACTAATGGGATGTCCTAAAGCAATGCCAAATGAGGGGGGGGATACACCATATATAAGCTGAGCGCTATCAGACATGAGGATCTTTTGCGGCCTGCAACACACTGCGCCCAAAGGCGACATCCTCCTGACTTCTAACGTCCACCTGGTAGAACCTAGTAAACGTGTGAACTGAAGACCATGTTGCGGCCTTACAGATTTGAGCCAGGGAGGCCTGGTGATGCACTGCCCATGAAGTTCCAACTGCTCTCGTGGAGTGCGCTCTAACTTTGAACGGAGGCGGTCTCCTTCTCAAGCCATAAGCTTGCATAATGACCTGTCGAATCCACTTGGCTAAAGTAGATTTTGACGCTGCCTGACCCTTTCTGGGGCCTTCCGGCAGAATAAACAAAGTATCCGTTCTGCGAATCTGAGCAGTGGCTTTTAGATAAGCTTTAACTGCTCTTACTACATCCAAAGAATGCAATAACTTTTCCTCTACCGAAGTAGGTTTGGGGAAAAAAGAAGGAAGAACCACATCTTGGTTCAAATGAAACCTCGATACCACCTTAGGAAGAAAGGCTGGATGAGGACGTAACACTACTCTGTCCTTATGGATAACCAGATATGGCTCCTTACAGGACATAGCTGCTAATTCCGATACTCTTTTAGCCGAACAAATGGCTACTAGAAAAATCAATTTCCTGTTGAGAAGCACCAAGGAAATATGCTGTAATGGTTCAAATGGTTGTTTCTGTAGAACCGACAGAACCAAGTTTAGATCCCATGGACATATGGGAATATTAACCGGAGGACTAATACGCATCACTCCTTGTATAAAGGCTTTGACTAGTGAATGCGAAGCCAAGGGCCTTTGAAAAAATATTGACAAGGCCGAAATCTGACCCTTGATAGTACTCAAGGCAAGCTTCCTATCTACAGCCCATTGTAGGAAGTCCAGAATCCTACCTATTACGTATTTACGTGGATGCCATTTCTTGGCCTCACACCAGGCGATGTACGCCTTCCAGATTCTATAGTAGATCTGCCTGGATACCGGCTTCCTGGCATTGATCATGGTAGATACCACAGCATTAGAGAGCCCTCTCTTTTTTAGAATGTGGGCTTCAATAGCCAGGCCGTCAAACCTAGGGCTGGTAAGGAAGGGTGGTATATCGGTCCTTGCGAAAGCAGGTCCGGACGATGTGGGAGGGTCCAAGGACTCCCCACAGACATTTTTACAATCTCCGCGTACCATGCTCTTCGGGGCCACGCTGGAGCCACCAGAATCACTGGTTTCTTTTCTACCCTGATTCTGCGGAGTAATCAAGGTAACAATTGTGGCGGTGGGAATGCATATATCAGCTTGAACTGATCCCAAGGGAACACTAGGGCATCCGAGCCGCAAGCTAGGGGATCCCTTGTCCAAGAGACAAACCTGTCCACCTTTGCGTTGAATCTGGATGCTAGCAGATCTACATCCGGTGTTCCCCATTGCTGACATATTGTCCGGAAAACCTCGGGATGAAGGGACCATTCCCCTGGGCATAATTGTCGGCGACTTAGAAAGTCCGCCTTCCAATTCTCCACTCCTGGAATGAATACCGCAGATATGGCTGGGACATATCTTTCTGCCCATCTCAGGATGTAATTTACTTCCCTTTGGGCTGCACGACTCCTGGTGCCCCCCTGACGATTGATATATGCCACTGCTGTGGCATTGTCTGATTGAACTCTGACAGGGGACCCTTGGAGTTTGGATGTCCATGCTACTAGGGCATACCGGGCTGCTCGTATCTCTAAGAGATTGATGGGCAGGGCCTTTTCTGCTTCTGACCACTTGCCCTGGAGAGACCATTGCTCCAGTACTGCTCCCCAGCCTATAAGGCTGGCATCTGTAGTGACCACCTTCCAGGAAATCGGACTGAAGGATTTCCCTCTTTCCAGATTCTGGGGAACCAACCACCAGCGGAGGCTCTTGCGAACGGAAGGGGACAAGGACATTGGTAAGTCCAGAGCCTGAACTTTTTTGTTCCAGGCTGACAGTATGGCCCTTTGCAACTTCCTTGAATGGAATTGACCGTAGGGTACTGCTTCGAATGATGCCACCATTTTTCCCAGCAGCCTCATGCACAGGCGTATGGATGGCTGTCTTTTTGAACCCACTAAGTGGATCAAATCTCTCAAAGACGACCCCTTTTCTTGAGGCAAGAAAATTTTTCTCTGGTCTGAATCCAGCCTTAGCCCTAAGTATTCCAGACTTTTGACTGGTTTTAGGGCTGACTTGTCTCGGTTGATAATCCAACCGTGATATTCCAGAAACTTGATTGTCTCGTGAACAACCACTTCTAGTTTTTCCACTGAGTGGTCTATCAGCAACAAGTCGTCTAGATATGCCATTATCGTTACACCTCGTGTTCTTAGATTGGCCAATAATGGGGCCAGAATTTTTGTGAACACTCTTGGTGCTGTGGCCAGACCGAAGGGTAAGGCTCTGAACTGAAAATGGCGCCCTTCTACCGCAAAGCGTAGAAATTTTTGGTGGGCTGGAAAGATGGGAATGTGCAAATAAGCATCTTTGATGTCGATCGAGGCTAACCATTCCTCCCCTTGTAGGGCAGTGGCTACCGATCGGATCGACTCCATCCGGAAAGTCCTGATATGTAGGAATTTGTTTAGCCCTTTTAGATTTAATATGGGCCTCACGTCCCCGTTTGGCTTCGGAACTGTAAGGAGGTTTGAGTAAAACCCGAACCCCCATTCTTCCAGGGGAACCTCTATAATTACTGCTTGGAGCAATAATTGTTCCAGTGCCAACAGGAGGGATCCTCTCTTCTGGGGATCCCTTGGCACGTTTGACCTTATAAAGCGGGAAGGAGGGGAGTTTTTTAACTCCAATTTGTATCCCAGATTTACTGCGGAGAGCACCCATCTGTCTCGGATCGTGTCCCGCCAGGTTTCTGTGAACAACTGAAGTCTTCCCCCCACCCGATTGGGTGGGGGCAACCCTTCATGCATTAGACTTTGGGGGAGGTTTTGTACCTCTCCTGCTCCAGGGCTTCTTGTTACCCTGCAACTGTCCCTGATTTTTACCTCCGGGATTTGACCGAGGAGGCCGTCGGAACTGTTTCACAGCCGATGTCCTAGGGACTGGAGAAGCCGGCCTCTTAAAAGAGGGACCTCTAACTCTATTTTTAACCGGCAAAAGTGTACTTTTACCGCTGGAAATTCTCTGGATATACTTGTCCAGGTCTTCCCCGAATAAGCGCTCACCATGAAATGGGAAGCTGACCAGCAATTTTTTACAGGGAGCTTCAGCAGACCAGTTTTTGAGCCATAGAAGCCTGCGCATATGTACTACAGACAGCGTAAGTCGGGAGGCCTGATGGATTGAATCCTTTATAGCGTCCACCGCAAAGCATAAGGCTCTAGGTAGATCAGCTAGGGCAAGAGCCTGCTGATCTGGCAAGTCCCTTAAGACCTGTTTCAACTGATCCTTCACTGCTTGGCAGACCCCAATAGCTGCCACTGCTGGTTGTGTCACCAATCCTGCTGTAGAAAAAGCAGATTTTAATAAGGACTCCAATTTTTTATCTATTGGGTCCTTGAACATTTGGACATTATCCACCGGACATGTCAGTGATTTATTCACACAAGAGATGGCTGCATCCACTGTAGGGACCCTCCATTTTCTGATGAACTTATCCTCCATGGGATAGACCACCGGAAATCTCTTAGGGGGAGTAAATATTTTGTCAGGATGCTCCCAATCCTGGTAAATGAGCCCTTCCAGTAAAGGATGGATCGGAAAGGAACAAACAGTCTGGGGAGCTTTTAGCGACCCCAACGAGGAGACAGAAGTGGATAATGGCTCCGCAAGTGGCATTTTAAATGCTGATCGGACCATATTAGTCAGGGACTGAACCCATAACCTTTCAGCATGTGATGCTGAGAACGGCTCTTCCACTGTTGATTCCTCTACAACCGAATCGACCTCATCCTGATCCCCTTCAGGTAGGTCGATCCCTGTATGGGACTGTTGCTCTGTTAACAGGCACTCTGAGGGAGGAGACGGAGATCGGGCGCTTTTCTCCTGTGACAGGGAAGCCGCGATCAATGCTGACAATCTCTCTTCCAGCCCTCCCAGAGCTGAGGAAAAAACCTCCTCTGTTACATACACAGGAGCAGGTGAACTGAGGACAGCCACAGTACCAGGTACTCCTGAGGGTGCTCTACGGTCACTAACCTCTGATTCTTCAGGGGAGACTGGTGCAGCCAAAGCATGCCCAAGATCCTCGGAGCCCGATGGAGACCCCCTATTCCTCCTGGAATTTCTAGTCCCGAGTTTTTAGACGGCATATTCCTAAGCCACAAAGCTGAGGTATTCCAGCCGAAATACACCAGTTACTGACAATAGTCTAGCATAAATGCTGCTATAAGAAACAGTTGGTGTCTACTAATGTGCCTTTCTAGGGGATGCCTGTATCAACCGCTTGCTGTATGCCCTTTTTTAAATGTTGCCAGCTCTGTCTCTGTACTTCATAGCCAGCTCACCACACAAAACTGTGGTTTTTAACATGCTGGGACGCCCGCACATGCGCAGAAGCGCTGCGGCGCACACAGAGCGTCATCCCCCAGGCTCCGCCCCCTTTCCTGGCTCACCTCTATATATAGAGGCGCGTGCACGCGCACGCGCGCGGCCACGTGCGCCTTCGGCGCTAATTTTGAAAAATGGAGACTAGGGACAAGAGCCAGGGCCCCTCTTTGCCGCAGGCCGGGGGATGGACGAGCATTGCAACATGGCAGAGGAAGCAGTTTCCCATAAGAGAACTCACCATCTGCCTGGACTTGCTCTGCTGAGAAGAAACTAGTCCACATGACAAGAAAACATTCCACAGCGGCCTCTAGTGGACAAACACAGGTACCGCAGTCTAATAGCTTAAATATATATAAAAAAATATATTTTTTTTTTTTCTTGACCACCATTAAAAATTATTAATTTTTTTTAGTAGTAACAGACAGAAAGACAAATTAGGCTTGGGGGTCCCCCAATAGAACCAAGTTCCTGGGGGCCCCCACTTACCTGTTCCCCGCCGCAGGACTTTGTTTGGTCCACAAAAGCCCAAACTTCACCTATCACGGCAGGCATTGTAATCAAACCTTCAGGGACCGGGTTCCCAAGGATTCCACTCCCCTGGACCTGTATAGCACCCTGCACAGAAAACATCTTGGTCGTGGGTATGACCAGAGCTCTGGATCCCAGGGTCCAGCTCTCCTAAGAGAAGCATTACAGGCAAAACCTTTCTCTTCTCTGCAAGGCCCGGGTACCGACCGTTTAGCTATGAAGCTTTTTTGGTCGGATCCGGAATAGCTTACTGAGGCCCAAAAGAACCTGTACGCAAGCTCAGTGAAAAACACATGTTTCTTCTTGGCCAACACCTTAGACACTGGCAAAAAACTGAGGTGCTCCCGGATGGGAGGGGCTTATATAGGGGAGGGTACTTCCGGTTTTGGAAGTTGCCAGTGCCAGCACCTGACGGTATCTATATAACCCATTAGTAATGACTATGTCGCTCTGTGTCCCGTGATGTACGAGAAAGAAAAACTGCAGATCAGACAGCAAAGACACAGTGCTGCCGAGGGGTTTAAATAAGGCAGCCTGTTGCCAATCACTGAAATCAGTCTGCACTATTAACCCTTAGGTGGCAGATCCCCGACAAGAAGAAACGTACAGAATAATTAAAATACTTACTGGAAGAGCTAGCTATACTGGAACTTAGACATAAACAGACACGTTCAACATCTTTAGAGAGAGAGGTGATTAGTAAACAAACACAAATCACTGACCTTCTTTACTACAAGGCTAAGGCAGCACTGCAGGTTTGTAGGAAGTTTTCATATGAATCAGGGGATAAATGTGGGAAATTATTGGCCAGAACTTTACAAGAACAGAAGTTAAGTAATTATATCACACACATTATCCCACCGAATAAACCTAAAGTTTACGAAACCATATGACATAGTGCGGGAATTTCAAGAATTTTACCACTCCCTTTATAACCTACAGAGTAAACCCCAGACTCAAGAGCAGATAGTTCGGTATCTTTTGGCGTCATCAATGCCCAGACTTTCGGAGGCAGATAGAGAGAAACTTGAAGATCCTATAACTGTGGATGAACTTAAGGAAGCGGTAGGTTCAATGAAACTGGGGAAAGCTCCTGGGCCTGATGGTTTTATGGCTCAATATTATAAAATACTGCTCCCCTCGCTATCTGAGTAAATGGTTAAATTATTTAACGCTCTAGGGTCCTCGGCAACTTTATCAAAAGATACCTTGCTAGCATATATTTCTGTGATACCGAAAGAGGGGAAAGATCTAGCCTCCTGTGGAAGTTATCGGCCAATTTCCCTGCTAAACCTGGACCTTAAGCTTTTTACTAAAGTTTTGGTGAATAGGATTCAACAACATATTCCGGAACTGATACACCTAGATCAGGTTGGATTTGTCCCCACACGGGAAGCCCGCGATAATACCACAAAAGCTCTTAATCTACTACATATAGTGAATACAACACAGACGCAATGTGCATTTTAAAATACAGACGCGGAGAAGGCCTTTGACAGGGTGAACTGGAGTTTTATGCGGGCAGTTTTGCAGCACGGAGGTTTTGGTAGTAAGATAATACAGTGGATTTTTTCCATTTATTCCTGCCCAACGGCTTAGGTACAGGCTAATGGAATACTATCAGATACCTTCCGGATCTCAAATGGGACACGACAGGGGTGTCCCCTGTCCCCACTCCTCTTCGCCCTGTCACTGGAACTGTTTCTGTGTACATTGCGCCTGAACCGGGACATCTCAGGAATACAAATAGGGAACAATCAATGTAAAATCTCGGCCTATGCGGATGATATGCTGTTTACTCTAACAAACCCTTTGATTACAATCCCTAACTTGCTGAGGGAGTTTGAGAAATATGGTTCTCTTTCGAACCTTCGCATTAATTTTAACAAGTCTGAAGCTACGGGGGTTAATTTATCACAAATATCAATAACACAGTTGAAACAAAACTTTAAGTTCAAATGGACTGATAGAGCTCTAACATACTTTGGTACTCAACTCCCAACAAATGTAGCTAGGATCTTCGACTTAAACTTCCCACCTCTATTGCAAAAGGTCAAGATGCTATTAGATAAATGGAATTTGGGTTTTCACACCTGGCTAGGATGGTGTAATATAATTAAGATGAGAATACTCCCCAAATTCCTTTACCTACTACAAGCATTACCAGTGCATATCCCTCTGAGTTATCTTAAACAGAGTCAAAGGATAATCTTTAAGTTTATTTGGGCATATAAACATCCCCGGATACAAAGGAAACAATTAATGCTTACTAAGAAACAGGGAGGACTTGCAGTTCCAGATATATGGAAGTATTATTATTCAGTACACCTGAATAGACTTATTGACTGGAATACACACACAGATACTGAGCTGTGGGTACAAATCGAACAAGCTCAATCATCAGTATCTTTGAGTGGAGCACCATAGTGCTTTGCTTTACTTTCTAAAGAAGTGACTAAGAATCCTGTAGTGGGCAACACGGGAAGGCTTTGCTCTGCCCAGCTCCCCACGATAGATATAGAACCCACGACTTCTCCTCTGTACCCGATAATAGGTAACCCCCTGTTTTTACCAGGATATGAAGATAATGCCTTTTGGCACTTAAGAAGTATAGATTGTACCCGGGCAGCCAGCTATGTTTAGACAGGGACATGGGTTACAATATCGGTACTGATAGAACAAAGGAATATACTCCGATTAAAATTTTGGAACGCCTTACAGATCACTCACTTTCTTAGTACTCTCCCGAACCCGGGATGCTTTATTAGACCCCTCACTTAATTAGAGAAACTTTGCTCTGAAAAGGGAGTAATATCGCATACCCTATCAGTAAGCTATGAATTATTAAATACACAACCGGAAACCTATCCCCTAAAATGTGTCCAGGAATGGGAACAGGAATTGGGGAGGACCTTTAGCTTGGAACAGAGACAAAGTATGTACAGGCGTACGCATGAAACATCAATCTGTGTGAAAACACAAGAAACAAATTTTAAGATCTTTACCAGGTGGTATAGAACACAAGAAAGACTAAATAAAATGTTCCCTGATACCTCGGACCGTTGGAGATGTCAGAGGAATAGAGGCACTATGCTACATATTTTTTGGGACTGTCCCAAGCTAAGGAGTTTCTGGTCGGAAATCAAACGAATCCTCCAAATTTGCACAGACCAAGTGATACCAGAAGATCCGGAGTTCTTTCTCCTGCATATAAATCAACTATCAGAGAAAGAATATAAGGAATCTAGTACCTGCCATCTCTTAGATGCCGCAAAGGCATGTATTCCTCTGAAATGGAAGTCATTATCTCCACCAACAATAGAGATGTGGATTCGTAAGGTGAGGGAGATTAGCAGATTAGAAGACCTGGTCCTCTCAACACACCACCAACAGGAAAGATACTCCAGGGCTTGGTCTTCCTGGAGGGCTTTCCTGGCCTCCGAAGAGGGGAAAGCCCTTCTTAAAAATGAAATGAACGACTGAGAGGCACAATTAGACTAATGAGATCAATCTTATTTATAGTGGTAATTAGGATGTTCGGGAAGCTCTATTTTCCTTGACAGACATAGATTCCCCTTTTTTTTGTTTGTTTTTTGCTTTTTATGTGTTTTTTTTTAATGCGTTTTTTTTTTTTGTGGGCACGTTACGGGAATAGTGGTAGGAATTGAGTAGGATAAGTTCGAAACTACAGCGGGAATAAGTATAAGGAATTGGATGTTGATATGGCAAAGAAGGTATCAGGATGTATAAGCCAAATATTATTCTTTTGTAATAGTAAATAGAGGGAATTGAGATACCATAATATGTGACTTAACAATGAATAGATAAACAGGTCTCAATCAACTGTGAGGCCTCGTACACACGGCCGAGATTCTCCTCAGGAAAAAAACGTAGTTTTTCCTGACGAGAATCTTGACAAGAAACTTGTCCCGGACGAGTGTACACACGTACGATTCAAAAGAACCGCCGTTCTTTTGAATGGCACGAACGCGGTAACGTCATCGACTACAACGAGCGTGCGCTCGTCACATTCGATGCCGCCGTCGCCGCCATCTTGCTACACCCTATGCCTAGGAAGTCATTTCGAGCATGCGCGGGTTTCCACGGTGACAGTTAAGTGTACACATGCTCAGGTTTCTCGTCGAGAAACAGGCCAACGAGATTCTCGACGAGAAAAAAGACCGCAGGCCGTCTTTTTTCTCGTCGGGGAATCTGGGCAGTTTTCTTGACGAGAAAACTGAAAGCCGCGTACACACAGCCGGTTTTCTCGGCAAGAAAGCTCTCCCGGTAGCTTTCTTGTCGATTTTTGCTGAGAAAACCGGTCGTGTGTACGCGGCCTAAGATGCTTAAGGCCAAGGGGGGAGCTATTTTTCTCCTTAGTTTTCTTTTTTTATGTTTTTTTGTATATGAGGTTACGCCTATATGTTTCTTATTGCTCGCCTTTTTAATTAATTAATATGGAACTTAGAGCTGTATGTATGTCTCTTCTTTGTATTTCCCTATATTAAGAAAAAAATAAAAATTCTTGATTTGAAAAAAAAAATGTTCCTGCAGTGCCATTACTCCAGTCAATCTCCAGGTAGTTAAAATCCCCCGCCCTTCTATCTGTGCAAGGAGGTGAGTTTTCACCTCCTCATTAACACTGGGTGGCCTTTAACAAAATCCAATGATTAACCACTTGCCGACCACCGCACGCCAATTAACGTCCGCAGAATAGCACGGGCAGGCAAAAGGGCGTACCTGTACGTCCCTTTGAATTTGCCACCTAGCCGCCGCACGCGCTGCCAGTGGCACGCTCTCCTCGCACCACGGGAGCGTGCCCGTGGGTCCTGCAAACTCGATGTTCGCTGGCGGCCCGCGATTGCGGCGAGGAGAGGCAGAACAGGGAGATGCCTATGTAAACAAGGCATTTCCCTGTTCTGCCTAGCAACATGACAGTTATCTACTGCCCCCTGTCAGCAGGAGCAGTGATCTCTGTCATGTTGTAGTGAGCCCATCCCCCCTGCAGGTAGAACACATCAAGGGAACACACTTAACCACTTGATCGCCCCCTAGTGTTTAACCCCTTTCCTGCCAGTAAGGATGAGCTCTGGCGTGTTCGCATAGTACACGTGCAGAGCCCGCCAGGAAGTCGGCACAGCGCTGCGCTGCGCTAATCACTGCCAGGGAGACATTTCCCGATCTCTGCAGCCAAACATCGGGACAATGTCTCCCTGGCTGTGATTAGCGCAGCGTGGTGCTGACTTCCTGGGGGGCTCTGCACGTGTACTATGCGAACACGCCAGAGCTCATCCTTACCTGCCAGTGTCATTTATACAGCAATCAGTGACTATTTGTAGCTCTGATCACTGTATAAATGTCAATGGTCCCAAAATAGTGTCAAAAGTGTCCGATCTGTCCGCCATAATTTCGCAGTCCCGATAAAAATCGCAGATCGCCGCCTTTACTAGTAAAAAAATTATATCTAGTTACATAGTTAGTCAGATTGAAAAAAGACACAAGTCCATCCAGTTCAACCATAAAAAAATAAAATAATAATATCATACTATCCCATATACCCAATTCTATACCCACAGTTGATCCAGAGGAAGGCGAAAAACCCCAGCAGAGCATGATCCAATTTGCTACAGCAGGGGAAAAAATTCCTTCCTGATCCCCCGAGAGGCAATCGGATATTCCCCGGATCAACTTTACCTATAAAATGTTAATACCCAGTTATAGTATGTACATTTAAGAAAGAATCCAGGCCTTTCTTAAAGCAATCTACTGAGCTGGCCAGAACTACCTCTGCAGGGAGTCTATTTCACATTTTCACAGCTCTTACTGGGAAGAAAACTTTTCGTATTTGGAGGTGAAATCTCTTTTCCTCTAGACGTAAAGAGTGCCCCCTTGTCCTTTGTGTTGACCGTAAAGTAAATAACTCAACACCAAGTTCACTATATGGACCCCTTATATATTTGTACATGTTGATCATATCCCCCCCCCTTAATCTCCTCTTCTCAAGAGTGAATAAATTCAGTTCCTCTAATCTTTCCTCATATAGAAAAAAATGGGAGAGAGTTGAAGGATCAAGGGTCCTCAACAAGAGAATTCTTCAACAAGGCTTAATTGGTTATACATACTATTCATGAGTAAACCGCAATTAATGGAGTAGAAAAAATCATTAATTTATTTAATTGGTTTTAGACAAAACACAACATCATAAACGCCTAATTAAAATGAGACTAGTCAACAAAAACACTAAACAAGGATGGCCACCCGATCGACCATACACACCACATTCATTCATCCGCTATTGATCTTATGAGTAATACCGGTATTGAAAATATTGGGATGTTCATCAATATCAATATGATAGTTCTGGAAAACTGAGATGAATCAATACTAGTAATAGCTCCAGAGGTATGGTTACCGGATTAGTCTGTTAGTGAATCAAAAAATGGGCCGGTTAATGTTCATGCATATTTACTGGGTGACAAATTGATAACTTTGGCTGGACCTTTTGTACACAGGAGCATGTTATAAGAATAGTGCTTGATGCTGAAATCACAATCCTATAGCTCACCTTCGGTGTCTTCACAGGGTCACTCATTTTCAGCATCAAGCACTATTCTTATAACATGCTCCTGTGTACAAAATGTCCAGCCAAAGTTATCAATTTGTCACCCAGTAAATATGCATGAACATTAACCGGCCCACTTTTTGATTCACTAACAGACTAATCCGGTAACCATACCTCTGGAGCTATTACTAGTATTGATTCATCTCAGTTTTCCAGGACCATCATATTGATATTGATGAACATCCCAATATTTTCAATACCGGTATTACTCATAAGATCAATAGCGGATGAATGAATGTGGTGTGTATGGTCGATCGGGTGGCCATCCTTGTTTAGTGTTTTTGTTGACTAGTCTCATTTTAATTAGGCGTTTATGATGTTGTGTTTTGTCTAAAACCAATTAAATAAATTAATGATTTTTTCTACTCCATTAATTGCGGTTTACTCATGAATAGTATGTATAACCAATTAAGCCTTGTTGAAGAATTCTCTTGTTGAGGACCCTTGATCCTTCAACTCTCTCCCATTTTTTTCTATATGCTCTTGTAATTCAGAGGCTAACTTGATGGACAAACCCCTAAATTATTGGGTACATAACTAATAGTGATTTTTATACTTAGCAAATCACTTATATTACCAATTATTATACATTGGATGAGCTCACTGCATACCTACCCTCCTGTTTTTTCTATACGAGTCTTTTTGAGATAATACTTCTCTTCTAGGTATAGCTCTCCAAAACCGCAACACACATCATAAACCCCTGGGTTTTTAATTAATATTGAGCGGGGGAATCCATCTGTGAAACATTAGTGAACTAATCTTTTCCATGTGGGCTTTTTGATTTTTTGTTTAACCTAAATCCTCTTCAATATACATAAACGTTTGATGAACTCAGCCCTGTTAATAATCATAATATGGCATATCTTTGGACGAGGTGATTGAAAGTGAAATTAGCTCAGCATTTTTATGTGATCCCGTAATACCAGAGGAAAGTAATGATACACTAAGAACACTGTTTAAAAACCATAAAAAACTCACTGTAAAATACCTCAATCGCAAATGGGATATTTCATCATTAAAATCACATATAGAACATAAAATCATCCCGAGGGGCCTTAGAGAGCGAATAATCCCAGCAGGCCATCTCCATACACCAAGATTTCTAGAACAATGGAAAATATGTTGCCTAGCCCGAGGGATTGATACCCTACAAATGATAGTTGATGAAGAATTATTACAGCTAGATGAAATTAAGCTAGAAATAGACAAAAGTGTAGAACCATTGGAACCTTTCAAAAACGATCCCACCTTTGAGATAAGCAACGAACTTCTGAAAAAAGAGATAGAGAAGCTCCAAAAAACCCTTAAAACTACAAAACAAGAACGCTTTAGACAGAACCTTCTTGACTGGGAGAAAAGGTGATATTTTTGATCCCACCATTCATAGAGGAAGGAGCATATCCCGGAGTAGGCATAATTCTAAATCTAGAAGGAAAAATCCCCCTGTATACACATCCTCAGACAGTGAACAGGATTTAACTGAAGCTAGCCTAGCTAAATCTGTTATTTTTTTAGACCCCAAGGGGACCAGGGGAAAAGGTCCTGTCCCCAGAAAACCAGCACTAAACAAGGTACCACAGAGAGGCAAACAAGAATCACAGACACACGAGTCCGGGCAGGCAAACAAACACGACGTGGACAGATACAAAAGGGAACTAAGATCAAGGTCACACAAGAAATAGAGAGAAATGATACTCTAGAACTTCAGAAAGGTGAACATACTGTAACCACCGACATGAAAATAGTAAACCTGACTGAATTTCCTCTAAATAAACACCACTTATCCCTTTTGAAAAGAGGACTGTCATTTTCACCTAAAGCGACAATGAGTGAGTTCGAGGTATATAAAGATATCAGTCTATTCCTAAGGAAATTAGTATTCAGAAGCTGGCATGGCCAACAACAAAGCAAAATGCCAATGACTGATTTAGATAGGGAAGAACGGGAGGCACTGCAGAACCTGGTTTCCCTTCTGGAGGAAAATGATGAAATCGACATAGACTCGCTACATGAAGCTGAGACTGATTGTGCCCGCCAATCAAATCTCCCAATCAAATCATTAAAAATGCCACCACTAGCGAAACATCGCTGGATCTCTCTATTCCTTGACCAAGTCCGTAAAGACTTATCCAAGGTTAACTGGAAGTGGAAAGGGGTTGACAATCTAACTAAGAATGAACGAACTGCGCTTAGACAACTAGAGGAAGCAGATGATATAATAATCATATCATATTGATATTGATGAACATCCCAATATTTTCAATACCGGTATTACGCATAAGATCAATAGCGGATGAATGATTGTGGTGTGTATGGTCGATCGGGTGGCCATCCTTGTTTAGTGTTAATTAAATAAATTAATGATTTTTTCTACTCCATTAATTGCGGTTTACTCATGAATAGTATGTATAACCAATTAAGCCTTGCTGAAGAATTCTCTTGTTGAGGACCCTTGATCCTTCAACTCTCTCCCATTTTTTTCTATATGCTCTTGTAATTCAGAGGCTAACTTGACGGACAAACCCCTAAATTATTGAGTACATAACTAATCGTGATTTTTATATTTAGCAAATCACTTATATTACCAATTATTATACATTGGATGAGCTCACTGCATACCTACCCTCCTGTTTTTTCTATGAGTCTTTCCTCATAGCTGAGCTCCTCCATGCCTCTTATCAGTTTGGTTGCCCTTCTCTGCACTTTCTCCAGTTCCCCAATATCCTTTTTGAGAACTGGGGCCCAAAACTGAACTGCATATTCCAGATGAGGTCTTACTAATGATTTGTACAGGGGCAAAATTATATGTCTCTCTCTGGAGTCCATACCTCTCTTAATACAAAAAAAGGACTTTGGTAGCTTTGGAAATCACAGCTTGGCATTGCATGCCATTATTGAGCTTATGATCTACTAAAACCACCAGATCCTTCTCCACTACGGATCCCTCCAGTTGTACTCATATTCTTAGCCCCGAAGTGCATAACTTTACATTTATCAACATTAAACCTCATCTGCCACATAGTCGCCCAATTAGACATGGCATTGAGGTCGGCTTGTAAATTGGCGACATCCAGTAAGGACGTTATTCCACTGCATAGCTTAGTGTCATCTGCAAAGACAGAAATGTTACTTTTGATCTCAGACCCAATATCATTTATAAAGATATTAAAAAGTAAGGGTCCCAACACTGAACCTTGGGGTACACCACTGATAACCTTAGACCATTCAGAGTAAGAATCATTAACCACGACTCTCTGAATTCTGTCTTTTAGCCCGTTTTCTATCCATTTACAAACTGATATTTCCAAGCCTGTAGACTTTACCTTGCACATGAGCCGTGTGTGGGGAACTGTATCGAACGCTTTTGCAAAATCCAAGTATACCACGTCCACCCCTCTGTCCAAGGTTTTACTTACCTCTTCAAAAAAGAAATCAGGTTTGTCTAACAACTTCTGTCTTTCATGAATCCATGCTGTCTGTTGCTTAAAATATTTTTTTCCAGCAAGAACTCATCTATGTGGTCTTTTATTAATCTCTCCAGTATCTTCCCAACTATAGAAGTTAAACTAACAGGTCTATAGTTACTTGGTAAAGACTTTGTTCCCTTTTTAAATATAGGCACCATATTGGCCCTGCGCCAATCCAGTGGTACTATTCCTGTCATTAATGAGTCCCTAAAAATTTGATACAATGGCTTTGAAATTACAGAGCTTAATTCTTTTAGGATCCGTGGGTGGATGCCATTTGGTCCAGGTGCTTTATCCACCTTTTATTTTGTCTAAATATTTCTGGACCATATCACTTTTGAGCCATTGTGAATTTGGATCTGTGTCACTGCCACCCCCATTTTGGACATGAGCTCCTCCATGCTCCTTTGTATACACAGAGCTGAAGAAAGTATTTAATAAATTAGCCTTCTTTTTGTAATAATAATATTAATAAAAATGCCATAAATCTATCCCATTTTGTAGACGCTATAACTTTTGTGCAAACCAATCAATATACACTTATTGCAATTTTTTTTACCAAAAATATGTAGAAGAATACATATTTGCCTAAACTGTGGAAGAAATTCGTTTTTTTATATATTTTTTGGGGATATTTATTATAGCAAAAAGTAAAAAATGTATTTTTTTTTCAAAATTGTCAAGATTTTTTGTTTATAGCGCAATAAATAAAAACCGCAGAGGTGATCAAATACCACCAAAAGAAAGTTCTACTTGTGGGGAAAAAAAGGACGTCAATTTTGTTTGGGTACAATGTCGCACAACCGCGCAATTGACAGCTAAACCAACGGAGTGCCGAATCACAAAAAATGCTCTGGTCAGGAAGGGGGTAAATCCTTCCGGGGCTGAAGTGGTTAACTTTGTAGTACCCACACCGATATGCAATTCCACCCATAATGCCGCCTCATCACACTTTCCATTAAGTAGGTCCACTTTCACACTCGCCTTGAGATTACATCTCACATACAGACAGACAGTACCACCTTTTCATTTTTCCCTGTCTCTCCGAACGAGTATTAACATCCCAGACATGTGAAGAGTGAAGCCAAGATTCAGCAATACCATATAAAACAGATATCTCTTTGTGCACCAAAGCTTACAACTTACAACACAATTGGGGTATAACAGCATATAGGTTGTACCCCAATAAAAAAAGTCAGTCCAGTTCTCTAGAAACCAAAATCCTTCACTCTTAATCCCCATACACACGGTCGGACTTCAAACAAACTTTTCCGTGGATTTTTTTTGAAGGGCGTTGGCCGTGAACTTGGTATGCATACACACGGCAGGACTTTTTCAGCAAACTTTCCCAAAATCACATAGTTTTTCTGCTCTTTACCGCCACCCTTTGGTCAACTTCTGCTATTGTTAGTTGATTTTAACATTGGTTTTGAGCACGCGTGTTGGTACTTTGGACAAAAGTCCGATGGACTTCTGTACACACAATAGGACTTTGCACCGTAGGACTTTTGTTGCCGAAAAGTCTGTCCGTTTGCAGAGCGAACTTTTGTTCGATGAAAACCGAAAAAGTTTGTCCGATAGAGCGTACACGCTCTGATTTTTTTGAAAACCTGGAAATTTAGAAGTTTGTTGTCAAAAAGTCTGACAGTCTGTATGGGGCTTTATACCAGACCAGGTCTTAAGCCATGCATTCAGGTCTCTAATCTCCTGTCTTTACTGTGTTGCACAGACCATATTTAGCATATAAGTTGTACCCCAACGAAAAGTCAGCCCAGTGCTCTGGAAACCCACATTTTTCACTCTAATACCAGACCAGGTCTTTAGCCATGCATTCAGTTCGCTAATCTCCCCCTGTCTTTCCTGTGTTGCACATGGCACAGGCAAGATTTCAGAGAATATCACATTGGAGGTCCTTCCCTTCAACTTACAGCCTGGTTCTTTAAATTGATTCTTAAGAAACCTTCACCTTCGGTGTATTCTGTCATTGGTTCTAACATGGACCAAGACAGCTGGGTCATGCCCAGCCCCTCCCAGTAATTTATCAACCTGGTCCACCACATGCCGAACCCTGGCACCAGGGAGACAGCAAACCATTTGGTTGAGGAGATCCCGGCGACAAATTAGTCTATCAGTCCTTCTGATTATAGAATCCCCTATGACCACCAACTGTCTAGGCCTTCCTGCACTACCCTCACCACCCCTACTAGATGGGCTGCTCGCCTGGCTGGGTAACCATTACTTTGTGTTTGGAAGCGGTGTTGGAAACCCCTGTGGGGAACTTTTTACTTTTATTCTAAATAAAAGTGGGCCATCAAGCCCTGAAAATTTAGTTCCTGGCTGGCATGAACTCACTGGAAAACACTACCATCACAGAAGAAATTCCCCAAACAACACAGTGGGTTCATTGATTTTGCCAGAGTTCAAGTTTAATCATACATTGGCTAGCAAACAAAACATTTTTCATTGCTTGATATTTATATTGGGTAATTTGTAAGACCCAAATTCACATTTTCATTACAAATAAAATTTCTTATGTTTTTTTAACATGCCTTATTCTAATGTAATTTGGACTGAAAAATACATAGGCTGCCACTGCTGAGAACCTTTTGAATATTTTAGCTGCCTGGCTGCCTCCAATACTGATAGGGAGCTCACCATCAGTGAAGTCAGAACTCCTGATCTGTATACTGGGTGTAACTTTAAATCATAGGAATCTGGAGAAAATTTTGATGGGAACCCCTTCTACTTCTCAGCGCCTTCTTACTATATAGTAAAACTCTGCAGATCCTGGCCTTTTGCACCCCTAATGTCAATGTCCTTAAGACCCCTTTCACACTGGGACATTTTCAGGCGCTTTTGGGCTAAAAATAGTGCCTGTAAATCACCTGAAAAACGGCTCCCCTGCAGTCTCAGTGTGAAAGCCCGAGGGCTTTCACACTGAGGCGATGCGCTGGCAGGACGTTAAAAAAACTCCTGCAAGCAGCATCTTTGGAGTGGTGAAGGAGCGGTGTGTATACTGCTCCTCCAGTGCTCCTGCCCATTGAAATGAATGGGCAGCGCGACTGAACCTCTGGCAAAGCACCGCTGCAGCGGCGCTTTGCGGGTGGTTTTAACACTTTTTCGGCCGCTAGTGGGGGTTAAAAGCGCCCAACTAGCGGCCAAATACCTCTGCAAAAACGACGGTAAAGCGACGCTTAAAATAGCGGCGCTTTACCGCCGATGCCGCCCCCCGCCCCAGTGTGAAAGCAGCCTAACAGTTACAAGGATAATAAACAATGGGACTGTGTTGCACCACAGCAGGCTCCAATATAGAGACCAAGCTGCGAGGTGAGAGACATGAAGTATCCTTGTCCCCTCGCCAACAGGGTTGCCATCACTTGCCACATTCACCCGCTTCCTCCTCCAGCTGCCCGCGGTTTACTGTATAATGTGAGAAAAACGAAGATCTGAGGAAATCGAGGCACATCGTGTATGTCAGACTGTCAGAGCAGCTCTCCATCCAGCAGCCGATGGTGCAGCCACTAGTGTATTTTGGTTTTGTGCTGCCCTAGGCAAGAATAAAAAACTGGCACCCCCCATCTAAATTTGTCCCACCACTTCCTGTCCGCTGACACCCGCCCCCATTTGATGGCAGTCAGATGGAAATGGATAGGCAGTCCATTTCCATCTGTCTGGTCCATAGAGGAAAGCGGGTTGTGTCCGTGTTCGCTCTGCATAGCGGACAAATCCCCCCGCTGAGCAGGCGGATCCACTTTACAGAACCCGCCCATGTGAAAAGGGCTCTCGCTATGTTTTTTATTTTCTTTTAATATTTTTTTACAACTTCAATTATTAATTTTTTTGTACGGGGGAGGATTTTGGAGAGACATCAGGGGTCCAAACAGACCACTAATGTCTCTTTTTTGAGACAGAGAAAGGGACTGAAGACAGTCTCTTTCTTTGCAGCCTAAGCTGCACTGTGGACAAATGAGATAGGAGTCTGTATGGAGACCCCTTTTCATTCATACAACAGTGTTTACTATACTTCATTCACAAACTGACAAATAATAAACACAGTTTACTATGTGTCAATGATTAATGAATACAGAAGCGATCAGTACTGTGATCACTGTCTGTATTATTTCAGGAAAGGAAGGGGGCTAGTTAACACATGTAAACCCCCGTTCTCCATCCATCCAGCGATCTCCCGCACTAGCAGCAACTGCAGCAGGCGGAAAGGGGGAGGAGGGAGAGCCGTCCAGCACCTTCAGGTGAGGGGGCGTCCAGCACTTACTGAGGTGGGGGGCAGTGAAGGGGCGTTTGGATCAGCAGGGGCCCAAACAGATCCCTCTGTGGCTGCTCTGCAGCTCGCAAAGTCAGCGGGAGGGCAGAGGAGGGAATCCGACAGCTGCAGGAGATTGGGTTTGCGAGGAGGGGGGGATCAGTGCAGCGGGGTGAAGGGGCAGGGAGAGAGAGCCTGGGGACAGCGGCGCCTCCTGAAAAATGCCGCCCAAGGGAAATGCCTTGTTTGCCTCAGAATAGATACGCCCCTGGGTGCAGTGATCCAGGCCCTGTGCCTCGGCTGCTCATCTACCCATCCGGCTGCACATATTTGGGACAGTGCCATTACAATAGGATGACTTTTCCCCTAGTTGTGCGCTGGTAGCGTGTTTTTGGGCTTAAGTAATTTTTTTCTTTGTTTTTTGGCTTTTACTGCGTAATGTGTCCCAACCCTGAAAGTTGCACGATTGCTTCACTATATGTACTTAATTACAAGGGTTAACCTGGTATAAAATGTTCTGCAGGAACACAAGGCTGCTTAACCCAGAAGGTTGTATGGCTTTAGTTCCGTAAAGATGATGTTCTTTTGATACACCAGAGTTACACCTGTTCTCTTCTTTAACACTTCTCCCAGCAAATTACACGGATAGTTTCTTCCCTTATATAAAGTTCTATTTTACTGACAAGCTTGGAAGTTACGCGTACATCTCACTTTATCCTCCACATACATGTACAGTTAATTGCATATGAATTGGCTGTGCGTTTGGCTGAGGTTAACATAGAATAAGTGCATAGAGAACGTAGTGTGGCCCACACTTGCCATGGAAAACATCCATAGCAGCTGTAGCACCACCCTCTCCTCCTAGGGCAAAGGAGAGGCACCCATGCCACAAGCCTGTGTCCTTTAGTTTAGAGGTCAGGCGGTGTATATGTACCTGGGTCCCGCAGTGAGTTACCTCCTTCCACTGGTTCCCATCTCCAGAGTGTAGAGACGAGTCTGTACTTTTCCCTCTCAAATAAAGTCAATGTCCAAACCATTTAAACTCCAACGTTGAGCCGAGAGAGGACATCCAATAGCGCCAATGTAACCTATGGTTCAACCCTGACCCAACATGGCAGCGCCACCTGCAGGCCACAGGGAACTCTACATAGGCACACAGCAATAAAGCAGAGTCCAGAACAACTAGAAGGCCCGAACCACACCAGTGCTCGGGTCATTCCCCCAAATTCAGACACAGGGACCCCCCCTAAATTTGGAGTACCCACTACACAGCAAAAGTCCATGAAACTTGGACCCCTAAAGAAGGGCCCATTGGAGGGATGGCGGTAAAAATGACTAACTACATAACAGCTGTTGGTCCTCACAAATTTACTCCCATAGGACTCCCCTCTAAGGTCAGTGCTCTGCAGATATATACAGTATATAGCAGACCAACCGGAGATAACACATCTGCAGAGAAAGAAGTCATACACAACCCGACCCGTGCAGAAATCAGACAGAATATTATAATATATATATATATATATATATATTATATATGTAGCGCCCTCCACTCTCTCTCTCTCTTGTTTATCGGTTATTTTTGGCTGCAGTCTAGGGGTACCTTGGAGGAGAGAGAGTGCGGGGTCACCACGCCAAGCTTTCACCGCAGATGTGTGTGTGTGGTGTGAGCAAAGTCTCTTTACCTTCAGGTCGGTGTTCTGCATTCGGAGCCTCCGCTTCTTCTGTGGAACAGTGTCTGCCAGTAATTGAGCCCCACACCATTAAAAGTCCAACACTCCTTTATTTTTCCAATGTCAGGATGAAACACAATCAGTTGGACTCCCTCAACAGACAGACAGGGGGTGTGGATACGAGTAGGCCCAGGCACAATGAACTCTCCTATTCCTTTTAGCGTGCGAATAGGCTTGGCGCACGGTCTCTGCCACCGACCGTGAATTGGTAGCTGCCACCTACCGGGTGAACTGTTGAGGCCCCTGCCACAGGCCCAATAGCAGGTCTCTGCCACTGACCTGAGTTGAATAGTTGGACCGCTGCCACCAGGCATTGAACGTGGACTGAACTTTCTCTTTGAACTTGGCCCCTGTTCGGGAAAGATATCCCTCCGGGCGGTCTCCAGAGGTTCACCCGTCACTGGCTATATGCTGCACCAGGTCTTCGGATGAATCCCTCCTCCGGCCCCTTACGCCTCTGGATTCGGGTGCCCCACTCCCGGGGCCCCCTAGGAAATCCTTCCCTCGCGGGACCCAGTGGAAGGTACTGGGCCCCAGGCCTCCGGCTGAGTACCTCACCCCAGGCTGAAGGTGCCTGGGATGGAACACGAGCTCCGGGCATCCACCTGATAGAATTTTGTGAATGTATGCACTGACCAAGTTGCGGCCTTGCAAATCTGAGTCATAGAAGCCTGGTGATGCACTACCCAAGAAGCACTGACTGCCCTGGTAGAGTGCGCTTTAAATTGAAAAGGTGAAATCTTCCTTTTCAGGTCATAAGCCTGAATAACAACCTGACAAATCCACTTTGAAATAGTCGATTTTGATGGTGCCTGTCCTTTCCTGGGACCATCTGGCAGCACATACAAAACATCCGTTTTCCGTATATGAGCTGTCGCCTTCAGATAGGCTTTTACTGCTCTCACTACATCGAGAGAATATAACAATTTTTCTTCCGCAGAAAAAGGTTCTGGAAAAAAGGAAGGCAGGACAACATCATGATTCAGATGAAAACCTGACACTACCTTAGGCAGAAAGGTTGGGAGAGGACACAACACCACTTTATGAACAACCAAGTATATCTCTTTACAAGAAAAAGCTGCCAATTCAGATATCCTTCTTGCGGAAGTTACCGCAACTAAGAACACTAATTTCCTAGTCAAAAGAACCAAGGAAATATCGCGCATCAGCTTAAAAGGCTGTCTTTGTAAAACTGACAGAACCAGATTCAAATCCCATGGACACAAGGATGTATCCTAACCGGCGTAGCCATATGTGTTAAGCAAGCGGCCTTTGAAAAAACCACTGACAAGGCCAAAATCTGACCCTTGATTGTACTCAAGGCCAGCTTAATTTCTACCCCCAACTGTAGGAAGGCAAGAATTCTACCTATGACATACCTCCAAGGATGCCATCTTTTGGTTTGACACCAAGAAATATAGGCCTTCCAGACCCTTTAATAAATGGTCCTGAAAGCCAGCTTCCTTGCATTAATCAGGGTAGTTACCACTGAACCTGAAAGCCCCCGATTCTTTAGAACGTGGGCTTTAAAAGCCAAACCGTTAAGTTAGCGATTGTAAGGCAGGATGGAACACCGGCCCTAGCGATAGCTGGTCCGGACGATATGGAAGAAGCCATGAACTCCCTACTGTCATCCTTACGATCTCTGCATACCAGGATCTTTTTGGCCATGCCGGGGCTACTAGTATTACCGGCTTCTGTTCCTCTTTGAATACGCAAAGAAGCCGCGGTAGTAGCTGAACTGGGGGGAATGCATAAATCAGTGAAAACTGATCCCACTGGGTCACTAACGCATCTGTCCCGTATGCGAGTGGATCCCTTGTCCTTGAGACAAAGTTGTCCAACTTTCTGTTTAACCTGGACGCCAATAGATCTATTTCCGGGGTACCCCATCTTTGGCATATGGTCAGAAAAAAAGTCGGGATGTAGAGCCCATTCTCTCTGGAATATTTGTTGACGGCTCAAGAAATCCGCCTGCCAATTCTCTACCCCTGGAATGAAGACTGCAGATAGGCAAAGCACATGCTCCTCTGCCCGGGCCAGAAAATTATTCACCTCCTTCTGGGCTGCACAGCTTCTGGTGCCCCCTTGGTAACTGATATAGGCCACTGCCGTGGCATTGCTGGATTGTATCCTGATGGGTCAACCTCACAACCTGAACCTCCAGGCTATTAGAGCCAGACGTACCGCCCAAATCTCTAGGATGTTGATGGGCAAGGTCTTCTCGGACACTGACCATTTCCTTTGGACAGTGGCTTCTTCCAGGGCTGCACCCCAGCCCAAGAGGCTGGTATCCGTTGTTACTACCTTCCAGGTAACTGGCATGAAGGATTTCCCCTTCTGCAAATTTTTGGTTATCAACCCCCAGATGAGACTCTGGCACACCCTTGGGGCCAGACACATTGGGTAATCCAAGGCTTGGGTCTCTTTGTGCCAGGTAGACCGAATACTGTTCTGAAACAGTCTTGAATGAAACTGGGCACAGGGAACAGCTTTGAATGAAGCCACCATCTTCCCTAGCAACCTCATGCAAAAGCGAATGGAAAGACCATTCCTTGCCCTGACCACTTTTACCCGCTCTCTATTAGCGTTGACTTTCGTCTGAGGCAAAAACAGCATTCTTTGGGCTGTGTCTATAACCAGACCTCAATACTCCAGCCTCCTTACCAGACTCCAGAATAATTTTTCTAGGTTGAGAATCCAACCCAGTTGGTTCCAGATACTTGACGGTGCTGGACACACCCTGGTTTAACCATGCCACTGACTGATCTACCAGCAACAGGTTGACCAGGTATGCCATTACTGCTATACCCTGGGCCCTTAGTCCCGCCAAAGGCGGGGCCAGAACCTTTGTAAACACTCGAGGAGCGGTGGCCAACCTGAAGGGTAAAGGCCACGAACTGAAAGTGGCGGTGTTCTACCACAAAACGCAGAAACTTCTGGTGAGAGGGAAAAATTGGCACATGCAGATATGCAGCACATGTTTGATGTCTATTGACACTAGAAATTCACCTCCCCGCAAGGTGGAAACGACTGACCGCATTGACTCTTTGAGATCTTTTTTTTTTTTTCACAATCAAAAATAATTGTATTGATATAAAAGATAATGTAGTTTACATTAATACAGAAATCAGAGACTGGAAACAAATGAATAAAAGTAATTTCAGCGTAATATATCATACATTGTCGTGTTGTTGATAAACAAAGCAAGCACATAGTTTAAATATCACAATGGGTAATATAGAAAGGAGGAGGGAATAGGAAAGAGGGATAAGGGAAGAGAGGTTAAGGGGAGAGGGATGGGGTAAACTGAAAGATTAGGGATAATAAGGACATAAAGGGGAGTTTCTGAAATATGGCGGGAAAGCCCCTAAGGGTCTGGTTGAAAAACAATCCTACAGATCAACAATAGGAGCTTATAGGGGTATACAAATTTCCAGAAAAATACATGGATCAATGTTTCACATGGCCCATTTTAGGGCTTAACGGAGGTAAGGTCCAGATAGACATTTGAGTATCTGAATATTACCCGGGGTTGCCAAAGATCATTAAATGTATCACTTTTCTCTTTTTTCATAGCTGATATTTACTCCATCTTGTATATATACTGGGCTCTGTCCAACCAATCCCTGACCGTCGGGATATAAGTAGTTTTCCAGTGAAGTGGAATGATCGTTTTAGCAGCTGTTAAAAGGTGTCTGGTCAAGGAGTTTTTGTATTTGCTAATTGGAAGGTGATTTATGTTTAACAGACAAGCCGCTGCATTTAAGGTTATTTTAGTTTCCGTTATGTGCTTAATCCATTGCGAGATATGGGCCCAATAGTCAAGGATTAGAGGACAGTCCCACCAAATGTGTAGAAGAGAACCAGTAGCTGTATTACATCGCCAGCAGGAGTCAGAACCTGAGGAGTACCATTTCTTAGCCTTTTGTGGAGTGATATATCACTGTGTCAATATTATGTACGAAATTTCTTGATACCTGGTGCTCAGTGAACACTTATGTGCAAACACACAAGCTTTTTCCCACTGGGCATCACTGAAGGAGGTCTCAAGATCCTCCTCCCATTTATTTTTGTGCTTATTGTTATCCATTTGTGATGATTGTTGTAACCAAGAGTATACGATTGAGGTTGTTTTAAGAAACTGTTCTCTGTTATAGCAAATGTTCTCTAAAGGAGTCTTATTCTGGAGGTATGCGTGTGTGTGTTTACTTTTAGTGAGGAAATATGTCAGTTGCATGTGAAACCAGGGACCTGGATAAGAGTCTTTATATTCAGCTTTTAATGTGTCTAGTGTTTTTATTTTGCTTCCGGCAAAACAGTGGGTAACAAGAAGAGTGGAAGTTAGATCAGGGTTTGGCATGGTTCTTTGGTTCAGACCTGGAAGAAAATCTGGATTTTGAGCTATTGGGGTCATTGGGCCTGGGATTGTGGCAAGTTTGTACTGAATATATCAAAGAAGGGTGATGGTGGCTGCGCTGTGATTAAAACTAGTGAAGGGAGTGTGGGGGAGGAGGTCTGGAAAAGGAAACTACCTAATGCTAACCAAACTAAATCTAATATTTGCCAACCAGATGCAGTAACGTGTTGCCAACCAATGTGTAACATAAATAGTATGTGCATAAACTAAATAAGTCACACCTGTGCGCATAGAAGGTATATAAGCAGCAGTGGAAATGTAATGATGTATGCCAAAACGTGTATCACTCTGAATGATAAACCTGTGCATATAGTATATAACCAAACACTATAACTCTATGTTATCAACAGTGAAATAAAATACTAATATGTAATAAAGGTGTATGACACACAACTGGAAGCGGTGAAAAAAAATAAAATATATATATAATGACAGTATATGATGGGGTGTATAAACACAAAACTATAACAGTGAAATCCTCCAGGAGATGATATCAAAAGTCCATTGTATAGCAAGTCCCGTCACCCATACAGTGCTTGAAAGAAAAAACTGCAGTGCAAATCCACCCAGTGTTCACTAGCAGCTTACCTCCCTGCTGGGAAGAGACAGCATGCACTGGGACTTCAAATGTGGACAGCGATGCAACAATCTTGCATGGATGTATGCTCTCACTCACATGGATGCATAGCAATACACAAACAAAAAAAGGAAATTTATAGCGTAACTCTGTGGGTCCAGCAAACAAGTAACCAAAAGATGTAATCTCACACTCACATGAAACTAGTGAGCATGGACATCAATCCTACGAACGCCGAGTTTGTATATATTGCAGGATATGGTGATTCCAATCATGCGGTCCTTAAGCTTGCAGCAACCCCAGAGTGCCAGTAGAACATGTATAAAAAACATACAAGGTGCACATAGTGTGGGTCTGTAACCACTGGGGTATTTATTATAAAAAAGGTAAAACACTCACATTTCATAAGTGGGGGAATGACAATCTAAAACGAGCGCATGTGACATGACAACACGCGCGTTAGGATCAGCACAGATACACCGACAGCTGCAGGAGAGGAGACGAGCTCAGCGCTCATTTTAGATTGTCATTCCCCCACTTATGAAATGTGAGTGTTTTACCTTTTTTATAATAAATACCCCAGTGGTTACAGACCCACACTATGTGCACCTTGTATGTTTTTTATACATGTTCTACTGGCACTCTGGGGTTGCTGCAAGCTTAAGGACCGCATGATTGGAATCACCATATCCTGCAATAAATACGAGCTCGGCGTTCGTGGGATTGATGTCCATGCTCACTAGTTTCATGTGAGTGTGAGATTACATCTTTTGGTTACTTGTTTGCTGGACCCACAGAGTTACGCTATAAATTTCCTTTTTTTGTTTGTGTATTCCTATGCATCCATGTGAGTGAGAGCATACATCCATGCAAGATTGTTGCATCGCTGTCCACATTTGAAGTCCCAGTGCATGCTGTCTCTTCCCAGCAGGGAGGTAAGCTGCTAGTGAACACTGGGTGGATTTGCACTGCAGTTTTTTCTTTCAAGCACTGTATGGGTGATGGGACTTGCTATACAATGGACTTTTGATATCATCTCCTGGAGGATTTTACTGTTATAGTTTTGTGTTTATACACCCCATCATATACTGTCATTATATATATATATATTTTTTTTCACCGCTTCCAGTTGTGTGTCATACATCTTTATTACATATTGGTATTTTATTTCACTGTTGATAACATAGAGTTATAGTGTTTGGTTATATACTATATGCACAGGTTTATCATTCAGAGTGATACACGTTTTGGCATACATCATTACGTTTCCACTGCTGGTTATATACCTTCTATGCGCACAGGTGTGACTTATTTAGTTTATGCACATACTATTTATGTTACACATTGGTTGGCAACACGTTACTGCATCTGGTTGGCAAATATTAGATTTAGTTTGGTTAGCATTAGGTAGTTTCCTTTTCCAGACCTCCTCCCCCACACTCCCTTCACTAGTTTTAATCACAGCGCAGCCACCATCACCCTTCTTTCATATATTCACTTCTGTCTGCTTGGATCAGACTCCCCGGTGACTGCTGCAGTGTCCCCAGCCCTTTTCCTTCCCTTCGATCCCCATCCCCCTTCACTAGTTATATGCCCAGCTAGCGCGGGGGTTCTTTCTTTTTATACGTTTGTACTGAGCGGCCGCCTTATGCCACACCTTCAGTGTGGTCGCTACCAAAGGGTGAGTCGTGTTTCCAGCAGATTTAGAGTGTGTGGTCCAAGGGTAGTACAAAAGTTGGAGTGTATTGTGATTCTGTTCTAATTTCACCCAGTCTTTGTTTTGGCTGTGGCAATGCCAGTCAATCTGGTTATGTGGGTTGCTAAGTGATATTTCTTAAAGTCCGGGAGGCCAATATCACCCTTGCTTTTTGGGAGGGTTAGTAAGCGAAAGCTTAGTCTCGGCTTCTTACCAGACCACAGAAACTCCCTCTGTATTTTTTGTAATTTAGTAAAGAACGTGTTGGGTACTGGGATTGGTAGTGCATTAAAAAAATACAGTAATCTCAGGAGTATCGTCATTTTCAGTATTGAAGTCCTCCCAAACCAAGAGAAGTGCTTCGGAGTCCATTTTTTAAGATCTTTGGATATTGATTGTAGAAGGGGTGTGAAGTTTGCCGTAAATAGTGACGCAATGCCAGGGGTGAGTTTTATTCCCAAATATTTTAGAGTGTTGTGTTCCCACCTAAAGTTGTGGTTGTCTTGTAGCAAACTATATTTATTTGGAGGTAGGTTAATATTAAGGGCTTCTGATTTAGATTGATTTATTTTAAAATTGGATATATATCCGAATATTTTGAATATCTTAGTGAGATTGGGTATAGAGACATGGGGTTGGGTGATGAAAAAAAGAAGGTCGTCTGCATAAGCAGCCAATTTGTACTCCCTGTCCTGTATTTTGAAACCTTTTATGTCCGGTGATAGGTTGATAGTCCTAATGAGGGGTTCCAGTGAGAGGATAAAGAGTAGAGGCGAGAGAGGACAGCCTTGTCTCATTCCATTCCTTATCTTAACTGGGTCTGAGAGGGGGTTATTAATTTTAATTTGTGCCTGTGGATTACTGTAAAGGGCCTTGATCCAGTTCAGCATTTTGCTTGGTAAGCCTATGTGGGTGCAGGTGGCCAACATATAGTCCCAAGAAACCCTGTCGAAGGCCTTCTCTGCGTCCGTTGACAGGAGAAGGCCTTCGAGTTTCATATTTTGTGCATAGTGGATAAGATTTAAGGATTTTGTAATGTTGTCCCTAGCTTTCCGGCCTGGCATGAAACCTACTTGTTCCAGCCCGATAGTTGTCTCTAAAAGGGGCTTAATTCGGTTGGCTAAGATTTTCTTTAGTAACTTGATGTCCACATTTAGGAGTGAGATGGGCCTAAAATTTGCGCAGTCTGAGTGATCTTTGTCCGGTTTGGGTACTACTGCTATGTATGCTGCAAGGAGGGAGTTGGATGAGTTGTCAGTCTCAGCTAGATAAATAAAGGCCTTCAGTAATGGGTTAGAGAGTAGTTGTGAAAAGGTCTTGTAGTATTGGGATGTATAGCCATCAGGGCCTGGGCTCTTCCCTGTTTTTAGTTTCTTTATGGCTAGTTGTAATTCTGTGAGTGAAATGGGATCATCAAGGTTGAGGCCTCTGCACCGTCTAAAGCCTCGTACACACGGCCGAGAATCTCGTCAGGAAAAAACTTGTCGTTTTTCTTGATGAGATTCTTGGACAAGAAACTTGTCCCGGCCGAGTGTATACACACTCGATTCAAAGAACCCGCGGTTCTTTGAATGGAGCGAACGCGGTGACGTAATCGACTAGGACGAGCGTGCGCTCGTCACATTCGATGCCGTCGCCGCCATCTTGCTACACCCTACCTATGCCTAGGAAGCTACCGCGCATGCGTCAAAGTCATTTCGAGCATGCACGGGTTTCCACGGCGACAGGTAAGTGTACACACACACACACTTTTCTCGTCGAGAAACATGCGGATGAGAATCTCGATGAGAAAATAGAGAGCAGGTTCTCCATTTTTCTCGTGGAGATTCTTGTCGGTTTCATGACGAGAAACCTGATAGCCGCGTACACACGACCGATTTACTCGGCTAGAAAGCTCTGCCAGCAAGTTTCTTGTCATTTTTTGACGAGAAACTCGGTCGTGTGTACGAGGCTTAAGGAGGGTATCTTACTGTCAGATAAAAATTGTAGTATTGTGTCTTCCCTGGACATATTCACGTGGGGTGGTTTATGTTGATTAGGAAGGTTATAGAGTTTGGAGTAGAAGGAATGGAAGATCTCTGCTATCTTATCTGGGTTGTGCTCAAGCGTTCCCTCGGTGTTCCGCACACAGTGAACTTTGTTAGCTAGTGTGGCATCCTTCAAGGCTCTAGCGAGCTGTTTGCCACTCTTGTCCCCCTGTTCGTAGAAGATACTCTTCTTAAAGAAGAGAGATTTTTGTGTTTGTAGGTTTAAAGCTTGTCTCAGTAAGTTCCTGGTGCGAGTAAGTTCCTCTTCCACATCAACAGCGAGGGAACACTTGTGTTGTGTCTCAAGTTTGGCTATGGTGTCCGATAAAGAGGAGATTTATTTTTCTCTCTTTCTCTTTTCTTCCTTGCCCCCCATTTTAGAAGTGCCCCCCTAACTACCCTCTTGTGGGCCTCCCAGTTATTGAGAGGGTTCGTCTCTGAATCTATATTGTTAAGGATGTAATCTTTAATGGTGTCATGGACGTCATCAAGAATTACCTGATCAGTGAGGAGAGCAGCAATAAGCCTCCAATAAAATTTTGACTTTGTGAAAGACTAGGCTTCATTGTGATGGCCGTGGGAGCGTGATCAGAAAGGGCAATGATTCCAACTTCAGCTGTGGTAAGAAGAGGTAGGTCTCTTTGGGAGATAAAGATTAAGTCTATTCTCGAGTATCTCCCATGGGGAGTGGAGAAGAACGTGAAATCCTTCCCAGTGGGGTGTGTTGATCTCCATGTGTCTACTAGCGTCAGGGATTGAAGTAGGATTTTGGTACGTTTCAACGTTTTGTATGAGACATGTGAGTGGCCAGTTGAGGCATCCTTTAAAGGGGACAGGGGAATGTTAAAGTCTCCGCCAAGTATTATACATCCCTCTGCAAACCATTTCACATATGATTGTATTGCAAAATGATATATGAGACTTGTTGGGGAAGTACACGTTTGCGAGGGTTATAGGAGAACCTTCCCATGTGCCTCTTAGGAAGATGTAGCGGCCTTCTGGATCTGATAATTGTTGTTTTAACACGAAAGGGGAATTTTTGTGCATCAGTATTGTGACCCCTTTGGTTTTGGCCAATGGGTTTGTGGCATGATAGGCTGTGGTAAATAGGTTATCTGTAATTTTAGGTTTGTTTTGGCCCTTAAAATTTGTTTCCTGGAGAAATACTATAGGCGGCTGAACCTTCTTGAGCTCCCTAAGGAGCTTCAAACGTTTCTCAGGGATATTGAGGCCATTAATGTTGTGTGAGATTACTGTGGGGGCTTTCCCCAAAAAAGAGTATGCCATTGTAGCTTGATTTGGAGAGTACCACTGATTGCCAGTGGGGAAGGGATGGGGGGGGGGGGAGATTGAAGTTTGGTTTTAAGGAAAGTCTAGGAGGATAGAAAGTAGGTGAACAAAGGTAGTAGGAGGGCAAGGTATTAAAATACCTTATATGAGTCTTGACTCTAGTTCTTATCTGAAAAGAACCGTGTCGATAGGAGTCGATATATGTAATTACTCCTTTAGTGACTCTTGGGGGTATGTGGGAGGTACAAACGTGAAGGATCTTTTTTTTATTAGAAGAAAGATAGGTGTAGTTCTATGAGGGAGGTCTTAGAAGGGGATCTCGGCTATATAAAAGTATACAGGGGTGTTAATTCTTAACCCACAAAAAAGCTAGTATCTATGCAGAGGAGGGCTAACAAGTAAAATTAGAGCTGGGCTATTCCAGTAAACTATAACTGCATTAGATCTACGGTACCTTAACGTATTAAACATAACCACATAACCTTAAACGTATCAACGAATAACATCTGAGAAAGAAATTCCAAGGAAGCTGCTCCTATTATCCAGGTTTCACGTTAATCTATAACTTAATGCACCATCTTATGCTATATTCAAATTACAATTAGGTGCTACTATGTGACCCACTAAAGCAATATTACAATCCTGCTTTATGCAAAAAAAAAATATATATAAAAAAAAAAAAAATATATATATATATATATATATATAAATCTTGCAGGATTGACCTAATGCGAAAGTCTTAGCAGTAGCAAGTAATATTCTAAAAGTGTTTGTTCAATTATAGGCAGTCTAAAGCAACTAATCCTTTCAAGAACAGTGACTTAGGTCATTAATGGCAGGATCACTTAACGCATCCGAGTCTGAAAAGAGTCCAACCATAAGTGCAGGCGAATGGTTGCATCATGTATGTGCCAATGCGGCCGATAAGTCAGTCTTCGTCAAAAACAAAATTCCAGAAAGTTGCTGCGTGGCTTTATGATAATTAGTATGCATGAATTAGGGATCAGGACATTACACTACCTGCTTGATCTAGGACATCAGCAGAGGTCAAACCTCGAGATAGACCTCCTTTGCATAAGGAAAGTGACTTTTGAATGTGCAAAAGGATATTAGTATCTGATGATGTCCTAGTCATGCCATCTAGTGGTGGTTGGGAATATGGCAATACAGAGAGCTAGCTCACAGGGTAAAAAGTGTAGCTTCTCAGATGAGTACAAGAAGTTTTTGTGGTTTAAGAAAAATGATGCAGATGCTGCAACAAGAAAAATCAGCTATAAAAGTGCAGCATATAAACAAAAGAGAGGAAATAAAAAGGAGAAAAAAACAGTAACCTGAGAGTCGGGTAGGAACTAGGTAACTTTGGACATCCAGGGTGTCTAAAGATAGTTTCTCATTCACTTCATCTAGGTTCCTCCATTCTTGAGCTTTGGGCAGCTGGGGAATTATAGTTGTTCCCGTTTGCGTTCCGACGATAACGGCCTTGAGTGTACGGGGATCTGGCAGGAGAAGGCCCTTGTTTGGGAGGGGCATTAATGGCCGGAGGTATGCGGAACTCTGCGTACCATTCGGGTAGGTCAACAGGAGCTATCTGAAGGCTCTCACAGAATTTCAGTATGTCCTCTGGAATTTTCAGAACATGTTGCTTGCCATTGTAGGATGCTTGTAAGGCGAAAGGAAACTTCCACCTATATGCGATTCCTTTTTCCTTGAGAATCTCCAACAGTGGTCTCAATGCCCTCCTGTTTTACAGTGTTATGGGGGACAAATCTTGAAAAAGCTGAACTTCCGTGCCGCTGAACATCTGTTCGTTTGTCCTAGCCTTTTGCAGGATCTCCTCTTTTAGGTTGAAATTCGGCAGGCAGCATATGATGTCCCTGGGTGGGTTGTTATCAGGAGCTTTGTGTCTGAGGGCTCTATGGGCTCTGTCATACTCAATGGGGGAGGCTTCGGCCTATCTAGAAGGCCATTAAAGATGGAGGATATTGCGGGCCTGATCTGTTCTGGTAAGATCGATTCCGAGACCCCCCTCACCCTGATATTGTGTCTCTGCCCCCTATTATCAAGGTCTTCAATGCTCCTATTCATGTCAGTCAGGTGATTTGATTGATCGAGTACAATGTCATCAAGGCGGATCAGGGCCCTGTCACGCCGTTTCCCTGCTCTATCCCCCACTGCCATTTGTTCTGATAACCGCAACAGTTCTGCTTTGATGTCAGTGATTGCCTCAGAGAAGGAGCTCTTGATATCGTTTGCAATATCCATCATTATAGCATAGTTCAGAGGCTGATCGTGAGCTATGTTACCTCTGTGAGAGTCCTCAGACGCTGGCAGAGAGATTTCATCATCCTCCATGTCGTCTCCTCTGTCTGTGCTGCGTGCTGTCGGCGCCATCTTGGATCGTCTGCCGTCACCGCTGAAGTGGAATTTATTCAGATTAGCTGGTGAAAGTTTGCTTTTTGGGGTGCCCATCGAGCGCAGGGATCGGTTGTATGATCCCTTTCTGATTTGGGTGGACATAGTCAGCCGAAAAGCGGGTATTTTAGCCGCCGAGATCACCCTTCTGACGGAGCTCCTCTATTCAGCGTCCATCCACGCTGCGTGCCAAGCCACGCCCCAGTTTGAGATCTAGAATGGGTCTGACATCTTCATTCAGTTTCTGTACCGTGAAGAGATTTAAATAAAACCCCATGCCCTGCTCTTCTGAGGGGGTCTCTAGGATTACACCCTGAGACATCAATCGGTCTAGCGCCAGAAATAAAGACCTTCTTTTCACCGGGTCTTTGGGAACGTTCGACTTAGAAAGCGAACCGGAGGAAATTTCTGAAAATCTAGTCTGTAGCCTAGGGCTACCACAGAGGATGACCCATCCGTCTAGAATCTCTTCTTGCCAAGCCCTTGAAAACCACAGAAGTCTTCCCCCCACTCGATCGACCGGGGGTGCCCCTTCATAAGGAGGCCTTGGGACTCTGTTTTGTAGGCTTCTGTAGTCCTATGCAAATAAACGCATAGGTAAATAGTCCCAGAAAAAACAAGTACATATGTATACAGTTTTAATGTAAATAAACATATGTATGCAGCACGTGTTAAAGCAATATGCCTCTATGGAAGCGTGCGTTTTATGGAAGCATGAGTTCATACAAATATGTTTTTAGGCAAAATATGAAAAAGTGTGCGTTGTACACATGCATTCATGTAACACGTGTTCCATGGAACAAGCAGCAATAAGCAAGCATGCGTTTATGAAACGTGTTATGCAACACGTATCTATGCAGACATGTATTCTTATGTGATCATGAGGAATCATGTATATTTAAGGAGCATGTATTAACATGCCTCATTATGCAACCATGTATCCTTAGGCAATCATGCATCTTTAGGCGATCCAGCATCTTTTAGGCAATCAAGCATCTTTATGCGATCAAGCATCTTTATGTAATCAAGCATTTTTATGCGATCAAGCATCTTTATGCGGTAAGCATCTCTGTGCGAACAAGCATCTTTATGCGATCAAAGAATTTTTATGTGATTAAGCATTTTTATGTGATCAAACATCTTTATGCGATCCTGAATAACTATGTACATTCAAGCAACCATGTATAAGCATGTATCTTTATGCAACCATGTAAAACCATGTATATCTATAAAAACATAACCATGCACCTTTAAGGAACCATGGATCTTTATGTCACAATGTATCTTTAAGCGATCCTATCACCTTATGCGATCATGCGTCTTCATGTGATCAACAATAAATATGTTTTGTTTTTTGTTTTTACACAAAACATGTCCAAACTTTCATTTTGTACACCCATGATAATGTATTTTTATGCAAACATGTATAACCATGTACATTTATGTGAACCGGTAAAAACATGTATCTTTCAGCAACCGTGCATTTCAGCAACTGTATGCTCCAGCAACTGTGCTTTCCAGCAACTGTGTGCTCCAGCGACTGTGCGCTCCAGCAATCGTGCGTTTTAGCTAGTTTGTAAGCAAGGACCTGCTCAACTGCAGTTGGTCCCATACTTAGACCTGCAGGATACCAAGCACATATGCACTATACTGGAGATACAACTCCTTAAAATGCACTCATGCTCATGTTTTTTCAAACATGTACTTAAAAACATGCATTTAAGTCAAACACACGCGCCCTTTTCCTCCCGTCCTTGGCTCACTCACAGGAGAAAAAGGCACACCATACCACCATGCCCGTACCCTCTGGTTTGCAGAGGTTAAGCACACTTGTAACTTACGGGTCTTGCAGCAAGGTTCTCCTAAAAGTTGGTTCTCGTCCTCTAGAATGTAAAGGACAAGTCTCTATACCCCCAAGTAACTTCAAGGTCCACACCAGTAGCAACTCCAACATAGAGTTTATTTTCCTTATGCATGAATAACCACAAAGTTGAGAAGAGAGAAAGGTGTTAGAAAGGGCAGATCAGATTCAGACACTCCTGGCTTCTTCGCCACTCGATCCCGAGTGGGTATAGCTCACCCGGATAGTCACCCAATGGCACTAGCAGCCGGCATGTAGCTCAAGCTGTCAATCAGATTCCCTTGATAAATGCGATCGGGAGATCCCCTACCACAGAATCTATAGTGTCCCGAACCTCCTTATAGTTACGTTGTTAGATCCCTTTTCGGATGGATGACATCCCTCCAGAGAGTTACTGGGCCCCTTCCTTCACTGTGATCTCTCACCAGTCCTTCGGAACGGTCCTCCCCCAGCCTCCTCTTCCAGATGCGGGTCCCCTCGCAAGGCGGCACCCTGGGATTCTTCCTCCCCGAAGTGGGCTCCAGCTAAAGGTGCTGGGCCCAGGGCTGAAGTTGCAGTCCCAGGACTTAAGGTGCCCCATGGCCTGGAGGGCCATGCACTCGAACTTGGACTCCAGAACCGTAGGTTCCCCCGGGTACAGGTCCCCGGGGTAGTGAGTCCACCCTCACAAAAAGTCCACCCCGACCAATGGCGTCTGTCCCTTTTGTACCCTCTCCTGGCATGCACAGCGGGTAGACCACGCCCACTGCACGGCCGCCGAGAGAGAGGACACCCAATCGCCACTCCATCACCTGTGGTTCAACCCCGAGTACAAGTGACAGCGCCACCCATATTTCTAAGTGGAACTGCACGCCAGGTGAAAACAACAGCAAGGCAGAGTCCAATAAAATGAAAGATCCGAGCCAACTACCACTTGAATCACCCCTAAATTTAATATAGCAGCCCCCTAAATTGGGACCCCCGCTACACACTCCCCTCTCTTAAAGAGACACTGTCCGCAGTGTCTGCAGACAAATTTGCACACTCAATCCTGAGCAGGCGCAAACTTACCTTCAGAACTATGTACAAAAAAAAACATTTACCAGAGTGCCTGAATCAAAGCAGTGAATTTCAGCAAAAATTTGAAAGACAGAAACATTTTCACAATACACAATAAATGACATTCCCTCCCACCATCCTATCACAACTAAGTCCCACCCAATCTCCGGTGAAGTTGCTTGATGGTCTCCTGCATGGGAAAGAAACACATATCACACAAGAAGAATATAACATCCTATCACTACGGTATTTACATGAATCGAACCATCTCTCCTAGAAAAGATAATTTGCTTCCTCTAACGGCACACACTAAGCCTAGTGTATTTTAAATAGCAATACTTATGTAAGTGCTTATAAAATTTCTGCAGACCACTACCACCTAGTGGCAGAATACACATATTGTTCTCAGCCTAAGTGCACACTGACGCACCACACTACAAACATCCCATTGTTGATCTTGGCGGCTTCCAGCTTGTCCCTGACTAGCTCTACCCCAAAATGTTGTCTTTGAAAAAGGAAGGGAACACAAAAAAAAACAGTCCTTCAAAAAAGTAAAAATCCCCGGGAATAGAGTCAGCACAGCAGTTCAAGGCATTGTCCCCGAAGCGGTAGTAACACAAAAAAAAAAAACAAGTGCCACTTCAGAGATAAAAACTGGAATCAGGGAGATCAAGGGGTTTCCAGTCCTTATCCACGGTCTCTATGGAATAAATCACATTGTCTCTGTCTTTACTGCAGATCACGACCCTGTCCGCATGTATGTGCCGACCCAGAGTCCAGTCTTTTCGGCAACCCTTGTATCTCCCAGTCATTACAGTCAAACATGAAAAGTACCTATGGCTTTTCTTTACCTCCAGATGATCCCAGATAAAGTCACTGTACCATCGTTCCCGAGAGGCTTCGATCTCGAACAGTAAATTCTTTGGGAAGTATGGGTACTCCCATCCATAGTCCACAGCAACCTTTTGGTTCAAAAGCCGTGGCAGTCGGGCCAAAGGCGGCATGGTCACCCAATCTCCAGCTCCTGGCAGGACGATGGCGTCCTGAGATCTCCTAGGGCGTACAGGCTCCAACTGTGACATAGGAGGCCTTAGTGATGAACGGGCCTTCGGTACAGCAGGCACGGAAGACACCGGAGCACGCAAAGTGGGCACGGGAACAACGTCTCCAGTAACTACAGGGGTTTCCACCCGGGGTGCAGTTTCCCCAGAGTCCATGGGCGATCCCTTTACACTACGGGGAGAGGTTAGCGAAATTTTGTCCCATCCCTTACTTGTAAACAGTTCATCAATCTCCGCATCATCTCCCAAATCAGAGGAAGAGTCTATGTCCGAAGAGTCCCACATCTCTGCTGGCAGAAAAACTCTCGTGGACAAAGTATCACCAGCTTTCAAAAGTTCCTTTGGGTCAGGCACCCAGGCATCCCCTGGGTGCCATGGATGACATCCCTCCAGAGAGTTACTGGGCCCCTTCCTTCACTGTGATCTCTCATTAGTCCTTCGGAACTGTCCTCCCCCACCTCCTCTTCCAGATGCAGGTCCCCTCGCAAGGCGGCATCCTGGGATTTTTCCTCCCCGAAGTGGGCTCCAGCTAAAGGTGCTGGGCCCAGGGCTAAAGTTGCAGTCCCAAGACTAAAGGTGCCTGGGACCGAGGCGCACGTGGCCCCATGGCCTGGAGGGCCATGCACTTGAACTTGGACTCCAGAACCGTAGGTTCCCCTGGGTACAGGTCCCCGGGGTAGTGAGTCCACCCTCACAAAAAGTCCACCCCGACCAATGGCGTCTGCCCCTTTTGTACCCTCTCCCGGCATGCACAGCGGGTACACCATGCCCACTGCACAGCCGCCGAGAGAGGACACCCAATCGCCACTCCATCACCTGTGGTTCAACCCAGAGTACAAGTGACAGCGCCACCCAAACTTCTAAGGGAAACTGCATGCCAGGTGAAAACAGCAGCAAGGCAGAGTCCAATAAATTGAAAGATCCGAGCCAACTACCACTCGAATCACCCCTAAATTTAATATAGCAGCCCCCTAAATTGGGACCCCCACTACATAAGCAATAGATTTGCAAGCACGTATACTATGCTGTTCCTGTCTATAAAGCAGTTAACAACACCTTTAAAGTGAACTGCTAAACATCCAGAGGTGTATCTACTTACAGAGTACAGGCCCCTCGGACAGGCAAAAAATATTCAGCATGTAATGATGACTTGTCTGCACCCAGTTCTCCCATAGCAAGTACTCACACACTCAGGGGCCGCCGCTATGTCTCCAAAGGCCTGTCTCAACCTGCCACCACATGGCATGGCCGCCCTTCCTCTTCCTGCCTATATAAAAATAGGCTAGACTTGAGCGAACCTGTGCCCTTTAGCGGCTGGGGGAGAAACAGCAGCCTGCATGAGTAAGCACATAGTATGATTGAACAGCACACTGCTCCCAGTGGCCACCATGAGAACAGACAGTCAGATCTCTTTCTCTTTTTTTTTTTAAGAGAAACTGCAAACAAATGCAGACTTACCATTCCCCGCCGCAGGAATCTGTACATACCAGGAGTCCAATCTTCACGCATCACGGCAAGCTGTCATGATGGACCTTCAAGGACTGGGTCCCCTTTGTATATGAGGTCCTCTCCCTTAGACCTGTACAGCACCCTGCCAGAGCAACCTTTTGGTATCGTATATGTGACCAGGGAGCTGGATCCCAGGGTCCGGCCCTCAAAAGAGGAGCATTACAGGCAACAACCTCTTTCTTCTTCCTCGAGTTTCAGGTACCATTCACTTTGGCCCTTTTTGGCACTTCGAACGGATCCGATAGCATAGCCCCTTGATCCTGTCAAGGATCTTCTTTGCGGAGCTTACCCTTAGCACATCACTAACCATGACCAACACCTTAGACACTGGCGAAAAAACTGAGGTACTTCCTGGATGGGAGGGGTTATATAGGGGGGGCTACCTGTCTTTTGAGTGTACCAGTGTCCATTCACCTATAGGTGGCGTATAACCCACATAGTAATTACTATTGCTGCTCTGTGTCCCGTGATGTACGATAAAGAAAATATATCTATATTTGCCTATTCTGAGGCTGCTCCAGTCTGGTCACATGATTGGGTCCCAGTGGCGGATTCAATGTAGAGAATGGGCAGCCAACAATAGATGCCCCATAGTAAGCCTATGGGTGACGTCATTGTCCAGGATCTGTACCCATTGTCGTTGCCTATCCTCTACACTGAAGCCGGTGCTGGGACACACAGATCACAAAATGCAAACGGTTACTATTCCAAAAACTAATAATTTTCCTGAAAACTGTTCTGATCATATGTGCTTTGGACTTTTTTTTACACAGATGTAACAGCAATTCTTATGCCAATTCCTTCTTTATGCAGTTTTTCTCTCTGATCCCTTAAATAAAGACAGTGTGGGCCCCCTGTATGCCTCGATAGGAGGAGCGGCAAGGGCGGCTGAGACCGAGTTTCCCGATCCTCAGCCGAACTGTAAATCGGCCCTGTGGGGAGCTTGTCACACCGATTACACCTAAAGTGAAAGCACAGTGTGTGCTGTGCTCTTTGTATCCCCCCTACAGTGCAGTACCCGGCAGGAAACGATAAGGCAGGCATGTCCAAAGTCCAGCCCGCATTCTGGTTTCAAATGGCCCCACTGGTAATTTGGCTATATATATATATATATATATATATGTATTTTGTGGCCCCCAACGAATCCTTGAGCGCCGTGGGGGGCCACAAAAGATATATACCATTATTATGTATATATGTGCCTGGGACGGGACAGGGAGGGGGCGGGATGAGCGCCGACAGAATATATAAAGTGAGAATTTCCTGTTTACACGGCAACCTTTGTAATAGGCATCTCCTGGGCTGTCATTGGATGACTGTTTATAATAGGAGGCGGGACTTTGTATTAAAGAGGCCGCTGAGAAAACAGGAGATTCTCCTGAATGTAATCTGTTGGCGCTCATCCCGCCCCCCTCCCTGTCCCCTCCGAGGCTGGAAAAAATTACACTATAATCCAGCGCTCATTGGTAACATAAAGCAGTCTGTCTCTTGGAGGTGGTACAAAAAGTTGATAGTTTATTCAACCAAAAAAAAGCTAAAATACAGTCCTGAGTAGACACTCATTAAAAAAACACAACTTGTAAAATGACTTGAGATCCTTAGAGCAAAGAGGCCCACTATAGTGTCTCACACCTTCACAGACCAGCTGAAGACCGACTGGGGAAATAGTCATAAAGCCAATTAGACTGCCAATATTCTTCTGAATAGACGATGGATCGTGGTGGATGGTCAAGTGTGTGCTCTGGGTTGCCTTGACGACGCGTTTCGCGCGCATGCGCTGTCATAGTCAAGGAATTAGGCACCAATAACATTTAAATAGGCAAAAGGGGCAGGGATTTAGACGAGCAAGAGAGGGTGTGTATTATGAATGCTGTCATTAACCCCTACATTGCTCATTGGATACAGACACACCATACATTTCATAAACATGTCCTATTTAGATAAACGCATCACAAAAAAACTATAAAGCATCTTTTTAAATATTAAAATATGAATTTAATACATAACTAATAACATATATTCTATTTAACCCTATATAAATCTAAAAATACATATATAATTAAAAATATAGTGACCAATAGTCACATAGAACTAACTGTCACAAATTACAATAGCCTCAATAAACATCAACACACGCATAAGAAAAAAGGAAAGCTATATGCAGGGGAGGGGGGGAGAGAGGAGGAGGGGAGGGAAAGGGGGGGGTAAAGGACGAGGGAGGGAAAGGGAGGGGGGAAAGGGTGGTGCAAAGAAAAGAAAGAAAGAGAAAAAAGAGAGAAGTTGGAACGGGAGGGGGGGGAAGGGCAAAAAAGCTATACAAAACTGCACGTTCCTCGTTTAGCCCTTTCGGGGCAAGTGAATCAAACAATAAAATCCAAAACACTTCCCTCTTACAGAGAAGAAAAAATCTCTCATTGATGGTTAAAGTTCCCTTGGGAATGGTTTCCTATCACAAAAACTTCTAAGCATTTGATGTCCTTATCGTGTGCTCTATTGAAATGTCGAGGCTACAGATGGGCATCGATCAGGCTGCACTGAGGGCAATGGTAAGGCTGCATTCATGCAATGGTGAGGCTGCATTCATGCAATGGTAAGGCTACATTCATGCAATGGTAAGGCTGCATTCATGCAATGGTGAGGCTGCATTCATGCAATGGTGAGGCTGCATTCATGCAATGGTGAGGCTGCATTCATGCAATGGTGAGGCTGCATTCATGGCAATGGTAAGGTTGCATGCATGGCAATGGTAAGGCTGCATTCATGGCAATGGTAAGGCTGTATTCATGGCAATGGTGAGGCTGCATTCATGTCACTTTTTAAGCTGCATTGATGGGCACTGACTAGGGTTGAGCGGACCCGAACTGTAAAGTTCAAGTCCGTACCGAACTTTTGGGTTTTTGGGTCCCGAACCCGAACAATTGACTGTATGTTCGGGTTCGGGTCCGGCGATGTAATGGCATCTTTTTAAAAGCTGCGGGGAAGCCAATCAATTTTCGTTTCGGAATTTTCTGTATATTGTTTCCGTGTGTGTAAAGTATGCCTGTAAAGTCGTGCTGGTTTCCCGTGCTTAGAACTGTCCCTGCACAAAGTGTCATTTCTGAAGGAAAAAAAGTCATTTAAAACTCACTCGCGGCTATAATGAATTGTCGGCTCCCGGTAATACAGAGAACAGTCATTGATAAAATAAAAAATAAAAAAGCGTGGGGGTCCCCCCAAATTCAATTGCCAGGCCCTTCAGGTCTGGTATCGATATTAAGGGGAACCCTGCCGCAAATTTAAAAAAAAAATGCGTGGAGTTCCCCCAAATATCCATACCAGGCCCTTCAGGTCTGGTATGGATTTTAAGGGGAACTCCACCCCAAATTTAAAAAAAAAATGGCGTGGAGTTCCCCCAAAAATCCATACCAGGCCCTTTATCCGAGCACGCAACCTGGCAGGCCGCAGGAAAATAATGGGGGACGAGAGTGCGCCCCCCCTCCTGAACCGTACCAGGCCACATGCCCTCAACATGGGGAGGATGTCCCCATGTTGATGGGGACAAGGGCCTCATCCCCACAACCCTTGCCCGGGGGGTCTGCGGGCAGGGGGCTTATCGGAATCTGGAAGACCCCTTTAACAAAGGGGACCCCCAGATCCCACCCCCCCTATGTGAATTGGTAAGGGGTACATTGTACCCCTACCATTTCACGAAGAAAGTGTAAAAAAAAAAAAAATGTAAAAAAAAAACCACACAGACACCTTGGAAAACTCCTTTATTAAAAAAAAACAAAAAAAAAACATTCCAGCGATGAAATCCAGTGTACCGCGACGATCCCGATGTCCAGCGCTGTCCACACGAGACGTCATTGGCTGAGCCTGAGCGGACCTGATGGGGAACTTCCTCCACAGTGTATTAAATGAATAGACCCGCCCCATCTAAAGTTCCCCATCAGGTCCGCTCAGCCAATGACGTAGGTGTAAGACTAAGCGGACCAGATGCGGAACATGAGAAGGGGCGGGTCTATTCATTTATTACATTGTGGAGGAAGTTCCCCATCAGGTCCACCCCCTCGTATGTCAGACCCCGCCTACGTCATTGGCTGAGCAGTCCTGATGGGGAACTGCCTCGCAGTGTAATAAATGAATAGACCCGCCCCTTCTCACGTTCCGCATCTCGTCCGCTTAGCCTTACACCTACGTCATTGGCTGAGCGGACCTGATGGGGAACTTTAGAAGGGGCGGGTCTATTCATTTAATACACTGCGGAGGAAGTTCCCCATCGGGTCCGCTCAGGCTCAGCCAATGACATCTCGTGTGGACAGCGCTGGACATCGGGATTGCCGCGGGACACTGGATTTCATCGCTGGAATGTTTTTTATTTTTTATTTTTTTTTTTAATAAAGGAGTTTTCCAAGGTGTCTGTGTTTTTTTAACGTTTTTTTTACACTTTCTTTGTGAAATGGTAGGGGTACAATGTACCCCTTATCAATTCACATAGGGGGGGCGGGATCTGGGGGTCCCCTTTGTTAAAGGGGTCTTTCAGATTCCGATAAGCCCCCTGCCCGCAGACCCCCACAACCACCGGGCAAGGGTTGTGGGGATGAGGCCCTTGTCCCCATCAACATGGGGACATCCTCCCCATGTTGAGGGCATGTGGCCTGGTACGGTTCAGAAGGGGGTGCGCTCTCTCGTCCCCCCCTCTTTTCCTGCGGCCTGCCAGGTTGCGTGCTCGGATAAAGGGTCTGGTATGGATTTTTGGGGGAACTCCACGCCATTTTTTTTTTAAATTTGGGGTGAAGTTCCCCTTAACCACTTCCCTACCCAGCCATAGTCAAATGACGTCCACAGATGGGATCTCCCATCCTGGGTGGACGTCATATGACGTCCTGGCTTTGTAGGGGGATATCTGAATGATGCCTGCAGCTAGAGGCATCATTCAGATATCCTTTTGAAGTGCCGGCGATCCTGCGCACCATAAGAATGATCATAGCGGCGGTTCCACCGCTTGATCTTCTTATAGGCGGCGGGAGGGGACATCCCCCCCTCCCGCCGCCATCCGGTGCTTCTCCGGGCTCTCCCGTGCGATCGGGGACCCGGAGTGAATCTTCCGGCGCTGTTGGTGGGTCACGTGATGAGCATAGAGACGACTGGTGACCAGATGGTCACCAGTCATCTCTATGATCGTCGGAGGCCCGGGCACGATGTGATGACGTCACGCCCGGGTCCTCAAATGTAAACAAAGCCGCCATTGCGGCTGTAAGTATGAGATCAGTGAAAAATCCTCTGTAATTCTAACCTGGTAACCGGTAAAAAAAATTAAAGCGTCGCCTATGGAGATTTTTAAGTACCGAAGTTTGCCGCCATTCCATGAGTGTGCGCAATTTTAAAGCGTGACATGTTAGGTATCTATTTACTCGCCGTAACATCATCTTTCATATTTTCCCCAAAAATTGGGCTAACTTTACTGTTTTGTTATTTTTTAATTCATGAAACCATTTATTTTTTTTAAAAAAAGGCGTTTGAAAAATTATTGCGCAAATATCGTGCAAGAAAAAAAGTTGCAATGACCGTCATTTTATTCCCTAGGGTGTCTGCTAAAAAAACATATATAATGTTTGGGGGTTCTGAGTAATTTTCTAGCAAAAGAATGATGATTTGTACATGTAGGAGAGAAGTGCTAGAATAGGCCCGGTATTGAAGTGGTACAAAAAGCCCTGTATTGAAGTGGTTAAAATCCATACCAGGGCCTGCGGCCTGGTAATTGAATTTGGGGGGACCCCCACGCTTTTTTTTTATCAATGACTTTTCTATGTATTGCCGGGAGCCGCCAATTCATTATAGCCGCGAGTGAGTTTTAAATTACTTTTTTTCCTTAAGAAATGTCACTTTGTGCAGGGACAATTCTAAGCACGGGAAACAAGTACGAATAGTCCTCAGAAGTTCGGGTCCCCATTGACTTCAACGGGGTTCGGGTTCGGGGTCAAGTTCGGTCCCGAACTCAAACTTTTTTCCGAAGTTTGGCCGAACCCGTCGAACCCGAACATCCAGGTGTCCGCTCAACTCTAGCACTGACCCTTATTTTGCCTCACAGTTCTTTATTTAAAATTTTATTTTTTTCCTGGAACTTCCCTCTTAAAGTGAAGGTGCGTGTTATACGCCGATAAATACGGTATATCCAAATAACACCCCCAAGCTCATCCCTAGTCCTGAGTGGCGCTCGTGAATTTGTTGGGGGCCACAAAAGATATATACTGTATATACAAATAACACGCCCAAGCTCATCTCTTCACCACACACAGCCACAAAAGGCAAGAGAATTCTATTACTGCTCGAACAAACACACTTAGACTGAATTTTAATGTTTCAAAGAATATCAGGCAAAATGGTAGGCCTTTACGCATGTTCACTTCACCAAATGTGGCCCTCTTTAAAAAAAGATTGGACACCCCCGCGCTAAGGTAAAGGACTGCCGATGTGTGTGTGCGCATGTATGTGTGTGTATGTATTTTATATGCATGTGTGCATGCATGTGTGCACACGTATGTGTGTGTACGAATGTGTGTGTACGCGTATGTGTGTGTGTGTGCGTGTATGTGTGTGTGTGTGTGTGTTTGTGCATGTATGTGTGTGTGCATGTGTTTATATGTGTGTGCATATCCTTATATATGTGTGTGTGTGTATTTATATATATGTGTGTGTATAAACAGTATATGTGTCCTGTTATGTGTGTGCGTACATGTGTTTACATGTATGTATGTACATTTTATGTATGCGCTTTTAATCCTGCCCTCCTATATGTGTACAATCAGAGCTGATTATTTTTTTTCCCCGCTTGTTCATAGTACCAGCAGAAAAATGCTGTTCCTCTGAAAAGCGATTCATGCTTAGATTGCTTTTCAGAGGCATTTGGCAGCCGTTAAAGAGGCAATATGTTGCCTCCTAACCGCCTGTCCATTTTCCTCTGGGGGAAATGGAGAAATAGGTTCCTTTACTGTATATGCAGCCACCCACTTGTGATCGTGCCCTGGCGTTCCGCCAACGGTGCTCGGAGGTAAGGGCCCTGTCCGGGGGTCAGGGGGCCTTTCATGGTTTCTTGTATCGGGGTCCTAAAGGTTCTAGTTACGCCACTGGTTTTGTACGTGAAATTAGCTGTCGTACGGTGGTAAAATTTTGGAACATCTTCATCAGATCAGACAAAAATCCAATTGTTAAATTTTTTTAGGCTTACCTACAACTATATATACACACAACAAAGGCATGCCTGACTATATAACATGGACTGTTTAGGTAGGCCCTCAAATTGCATAGATTTTAGTAAGATATTAGTTTTACACTCAATAATAGAAGTTACTAGCAATAACATTTGTGGAACAGAACAGAAGGTTCAGAGAGCCGAAAAACACAAACCACTATTGTGGAGTACATTGGGACCTGCAAACAAACGAGTGACGACAGAAAAAAAAAGATTAAGTGGTCCATCGAGTCTGCCCCGTTTCTTATACATTTGTTTTTGTTTTTCAACTTTTTTGTCTGAAGCCTAGTACACACGACCGGGAATCTCGTCAGGAAAAAAACATATTTTTTCTCGACGAGATTCTTGTCAAGCTTTCCTTGCATACACACTGTCAATTCAAAATCTCGTCGGTCTAAAGCGCGGTGACATACAACACGTACGACGGCAGTATAAAGGGGATGTTCGATTCCAATGGCGCCACCCCTTGGGCTGCTTTTGCTGATCTGCGTGTTAGTAAAAGTTTGGTGAGAGACGATTCGCGCTTTTTCAGTCTTCGTGCTTTCAGTTCGTTACATCGTGACGAATGTGCTATCTCCATTACGAACGCTAGTTTTACCAGAAGGAGCGCTCCCGTCTCATACTTGATTCTGAGCATGCGCGTTTTTTTAAGACTAGGAAAAGCATACACACGACGAGAAAATAGAGAGCAGGTTATCACACGAGTGTATGTCTATTTTTTCTATATTAGGTGTTGTGTTTGTAACAAGTCAGCTACGAGTAAGCACTAGTTACAGTGCGAAACATGTCAGCTGTTACCCCGGTTATGCTGTGATTTTTTGCTGTATTTTATCCGATCCTTTAGAATAAAGGCGACCGTCAAGGTTTTTTGGAGTGCGGCTGTCCATATCCTTATTTTCCTTTTCATATGCTACGTGCATTGCTGGCACCCACGGTGTTCCTGAGACCATAGATTGTTGGAGCATACTCACCTGGAGCGGTAAAAACTCTCTCTATTTTTCTCGTCGAGACTCCCGGCAGTTTTCTCGACGAGAAACCACACACACGAACGGTTTTCTCAGCAAAAAAATCTGCCAGCAGTTTTCTTCTCGTTTCTTGTCGAGAAAACCGGTCGTGTGTACGAGGCTTCAGTCTATATTTGTCTTGAACCCTATTCACCACCTTGCTGTATTTCAATGTTTCAATCATGTCTCTTCTTCCCATCTCTGGACATTAAAGACCAACAACAGTACAATGGCAGAGCATAAACACTTGAGATGCCCATTATTTTTATATGTAGATGTCATAGCAAGTGCATCACATTCCAGCAGTCCTTTAAACACCTAAGAACTATATATGGCTAAAGGATTATTCTTAGAAATTATTACTGTACAAGCATGCAAATTTAGATCAGGCAAACGGGCATGCTTGTGCTTGTGCCCATTAAGGGGGGAAGGAGGGGGACATTTCTCCAAATGGTGACACTTAGCGAATACATCCAAAGAGAAATGTCTATATGGCCAAGTCTATATGAAAAAAATATGTATAGCGATACCCCCAGTTAAGAGGGCTGCCTTGATTGTTTCGGGCCCTGTAGTACACCGCTGTCAACCCCTGGCAATCGGCTCTTACCTCTCGTGGCACAGTTAGTAAAGGGGATGATAGAATTGCAATCACTCCAATATTCTCTATGACACAATCCCACAGTAAAGCCTCGTACACACGGCAGAGATTCTCGTCGAAAAAAACATGTCGTTTTTTTCGACGAGATTCTTGGACAAGAAACTTGTCCCGGCCGAGTGTACAGACGCTCGATTCAAAGAACCCGTGGTTCTTTGAATGGAGCGTACGCGGTGACGTCATCGACTACGACGAGCATGCGCTTGTCACATTCAATGCCGTCGCCGCCATCTTGGTATACCCTACCTATGCCTAGGAAGCTACCGCGCATGCGTCAAATTCATTTCGAACATGCGCGGGCTTCCGGGAGGACAGGTAAGTGTACACACACTCACTTTTCTCGTCGAGAAACATGCCGACGAGAATCTCGACGAGAAAATAGAGAGCAGGTTCTCTATTTTCTCGTTGAGATTACTTGTCGGTTTTCTTGACGAGAAACCATACACACAAACGAATTTCTCGGCAAGACATCTCTGCCAGCAAGTTTCTTGCTGGTTCTTGCCGAGAAACTCGGTCGTGTGTACGAGGCCTAAGGCACACAGTAATGGTATAGACCAGTAAATGACACTGACTACCAATATACTTAACTCTATTATTTTACTGTTGGTAAAGGTTAAAATAATAAAACAGTATGCAATGTCACATGCAGAGCCCTGCAATATGGGTATAGTTATTAAAACATTAAACATTCAGCAATATGATAGACAGTTTAAACAGACCCCGCTGCAGCTATCCTCCCTCGTGAGCAAAAATGGCGCCCAGCCAGTGGCGGGATTATCGTGGTCGCAGCAGTCGCAATTGTGACTGGGCCCGCAGTTCCGCTACTTTAGGGGGGCCCTCGTCCGTCCGCCAGTGTGAGGTGACCGCGGGCCCCCCCCGCCCGTCGATCTGCCAGTGTGAGGGGCCCGCCAGTTAGCTACGCCGCGGGAGGAAGGGGGGTATTGTCCGCCGATAATAAGGATGAGGAGGGGAGAAAAGGCAGAGCTGAGACAGTGGACCGCCCCGCCCCTATCCAGAGAGAATGATGTCGGGGACTCGGGAGGCGAGGGCGGTCACTGAAAAAGAAAGTCAGCTGACCAGCTGACACCAATCGCGTGAAGGGGGAGGAGGCTGCTCTCTCCTGCGATCACAGTGCCCATGAGGAAAAGGCATCCCTGGGCTCACCGTGTGACAGAGTTCTGAGGATTGCCTGAACGAAGTAAGTGACAAATTGCCAGTGCAATCGATTCCAACCTCCACCACCTCTGCCTCTTACTAATCACCCCAACACCACCTCTGCCACCCCCCAAACACCACCACTGCCACCCCCCTCAACACCACTGCTGCCACCCCCCAAACACCACCTTTGCCACCCCCCTCAACACCACCGCTGCCACCCCCCAAACACAACCTCTGCCACCCCACTCAACACCACCACTGCCACCCCCCAAACACCACCACTGCCGCCCCCTCAACACCACCGCTGCCACCCCCCAAACACCACCACTGCCATCCCCCTCAACACCACCGCTGCCACCCCCCTCAACACCACCTCTGCCACCCCCCCAACACCACCTCTGCCACCCCCCTCAACACCACCGCTGCCACCCCTCCCAACACCACCGCTGCCACCCCCCTCAACACCACCGCTGCCACCCCCCCTCAACACCACCGCTGCCACCCCCCCTCAACACCACCGCTGCCACTCCCCCAACACCACCGCTGCCACCCCTCCCAACACCACCGCTGCCACCCCCCTCAACATCTCCGCTGCCACCCGCTGCCACCCCCCTCAACACCACCGCTGCCACACCCCCTCAACACCACCACTGCCACCCCCCTTAATACCACCGCTGCCACCCCACCAACACCACCTCTGCCACCCCCCTTAATACCACCTCTGCCACCCCCCCAACACCACCTCTGCCACCCCCCCAACACCACCTCTGCCACCCCCCCCAACACCACCTCTGCCACCCCCCTCAACACCACCTCTGCCACCCCCCTCAACATCACCGCTGCCACCCCCCTCAACACCACCGCTGCCACCCCCCCCCTCAACACCACCGCTGCCACCCCCCCTCAACACCACCGCTGCCACCCCCCCTCAACACCACCGCTGCCACCCCCCCTCAACACCACCACTGCCACCCCCTCAACACTAGCACTGCTGCCACCCCTCAACACAGCCACTGCCACACCCCCAGACACCACTGCTGCCACCCCCTCCCCCCAACACTCCTCAAAAAAAAAGTATCATAATTATGCTTTTTCGGGGGGGGGGGGCCCTTCATGATTACTTGCACCGGGGCCCTGAAGTTTCTAGTTACGCCTCTGCGCCCAGCAATGTCCTATACTACCCAGTCAGGTCTGACTATTATTTGGGTATAGTTCTGGGGAAGAAATCTTCGCTAGTAAAACACGGTGGTGCACTTTCAGGAACAATTGTAATCCAACAAAGAAATGATGATCAGTAACTCTGTAATACCAGGGAGACTAGTAACTCAGTCTCCCCAGAGTGTAACTGCAATCACTATGATGGCCCTGAATAAAGTTAATGGGCCTAAAGATATTGTAATGTAGCTCAGAGCAGGTGCTCTCTCTCACCCAACCGGACTAGTTCTTGTCCGTTACTTCCATTACTGTGAGTCGCTTCACAGTGTCTACGACACCCGGGTCTTCGGTCCTCCTGATGACAGCACTCAGCAACAGGATCAGACGCTCCGCAGGCTCCTCGGTGGAGCGGAAGGCTCTTTGGAAAATCACAAGGCCCAGGCTTCAGGCCTTGTACACACAGCAGGTCAGCAAAGGGATCCTCTTGCTGGGAGGGCGGTGTCCAAAGAGAAAGAAACTGGGCCCGCCTCCCTCTTATAAAGTCCACCCCAGCAGCCTTTGCACGGGGCAATGCACCCTGGGTGCCTCAAGGTGTACTGGGTACTGTAGTCTCTTGAGGTTTAAAGGGCAATACCCCGCTACACACTCCCCCCACTTAGAATCTTTGGTCCCCAAAGACAGTATTAACAATATGCACAGACAAGGTCATTGAGGGCTGCAAGGGAAGTTGGTATGGGAAGCTCCCACCAAAACTAGGAAGGGAGCTTGTCCTGCCCACAGGTCACATCAATGGGGGTAACCTGCCTAACTGTGCCAGAAAGTGAGCTGGGGTTGCCCTCCAAATGCACAGTGGAGGGACCAGGTGTTTGTATTGTCCTTCTTGCAGTAGTTACTGTGTCCTCAGAGCTTTCTCCCATTTGGGCATAGGTTAACTTCCATGGAGGACGAATGGTTCTCTTCGCTCTCTGTTCTCTTGGGGTAGCTGTCTCCGTCTCCACAGGCTCTTCCTCTGGGGTAGGTGTATTGGGTTCCAATATTTCTAGAGCATCCAGATCAGGTGCAGGAAGACAGAGAATTCCTTTGATCTTCAGCAGGAGGCGACTCTATGGCATCTTCCCACTCCTCAGAGTGAAAACTGGACGGGACAAACTCAGTGACTTATACATTCAATGTACGATGTAAAGTATCTTCAGAGGGCGGAAGGTCTATGGACAGAGGCTCCGGGGCCTAGGACAGCCACAACCATTCAAGCTCTTCTTCTTCATCATCACTTTGATCAGTGACATCCATTCCTCCAGACTGAGGTGCCTGAGACCGAGTGTTGGGCCTAGGTGTATTCAGACTTGAGGATGGTCCTGGGGAATCCTCTACAGGAGGTATCCGAACTGCTTCTGAAAGTGGAAGTAAATGGTTTCTGTGCCAGGTCTTCAGGGGCCCTATCTTCCCTTCTGGTTTCAGCTGATATACCGGCAAGCCTGGTAACCATTTGCAGATCACATAAGGTTCGGGTCTCCATCTGTCTGCTAGTTTGTGCTTCCCAGGGACTCCCAAGTTCCGCAACAGCACTCTGTCTCCGGGTTGCAAATCCTGGACCTGAACTTTAAGATCAAAGTTCCTCTTGTTCCCGGCTCCCCTTTGCTCTGATGCCGCTTGGGCCTGTTCAAACGCCAGTTTCAGGCTCCTCCTCAGCCTGGCTACATATCCCTTGTGCGAGGTGGCTGATGTGTGATCCATCGATATGCCAAAGGCCAGATCCACAGGCAGTCTTGCTTCCCTGCCAAACATTAATCTGTAGGGAGAGTACCCTGTGGCATCACTGGTTGTGTTGTTATAGACATGCACTATTGCTGCTATGTGCTTGCTCCAATGCTGCTTCTTCTCGCTACTCAGAGTCCCCAACATATTTAACAGAGTCCTTTTGAATCTTTCCGGTTGGACATCACCTTGGGGGTGATAAGGGGTAGTACGAGTTTTCTTTATACCTAAAGAGTCCAGCAATTTCCTAATCAGTCGACTCTCAAAGTCTCTCCCTTGGTCTGAGTGCAGGCGCTGTGGTAGCCCGTAATGCACAGAGTATTTTTCCACCAAAATTTTGGCTACGGTGGAGGCCTTCTGGTCTTTAGTTGGAAAGGCCTGGGCATAACGGGTGAAATGGTCGGTTATCACCAGAACATTTCCATGTCCACTCAAGTCAGGTTCTAGACAGAGAAAGTCGATGCATACCAAGTCCAAGGGTCCTTGACTCTGCAGATGGCCCATTGGGGCAGCTTGACTTGGTAATGTCTTCCTTTGAACGCAGCAAGCACATGAGTGACAGTACTCCTCCACTTCAGCCCGCATACAAGGCCAATAGAACCTATTCCTCACAAGCTGGAAGGTTCGTTCGGCCCCCAAGTGGCCATGGTTATGTAGGGCAGCAAAGACAGTTCTTCTGTGTTTTTCTGGCAAGAACAGTTGCCACTTCTCTTCCAGGTCATCAGAGGGACCCCTTCGGTAGACCATCCCTTGATGCACCTGTAACTTGTCCCATTCTTTGTGGACCAGTCAAGCCACCTTTGAGTGGTCCTGCAGGAGCCTGCCTGGATCCTGGTCTTCCAATGCCTTCAAAGCTAATCTTCCCCAAGGATCTTCCAACTGGTTTCTTCTTATGTCCTTCTTGGACAGCTTTGGCAGGTCCTCCTCGACAATCTGGGTCACGTCACAATAACACTTGGGCACCCCCACTACCGAAACTCCGATCTCTTCCATCCTTGACCCACCACTAGCTTGAAGTTGTGCTCCTTGACACAAGGCCCGTACCCCATCCGGGGTCACCTGGGTCCAGTCTTCTGTGTGGTGGGTGGGTGCATGAGCCCTTCTGGACAATGCATCTGCATCACGATTCCCAGCTCCAGGCCTATACTTGAGACTGAAGTTGAATCCGGCCAGGGCTGCCAACCAACGGTGGCCAGTGGCATCCAGCTTGGCCGTGGTGAAGAGGTAGGTGAGTGGATTATTGTCAGTCTTTACTGTAAAGTCAGCTCCATACAGGTAATCTCTGAGCTTATCCACGACTGCCCACTTTAGGGCCAGGAATTCCAACTTGTGGGTGGAGTAGTTCTTTTCTGTTAGCTGTTAGACTACTAACATAGGCAACTGGCCTTAACTGTCCTTCATGCTCTTGGTACAGCACACCTCCCAGACCATCATGGCTGGCATCTACATGCAGTTCATATGGTTTCTTAGGGTCAGCAAAGGCCAGGACTGGGGCAGTGGTCAGACTTTTCTTCAACATTTTGAAGGCTTCTTCACACTTCTCTGTCCACTAGCCTTCCACGGACTCTCCAGGTTTTCTGGGGCCAGTATCATCCTCCTCTCCTTCTGTCTTCAGTAGCTCATTCAGGGGTTTGGCAATTTTCGCAAACCCCTCCACAAATCTACGGTAGTAAGAGCAGAACCCCAGGAAGGATCTGAGCTCAGTCACTGTAGTTGGTCTGGGCCAGGAGGTAACTGCGTCCAGTTTTTCAGGATCTGTAGACACTCCTTCTGCAGACACTATGCGTCCCAGATAGTGGACCGAGGACTGGTAAAACTGGCACTTTTCCCTGGAGAGTTTTAGTCCCTCTTCACTGAGTCTCTTCAGGACTTTCTCCAATCTCTCTTCATGCTCCTCCAGAGTCTTGCCAAAGACAATGATGTCATCTAGGTACACCAGAACTTCGATAATATTCATGTCCCCCACTGTCTTCTCCATCAACCTCTGGAAAGTGGCGGGGGCTCCCGACAGGCCTTGAGGCATCCTATTGAACTCATAGAATCCCACTGGGGTGATGAAGGCCGTCTTCTCTGTCTTCAGGGTGCATTGGGATTTGGTAATACCCACTCTTCAGGTCCATGACACTGAACCACTTTGCCCCAGACAGACTCTGCAAGGCATCTTCTAACCTGGGGGTAGTGTACTGGTCGGGTATGGTCCTCCTATTGAGAGTCCTGTTGTCTATGCAGAGTCTCAGCGACCTGTTCTTTTTCCTTACCACCACGATGGGGGAGGCATATGGACTCCTGGACCCTCGAATAACCCCTGTTCTCTTAAGCTCTGTCAACTGTTAATGCAAATCTTCCAAGTCAGCCAGGGGGACTCGCCGGACCCTCTCCCGGAAGGGTTTGTCTTCCTGCAGACGGATTTTATGGGTGGCACTCCTCACACACCCAACGTCAAACTCATCTTTCGAGAATATTTTTCTCCATCTAGTCAGCTGGGCCTTGGCTCTCTCCTTCCACTTCAGTGGCAAGGTGGTGTCTTCCAGACAGAGTCCCTCCAGGGTGAGTTCCCCTCCTTCAGCTTTCTTTAATTCAGACAGGGTCACTGGGGTAGCAGGATCTACTTGCACTCAGCAACAGGATCAGATGCTCCGCCGGCTCCTCGGTGGAGCGGAAGGCTCTTTGGAAAAGCACAAGGCCCAGGCTTCAGGCCTTGTACACACAGCAGGTCAGCACAGGGATCCTCTTGCTGGGAGGGCGGTGTCCAAAGAGAAAGAAACTGGGCCCGCCTCCCTCTTATAAAGTCCACCCCAGCAGCCTTTGCACGGGGCAATGCACCCTGGGTGCCTCAAGGTGTACTGGGTACTGTAGTCTCTTGAGGTTTAAAGGGCAATACCCCGCTACAAATGGAAAAAAAAAGATCCTGAAAATTCAACTGGCTATGCACCAGGACAATAAATATGCTTTCTGACTGTGAACTGCAATACAGGGATAATGTTCTGAATGAAAAGTTCCAGGTTCGGCAGGCATGAGCTACAGGAAGTATAATTAACATGGATCATAATAAAGGGCATATTTTACAGAGAACAGAATGGTGTGTGTGGCCCATAGAATGTAATTTTTACATACTTTGGCCTCGTACACACGACCGATTTTCTCGGCAAGAACCAGCAAGAAACTTGCTGGCAGAGAGGTCTTGCCGAGTAAATCGGTCGTGTGTACGCTGCTATCGGGTTTCTCGTCGAGAAAACCGACAAGAAACCTCGACGAGAAAATAGAGAACCTGCTCTCTATTTTCTCGTCGAGATTCTCCTCGGCATGTTTCTCGACGAGAAAAGTGAGTGTGTGTACACTTACCTGTCCGCCGGGAAGCCCGCGCATGTTCGAAATGAATTTGACGCATGCGCGGTAGCTTCCTAGGCATACATAGGGTATACCAAGATGGCGGCGACGGCATCGAATGTGACGAGCGCATGCTCGACGTAGTCGATGACGTCACCGCGTACACTCCTTTCAAAGAACCGCGGGTTCTTTGAAACGAGCGTGTGTGTACACTCGGCCGGGACAAGTTTCTTGTCCAAGAATCTCGTCGAAAAAAACGACATGTTTTTTTCAACGAGAATCTCGGCCGTGTGTACGAGGCCTCAATCAATAGAAATGCCAAAGCACCTGTTCTCATAGAACATAAAACAATAAAGTAGAAGTTCAGACAAAAGGCAATTAAGGCTAAACCTACTTCCCACCCCCCATTCTAAGCCTTTTCTATTTAATCCTTTAAAGAAAATATCTGTATACTTACCTATTAACTTCTATAGTCGGGAAGATACTGGAGAGTTTTAATAAAAGAGCACATAGACGAGTTCTTGCTAGAAAAAAAAATTTTTACGCAACAGACAGCATGAATTCATGAAAGACAGAAGTTGTCAAACAAACCTGATTTCTTTTTATACAGAGGTAAGTAAAACCTTGGACAGAGGGGTGGCAGTGGACGTAGTATACTTGGATTTTGCAAAAGCGTTCGATACAGTTCCCCACACACGACTAATGTGTAAGGTAAAGTCCACAGGCCTGGAAAGATCAATTCGACAATGGATAGAAATCTGGCTAAAAAAAATGAATTCAGAGAGTGGTAGTTAACGATTCTTACTCTGAATGGTCTACGGCAGGGGTCAGCAACCTTTTTCCACTTAAGGGCCGGATTCAATGTATGTGAATGCATGGAGGGCCGCATTCACCTGCTAATAAATGAAGATGGGGGGTACAGAAGTGGCTGTGGACGAGGGGGGTACAGTGGTGACTGTGGACAGGGGGAGGATACAGAGGTGGCTGTGGACGTGGGAGTACAGAAGTGGCTGTGTATGGGTGGGGGGGATGCAGAGGTGGCTGTGTACAGGGGGTACAGAGGTGGCCGTGTAGGGGGGTACAGAGGTGGCTGTGTACGGCGGTACAGAGGTGTACGGGGGTACAGAGGTGGCTGTGTACAGAGGTACAGAGGTGGCTGTGGACAGGGGGGGATACAGAGGTGGCTGTGTACAGGGGGGGTACAGAGGTGGCCGTGTAGGGGGGTACAGAGGTGGCTGTGTACGGGGGTACAGAGGTGGCCATGTACGGGGGTACAGAGGTGGCTGTGTACGGGGGTACAGAGGTGGCTGTGGACAGGGGTACAGAGGTGGCTGTGGACAGGGGGGGATACAGAGGTGGCTGTGTACAGGGGGGGTACAGAGGTGGCTGTGGACTGTATTCCTATTAGTCACTCTGTTTAAAAATGTAATCTGTAATAAAAATGCAGCTATATACCTCATTAAGAGCGCCTCTCTGCACTCACGTGATCCGCTGCCTTTATCTTTTCCTCGTCTGACAATTGCAGCAGGCGGGGCCGAGAAAATTACATCAGTCAGGAGGGGAGGAGAGGAGGCAAGTCACCCAAGCCCCGAGCAGCGCTCCTAATGAGGTATATAGCTGCATTTTTATTATAGAACACAGAAAATTTTGTAGATGACATTTTTAAACAGACAACCACTTGTCCACGGGCACTAATGGGCCGGAGATTTAGTGGCGGCGGGCCGGGTGCAGCCTGCGGGCCACCAACCCCTGGTCTAAGGTCATCAGTGGTGTACCCCAAAGTTCAGTGTTGGGACCCTTACTTTTTAATATCTTTATAAATGATATAGGGTCTGGGATTAAAAGTTCAATTTCTGTCTTTGCAGATGACACCAAGCTATGCAGTGGAATAACGTCCTTACAGAATGTCTCCAATTTCCAAACTGACCTCAATGCACTAATAGCTATGGGCTATGACTAAGCATCGATTGATGTGAAACACGTTAGCTATTTTCCCCTGTTTCTCTCTATGATTTGACTGATGTACACTGGATTTTATTTTATTTTCTACAATAAAGATGCCTTTTTCACAGTGTGCGGCCATCCAGGATATTTTTCCTCATCAAACTTGTGCAGAACCAGCACCTGTCAAATCCTAGTAGGGTGGGACACTTTCCTGTGAAGGTTCGGAAGCTTTGAGAGCGGCAATCCTTTTCTCTACTGTATAAAGGTCACTGGCAGGGAAGGGGTTAACACTAGGGGGCGATCAAGGGGTTAAATGTGTTTCCTAGGGAGTGATGAACTGTGGGAGGATGGGACTGACTGGGGGAGGAGACTGATTTTTGTTCCTAAGCATTAGGAACAACAGATCGCTCTCCTCACCCGACAGAGGATGGATTTGTGTGTTTTCTTGATCTGTCAGGAGCGATCGCGGGTGCTCGGCGGAAATCGCTGCCACCTGGCACGTGCATCGACTCCTTAGTGACGCGGCGGGGTGCGCTTGTGCGCCCCTATACTCCTTTAAACGTCCGCCGTACAGCTACGGCAATTTGCGCAGGAGTGACATTCTGCCGCCGTCAATCGAATACAGGCGGTCGGCATGTGGTTAAGAAAGGATATGGACTCCAGAGAGCGAGATATAATTTTGTCCCTGTTCAAATCATTAGTAAGACCTCATCTGGAATATGCAGCTCAGCTTTGGGCACCAGTTCTGAAAAGGGAAAATCGGGGAACTGGAGAAAGTGCAGAGAAGGGCAACCAAACTGATTAAATGAATGGAGGAGCTAAGCTATGAGGAAAGATTAGAGGAACTGAATTTGTTCTCTCTTGAGTTAAGGAGATTAACCACTTCCCGCCCGGTCAATAGCAGATTGATGTCCGGGAAGTGGTTGCATTATCTTGACTGGACGCCATATGACGTCCGGCAGGATAACAGCCCCCGCACGCCCAGGGGGGGGGCGTGCATCGTGGCGATCGGTGGTGTGGTGTGTCAGTCTGACACACCGCTGCACCGATCTCGGTAAAGAGCCTCCGACGGAGGCTCTTTACCACGTGATCAGCCGTGTCCAATCCTGGCTGATCACGATGTAAACAGGAAGAGACATTGATCGGCTTTTCCTCACTCGCGTCTGACAGACGTGAGTAGAGGAGAGCCGATCGGCGGCTCTCCTGACAGGGGGGGTCTGCGCTGATTGTTTATCAGTGCAGCCCCCCTCGGATCCCTGCCTAGCACCACCATTATGCCGCCCAGGACCACCAGGGAAGGGGCAACATGTGGATGACCAGGTATGTACCCCATGGCCATCCACATATGAAAAAATAAGCACAATAGATGCCAATCAGTGCCCAAAAATGGGCACTGTCTGGCAACATTATGGTCAATATAAAACAAGTGATGCCCAGCAATGCCACCCATCAGTGTCCATCAGTGCCACCTCTCATTGCCCATCCATGCCCACCCATCAGTGCCCACCAGTGCCACCTATCAGTGCCACCCATAAGTGCCCATCAGTGCCACCCATAAGTGCCCATCAGTGCCGCCTATAAGTGCCCATCAGTGCCGCCTATAAGTGCCCATCAGTGCCGCATACCAGTGCCCATCAGTGCCGCCTATCAGTGCCCATCAGTGCCACCTCTCATTGCCTATCCATGCCCACCTATCAGTGCCCACCAGTGCCACCTATCATTGCCACCCATAAGTGCCCATCAGTGCCACCCATAAGTGCCCATCAGTGCCACCCATAAGTGCCCATCAGTGGCGCCTATGAGTGCCCATCAGTGCCGCCTATGAGTGCCCATCAGTGCCACCTATGAGTGCCCATCAGTGCCGCCTATCAGTGCCCATCAGTGCTGCCTATCAGTGACCATCATCAGTGCCCATCAGTGCCACCTCATCGGTGCCGCCTTATCAGTGCAGGCATATAAGTGCCCGTCATTGAAGAAGAAAACGTATTTACAAAAAAATAACAGAAACAAAGTAAAACTTAATTTTTTAAAAAAAAAATCGGTCTTTTTTAATTTTTTTGCGCAAAAAATAAAAATTGCAGAGGTGATCAAATACCACCAAAAGAAAGCTCTATTTGTGGGAACAAATGATAAAAAAAATTGTTTGGGTACAACGTAGGATGACCGCGCAATTGTCATTCAAATTGCGACAGCGCTGAAAGCTGAAAATTGGCTTGGGCAGGAAGGTGCGTAAGTGCATGGTATTGAAGTGATTAAGGGGTATATGATCAACATGTACATATACATAAGTGGTCCATATAGTGAACTTGGGGTTTAGTTATTCATGTTAACCACTTCAGCCCCGGAAGAATTTACCCCCTTCCTGACCAGAGCACTTTTTGCGATACGGCACTGCATCACTTTAACTGACAATTGCGCGGTCATGCGACATTGCACCCAAACAAAATTGATGTCCTTTTTTTTCCCACAAATAGAGATTTCTTTTGGTGGTATTTGATTACTTCTGCGGTTTTTATTTTTTGCGCTATAAACAAAAAAAGAGCGACAATTTAAAAAAAAAAAGCAATATTTTTTACTTTTTGCTATAATAAATATCCCCAAAAAATATATAAAAAAACTAAATTTCTTTCTCGGTTTAGGCCGGTATGTATTCTTCTACATATTTTTGGTATAAAAACAAATCACAATAATCGTATATTGATTGGTTTGCGCAAAAGTTATAGCATCTACAAAATAGGGGATAGATTTATGGCATTTTTATTAGTAATTTTTTTTTATTAGTAATGGCGGCGATCTGCGATTTTTATCGTGACTGCGACATTATGGCGGACACATCGGACACTATTTTGGGACCATTGTCATTTATACAGTGATCAGTGCTATAAAAATGCACTAATTACTATGACATACGTCGGCACAATGGCACAGAAGCGCAAATGGGGGTACCTGTACATCCCCTTTAAATCGCAGCATAGTGGGCACCCGCCGCGTACTCCGTGAGTGTGCCCACGAGTCCCGCGGACTCGATATCCGCTGGGGCCCGCGATCGTGTCACGGAGCGGCAGAACGGGGAGATGCCTATGTAAACAAGGCATTTCCCTGTTCTGCATAGCAACGTGACAGGGATCTACTGCTCCCTGTCATCGGGAGCAATGATCTCTGTCATGTTCTAGTGAGACAATCCCCCTTACAGTTAGAATCACTCCCTAAGACACACTTAAACCCTTGATTGCCCTCTAGTGTTTAACCCCTTCCCTGCCAGTGTCTTTTCACTCCTTTTTTTTATTTGCTAGTTTTGGCAATTACTTTTAAATTGCATATTTGCCTATGAGCAGTAATGGGTTCACTTTGATGGTAGTGCGACTATTTCTGTTACACTAGAGAACAGGCTGACTGGGGGCCCGGAAGACGAGGACAGGTGGGAGGCGCAGGCTGCGAGGGAGCCAAATGAACAGAGACTGGCATGGAAGGTACTAGGCACAATCATACACAGACTACCTGCAGACAAAGACTGGGGCAGGGGGCAGAGCAGGGACTGCAGATGGGGACAGAGCTAGGGGTCTATCTCTCATCTCCCCCCTCACGCTCCTCTCAGCCCCCTCCCTTTCTCTCTCTCAGCCCCCCCTCTTTGTTCCCCCTCTCTCTCACTCAAACCCCTCTCTATGTCCCCCCCTCTCTCTCAGTCCCCCTCTCTCTCAAGCCTGGTACACACAACCGAGTTTCTCGTCGTTAAAAACACGTCGTTTTTCTGGACGAGATTCTTGTTAACCTTGACCAGTTTCTCGTCAAGCTTTCCATGCGTACACACTGACAATTCCAAATCTCGTCGTTGTTCTGCGCGGTCATGTCCAGCACGTATGACGGCAGTATAAAGGGGAAGATCGATTTCCCTGGCGCTACCCCTTGGGCTGCTTTTGCTGATCTCGTGTTACCGCATGTGAAGTAAAAGTTTGGGAAGAGACGATTCACGCTTTTCAGTCTTCGTGCTTTCAGTTTGTTTTCTGCGGTTCAGTTTGTGCTTGTGGGTTCGTATCTTGTCTTTCAGGGCGTGTAGGCAGGTCGTATCTGTTTTACAGTGCGTTTTTGCCCGTTCGTTTCTGAATTTCAGTTCGTTCTTCATAGGCCTTGCTGTTCTAAAGTGCGTTCTGTTTAGTACGTTCTGATAAGACGACCCTTTCCTAGCCATGTCGCGGGTACGTTCTCGTCGTCGAGTTCGTGCTGTGCGGGCGCTTGGTGTTGGTAGGCTTGTTTTGGACCAAGACGAGTCCATGAACGGGGTGAGGAGGAGTTCATGGACCAAGAAATGGTTGTTCCAGCGGGACCAATTCTGTCATATGCCTCTGCTGCAAGAGATCGTCGAATAATCCTGAGGACTACAGGAATTTTCTGCGGATGTCTAACCCCGTTTTTCAGCATCTTTTGGCTTTGGTGTCCCCCTATATTACCAGGCAGGACACTTTTATGCGGGAAGCCATCAGTGTTGAGCAGAGGCTCATCGCCACCTTACGTTACCTGGCGACAGGGAGAAGTCTGCAGGACTTGAAGTTTAACGACAGGCATCTCCCCCCAGGCTCTGGGCCTCATAATCCCAGACACCTGTTCTGCCATTATACAAGTCCTGCAGGAGGACTATATTAGGGTAAGTTTTCTCCTTTTACATCACATTTTATGTATTTCATGTATGATAATGTATTGTATTTCTTTCATCCTTCCCTAATTACCATGATTGTAATATGCTGAGAATGTCCCCTTTGTCCTCATGCATGCTGGAAGCTTTTAAATGCCCCTTTTTTCTCCTCCATGCATATTTCCCTTCACTAACCTCTCCATCAGTGGCGGCTGTTGCTCAAAATGTTTAGGGGGCCACCCCAAAATGTTATATATAAACTTCCTCCATTTTTGCGACTGTGCCTATTAAACGCCACCAGTTGCCCCCTCCAATGCAGCCAGTTTGCCCCCTCCAATGCAGCCAGTTTGCCCCCTCCAATGCAGCCAGTTCCCCCCCAGCCCTGCACTTACCTTCTTCTGGTCAGCGCCATCCTTCTTCTCTCCTTGATGTCTTCTCCTGCCCTCAATGTTGCATCAGCCAATCAGGTAACCGGTAAACAGACTTGGTGAACATGATTGGCAGAGGAGCCTGTCAGTGTTTACCCAAGGAATGCACCCCCCCCCTGCGTCCCCTAGTTAACTTTTATGAAGCCAATTACATCCCTCAGGCTGTAATCGCCAAGGCTATTTGCCCCCCTGTCTCTGATAGGCAATTTTCACCCCAAAAATGCCGCAGTTATTCATATGGCCGTCGCTCAACAGGGGGCCATCCACCTGAATAATGGGCGGCATTGACAATACCTAGGTTAATGCAAGGCATGAACCTATGTATTGTTCTGAGTGACGAGCGCAGGAGAGAGGGGGCAGCGCTCCAGCGCCCACTCTGGACGCACCGCCACTGCAATGCTATCCTGTGGCCAAACACATCTAGCCCCCCCCCCAAATTTGATTATAATGGACCATCAGAGGGGGTGATGAATATGATACTTGAGCCTTCCATTATACTTTTTAAAAACACATTAAACAGAGATTTTGATTAATGTTGGGCTTGAATGTATTTTATTATAATCTGCTTGCAATGTTATGTGCAAAAGTACTAATATTTTTTTATCTTGTTTGACTCCACAGCTTCCTTTCACGCCACAGGAATGGCAGACTGTGGCATCGGAGTTTGCCACGCGGTGGGACTTCCCCAACTGCGGTGGGGCCATTGACGGGAAGCACGTCCGCATCGTGCCGCCACCCCGTTCTGGGTCCTACTACTACAACTACAAGGGGTTTCATAGCATTGTGCTGATGGGGGTGGTGTCAGCACGGTATGAATTCCTCTATGTGGATGTGGGGAAGAATGGCCGGATGTCCGATGGGGGATCCTTCATCCAGACGGAGTTTGCCCTCTGTCTCCAGAGTGACGACCTTGCATTGCCACCGGATGCAGGGAATGTTGAAGGACTCCCCTTTGTTTTTTTGGCTGATGAAGCCTTCGGACTCGGACCGCACCTCATGAGGCCATTTCCCCAGAGGACCCTGACCCCAGAGAAGAGGGTGTTCAACTACCGGCAGGCCAGGGCCCGAAAAGTCGTAGAAAATGCCTTTGGGATAATGGCCAGCCGGTTCCGCCTTTTTATGACTCCTATTCAAGTACAAAATTAACTATGTTGTTTTATGCTGCTGTGTGCTCCATAATTTTCTGAGCCGAAAATCAAATTATATGGCCTCAATATTGCCTGAGGCAGGACTTTCATATGGCAATACCCTGCCGGGCCTCGAATCTGTCCGTCCTGGCTTGCCCCCCCAAAATGCCCGTGAGGTTCGTGAGAAATATCTGGAATATTTCACGGGTAGGGGGGCAATTCCTATGCCAGGCCATGAGTAAATCTTCTTGGAGAAAGAACAAATTAAAAATCTGATTAAATCTTTTAACTTTTGTTTTTTCCTGTCTCCTAGTTTGTCTTAGTGCATTTGTAGTGCCAAGTGTATTTTCCTTTAGTAAATACCAACCATTTCACTATGAACCACAAAAATATACACAAATAAGGTTAGAGTGTATTTGAAAAAGAAGCTACACTTTGTTGTTCAAAAATTTTACTCTGTGCACATTCACACACATGGTAAATAGAACAGTATGTTTTTTTATTTTTTTGGCTGGCCACAAACCGGCTTTTTTTTTAAAATTAAAATCCAAAAACATCAGTAGCATTCAACAAACTCCAACATTGGATACCTCTCGGCAATATGAGACATTCACTTACACAAAATATGTCTCTATCTGGCCATCCTAATATGGGGTATTGGCACCCCTGGCCAAGCCAAAATTTGAATATGCACACAATTTGAAGTCATTTCCAATAGGGATTTTAGACTCCTGATCCCTATTGTCAACATGTGCTATCTGCCATCAGGGGTGATCAATGGACGTGTTTTGGGGGTGCAACCCCTTCTTCAGTTCACCTACTTGAGATACGAGGAAGGGGTTGCACCCCCATAAGACGTACATGGATATCCCCTGATGGCAGATGGCACATGTTGACACACTGTGTGCATATTCAAATTTTGGCTTGATTGATTGTCTAAAAGCTTAAAAAGGGGGAAGAACAATCTCAAACCAAAAATGGGGGTTTTGATGCCTTATTCAATTCTCCCCAAAACATCTAGGATGTCTTTAAAGGTTTGATCCATCACATGAATTCTTTGCTTAATTCTGTCCAGTTCTGTTCTACATTCCATCACTTGCTGTATGATTCGTAGGGCACTGTCAGCAGAGAAACACGTACTTTCTTTCACCACAACATTTACATCCCCTATAAAAAAATACAAAAAGGTATTATAACTCTGCAGGCCTACATCTCTTACCTCAAGCTGGGGTGACAGATACTGACCTGTTGTGGTGACCATTTCCACCACGTCATCCACTTCTCCTTCCTGCACTTCTCCTTCCTCCACCTCTTCAACTTCCTCAACACCCTCAGGTTGTGGGTCTTGGTGAGGTTGGGGTTGTTTAGAAGGTGTGGGGTTCCTGTGCTCCCTGGAGTGTTCTCCTCCCAGTCTTCTCTCCCCTATGAGAATCAAACAAAAGGTATAGTTATCACACAGAAATTTTGTATAAAAAATAAAAACATGATACATTGGTAGGAAGTGGGGTACAAGTGTCTGTTTGGGCGGGATTTCAAGATGAAGACATTATTTTTAAAAACTATATTCTTTAATATTCAACTTTGGCTGTCAATTTTTAGACATGGAGGCACCACAAAAATTCACTGATGTACCTGTGTGGGGCACCCAAAAAAGGAGGTTCTGGTGGCCCACACTATAGTGCTCAAAAGTACACATGTGGAACCAGCTGCTGAGTGTCCTCTCCTTTACACTGATTAAAGTTTGCATTTCATTATCTTTACAAACACATCATCTAGCCAACAATGTAAGAACTATTGAATAAAAACAGGCAGCTGTGTAAAATATTTTAACCCTGTAAAATCTATACAAATCGTGCATAGTGGCCGAACGATGTGTCTGTAACGAACGATTACTGTGCCAAACCAAGTTCAAACTATGACATTTTGTAAGGTACAATAGAAAAATGCAATAACATGGAGCAACATGCAAGTTGTGAAATACAATAATAGGAAAAAATGTGGAAAAAGTACTTACTTTTTTCAAGCATTCTCTTAATGCTCCTTAACTGCTCCGACTCCCTCAGTTTGAGGTCAGACCACCTCTTTCTGAGCTGCTCATTTGATCTTTTCACCCCAAAATTCTTCTTCAGACTCTTCACGACTTTCTTCATGATTTTGGCCTTCCTTCGATTAGGTTTGCTATACGGCCCATGCTTTGCGTCATAATCCGACTTTAGCAATATGTCCACCATCTCCGCCATCTCCGCGTAAGACATATTAGATGCCTTGAATCTCCTTCCTGGTCGTGACGTTTCCTCAGTCTCCGGGCTTGTCTCCTCCTCGTTATTTCAGGAATTAGCAGACACCTGCTGTGAATCCGCCATATCTGTCTGCGCGCCGAAAGAGAAGGGGCGGGGAAAAGATGTTACTTAGAACGTCATGGGCGGGCGACGTGTGCGGAGCGACGTGTGAGTAGTTTTACGCATGCGTGGTGTATATATAGCAAACACACATGTGACTAGACTACGTTCGGTGTGCGGAGAGAGGAGTAAATTGACGGACGTGCGAACAAAGGTATGTGATTTTGAGACTTTGAGAAATTGGTGGCCTATACTGTCTAGAGAATGTTGGAGGATATATATGGTGACTAAGATTTACAGGAGGTTAGACTGTGTGACTCACATTATTTTTTGGTCTTTTTTTTTGGCTTGCAGACCCAAAATGAATGTCTTTATCAGTGACAAGGAATTCCTTACAGAATTTATAGACCGGGTAAGGGAGCTGACCGGACTGTGGGAAACAAAAAACCCCATACATAGAAAAAAAAGAGGTAAGAAAAGGAGCGCTGGAGAGCCTGCTCCCATTTGTGCATACCAAGGTGCCCACAGCAACAGCAAAACAGGTGGACACTAAAAATGGGAGCTTGAGAGGCACATACAGGACTGAACGCTCTAAGGTCCTGGCTTCTCAGAGGTCAGGAGCAGCAGCAGATGATGTGTATGTCCCGAATTTGTGGTACTACAGCAGGATGTCCTTTCTGGATGACCACATTGAGGCAAGGCCATCACTGTCCACTCTTCCCCCCAGACTTCCCTGCAGCTAACCTGAGCCTTCTCTGGAGCAAGAGGAGGCAGCCATCCTGGAAAAAGATGATTTGGACATCTGGAGCCAGGTATAGTAATTAATGAAAAGGTATTCTGAGAAAATTAATGCAGGAAAAATAAGCCAATATGAAAAACAAACTATTTTGGGATACAAAAGTGAAATCAATATCTATAGACATTAGTCTGCCATAAATTGGGTGCAAAATAGTCAATCTGATGTAGTCCTAAAATTATTTGTCTTTTCTCTTGATTTACATTCAAATTGCTACATTCCTGATCTCAAATTTGTGTGAAAAAAATAAACCAAAAAAATAAACCATGTCCCTTTTTCATACACAGGATGAAATCAGCCAGGAGGAGGGTCTGGAATCTGTCAGGCAGGAGGAGGCAGGGCCCACTGTGAGCCAGGAGGTGGCAGGGCCCACTGTGAGCCAGGAGGTGGCAGGGCCCAGTGGCAGACAGGAGGTGGCCGGCACGAGTAGAAGCACAAGATCTCAGGTGCCTCCCATCCGCCTTCCGAAAAGAAGCAGGAGGGACAGGACCACAAGTGAGGCAGCAATGGCCCTTATTAGAGAGGCACATGCCACCCTCCAGGAGCCCACATCCCCTGAAGAGGCCATTGCCGGCCTAGTTGAGGCCAAGTTCAAGGTGATGAGCATGGAGCAACGCCTCCTATGCGAGCCCCTGCTCATCACCTTGCTGAACAAGGGGGTGATGGAGAGAATTACCCCCAATACGGCCATATGTGAGGTCGCACAGCTTTCCCAACCTCAACCTCCTCCTCCACCTTCTTCTTCTGCGCCACCCCCTTCTCCTTCACCTCCTCCTCCACCTCCACCTTCTTCTTCTGCGCCACCCCCTTCTCCTCCACCTCCTTCTCCTCCTGACAGGAGTACCCCTCCAGTGGCCCAGCCTCCAGCCACACGCAGAAGGAAGGCTGCAGAGAAGGCTGCAGGGAAGGCTGCAAAGAAGACGAGGAAGTGATGGCCTTGCTTCATTGTGGTCGGACAGAAGGCAGCCTGTTGTAGTACCACAGACTTGGGACATATATATCACCTGCTGCTGTTCCTGACCTCTGGGAGGCCAGCATTAGATTGTGCTCACAACTGTTGTGCTTCTCAAGCTCCCAATTTTAGTGTCCACACAGGGTTGATGTGTGCTCTGTGTCCCGTGATGTACTCCTAAGAAAAGGATTTTACAGGTAAGCTGTTATAAAAATCCTATTTTTTGGTTTAACCACTTGACCACTGGGCACTTAAACCCCCTTAATAACCAGACCAATTTTCAGCTTTCGGTGCTCTCACATTTTGAATGACAATTACTCAGTCATACAACACTGTACCCATATGAAATTTTTGTCCTTTTTTTCACACAAATAGAGCTTTCTTTTGGTGGTATTTAATCACTGTTGGGTTTTTTATTTTTTGCGCTATAAGAGAAAAAAGACTGAAAATTTTGTAAAAAAATGATTTTTTTTTCGTTTCTGTTATAAAATTTTGCAAATTACTATTTTTTCTTCATAAATTTTGGCCAAAATTTATACTGCTACATATCTTTGGTAAAAATAAGTACAAATTGGTGTATATTATTTGGTCTTTGTGAAAGTTATAGAGTCCACAAGCTATGGTGCCAATATCTGAAAATTGATCACACCTGAAGTACTGACGGCCTATCTCAATTCTTGAGACCCTAACATGCCAGAAAAGTACAAATACCCCCCAAATGACCCCTTTTTGGAAAGAAGACATTCCAAGGTATTCAGAAAGAGTCATTGTGAGTTTTTTGAAGTTGTCATTTTTTCCCACAATTCTTTGCAAAATCAAGATTTTTTTTTTCTCTTTTTTTTTTTTCACAAAATTGTCATATTAGCAGGTTATTTCTCACACACAGCATATGCATTCCACAAATTACACCCCAAAACACATTCTGCTATTACTCCCGAGTATGGCGATACCACATGTGTGAGACTTTTACACAGCGTGGCCACATACAGAGGCCCAACATGCAGGGAGCACCTTCAGGCATTCTGGAGCACCCAGGCCAATTCTGACATTTCTCTCCTACATGTAAAAATCATCATTTGTTTGCTAGAAAATTACATAGAACCCCAAAACATTATATATGTTTTTTTAGCAAAGACCTTAGAGAATATAATGGTGGTTGTTGCAACTTTTTATCTCGCACGATATTTGCGCAGCAATTTTTTTAACGCGTTTTTTACGGAAAAAAAATGTTTTGTGCTTAAAAAAAAAAAAAACAGTAAAGTTAGCCCAATGTTTTTGCATAATGTGAAAGATGAAGTTACGCCGAGTAAATAGATACCTAACATGTCGCCCTTAAAAATTGCACACACTCGTGGAATGGCGCCAAACTTCGCTACTTAAAAAATCCCCATAGGCGACGCTTTAAATATTTTTACTGGTTACATGTTTTGAGTTACAGAGGAGGTCTAGGGCCAAAATGATTGCTCTCGCTCTAACGTTCACGGCGATACCTCACATGTGTGGTTTGAAAACCGTTTTCATATGTGGGCGGGACTTACGTATGCGTTCGCTTCTGTATGCGAGCTCACGGGGACAGGGGCGGTTTAAAAAAAAAAAAAAAAATGTATTCTTCATTTTACTTTATTTATTTTAGTTTGACATGTTTTTCCGCCCTAAACATTTTTTTGATCACTTTTATACCTATTACAAGGAACGTAAACATCCCTTGTAATAGGAATATGGCATGACAGGTCCTCTTTACAGTGAGATATGGGGGGGGGTGTCAATAAGACCCCACATCTCACCTCTAGGCTGGGAAGCCTGAAAAAAAAAAAAAAAAAAAACAACAATCCTGGCTTTGATCGTAGCGGTGAGTCGGTAGAAGCACCGGAGGGCGGCGGGGGGGGGGGACATCCCCTCTCGCCTCCCGTAAGAATGATCAAGCGGCGGAACAGCCGCTATGATTGTTCTTATGGTGTAGGGAATCGCCGGCTGAAAAAGCTAATATCTGAATGATGCCTGTAGCTGCTCCCATCATTCAGATATCCCCGCACAAAGTCAAGGACGTCATATGACGGCCGGAGGGCGGGAAGTGGTTATTGCAGAGTATTGCCGGGCATTGCGGAGTATTGCCGGGCATTGCGGAGTATTGCTGGGCATTGCGGAGTATTGCAGGGCATTGCGGAGTATTGCGGACTATGGCAGGGTATTGCGGTGTATGGCAGGGTATTGCACGGGTATTGCACAGGGTATTGTGGAGGGTATTGCACAGGGTATTGTGGAGGGTATTGCAGAGTATTGTGGAGGGTATTGCAGAGTATTGTGGAGGGTATTGCAGAGTATTGTGGAGGGTATTGCAGAGTATTGTGCAGGGTATTGCAGAGTATTGTGCAGGGTATTGCAGAGTATTTTGCACAATATTGCGCAGGGTATTGCAGAGTATTGCGCAGGGTATTGCAGAGTATTGTGCAGGGTATTGCGCAGAGTATTGCGCAGGGTATTGCAGAGTATTGCACCAGAGTATTGCAGAGTATTGCACCAGAGTATTGCACCAGGGTATTGCAGAGTATTTTGCAGGGTATTGCGCAGGGTATTGCAGAGTATTTTGCAGGGTATTGCGCAGGGTATTGCAGGGTATTGCGCAGGGTATTGCAGAGTATTGCGCAGAGTATTTCGCAGGGTATTGCAGAGTATTTTGCAGGGTATTTTGCAGGGTATTGCAGAGTATTTTGCAGGGTATTGCAGAGTATTTTGCAGGGTATTGCAGAGTATTGCGCAGGGTATTGCAGAGTATTGCACCAGGGTATTGCAGAGTATTGCACCAGGGTATTGCAGAGTATTGCACCAGGGTATTGCAGAGTATTGCACCAGGGTATTGGCAGGGTATTTTGCAGAGTATTGGCAGGGTATTTTGCAGAGTATTGGCAGGGTGTATTGCAGAGTATTGGCAGGGTATAGCACAGGGATGGCTGAGCAGGGATGGATGGATGGCTGGATCTGTGACTGCAATTGTCACAGATCCAGCCCACAGTGCTGCTGCTGCCATCCGCTCTCTCCCCCTCCCCTCTCACACTGTACCGATCGGTACAGAGAGGGGAGGGAGGAACCGGCGTCATCAAATGACGCCGGTCATTTGACGGAGCGATCACGTGGTAAACGGCCGCTATCAGCAGCGATTTACCGCGATTCGTGATCCGCCGTGTCCAGAGGAGTTTCCCGTGTGCGCGCCCCAGGGGGGGCGCGGGAGCGCGATTCTGGGAGGACGTTATATAACGTCCTCCCAGAGTTAAGCAACCACCTTGTCGACGTTATTTGTCGGCAGGTGGTTGTTAAGTGGTTAAGTTCATACTTGACTATGTGTTTTTAGAATAATTATTTATTTACCTTTGGAGTAAGCAGATACATTTGACCCAAAAAAAGAAAAAGGGACATATAACACCAAAAAAAAAATCATTAAAGGTGTTCTTTAAAAAAAATAGGGTGTAAACTTGACACAACAAAATTTTTCAAAAAATATGGGAGATCACTATCAAAACATTGACAAATTACAATTAACATCTGTCTAAAAAAAACAAAACATTAAAATATTCAGAAGATCTTGCACGATATAATACAGCTAAATCTTCTTAAGAGCAGCATGAAAAAGGTTTAAAATAGATAGTCAGAACTCTGTGTGAATATCAGCAGCAAAACAAGTTCATTAGTTTTCATTATTGTAACATTCTAAAGAAGATTTAAATGCACAACATTTAAACGATGTAATAATTTACAGCGTGACGAATGTGCTATCTCCATTACGAAGGCTTGTTTTACCAGAAGATGCGCTCCCATCTCATACTTGATTCTGAGCATGCGCGCTTTTTGAAGAGTCGTAAAAGCATACACAAACCATTTTCTCGTCGCAAAACAGGCAGACGAGAAACACGACGAGAAAATCTAGAATCCGGACGAGAAAATAGAGAGCAGGTTCTCTATTTTTCTCGTCGAGATTCACGGCAGTTTTCTCGTCGTAAAACCATACACACGAATGGTTTTCTCGACAATAAAGCTCTCTCGGCACTTTTCTTGTCGGTTTTGGACGAGAAACTCGGTCGTGTGTACGAGGCTTCACTCATACCCCTCTCTATGTCCCCCCCTCTCTCTCAGTCCCCCTCTCTCTCTCACACACACCCCTCTCTGCCCCTTCTCTCTCTCACACCCCTCTCTCTCTGTTCCTTGCCTCTCTCTCAGCCCCCCTCTCTCTGTTCCCCCTCTTTCAGTCCCCCTCTCTCAGCATCTCCCTCACACCCCTCTCTCTCTGCCCCTCTCTCTCAGCATCTTACACACCCCTCTCTCTCTGTCCCCCCACACTCCCTCTCTCTCAACCCCACTCTCTCACACACCCCCTTCTCTCTCTCTCACAAACACCCTCTCACCCCCCCTCTCACTTTCAACCCCCTTTCTCTCACACACACACACACCCATATCTCTCACACACTGCCTCTCTCTCTCTCTCACACCCCTCTCTTTCTCAGACCTCCTCTCTCTTTCTCGTTCTCTCTCTCAGCCCCCCTCTCTCACACCCCCCTCTTTCTCTCTTACCCCCTCTCTCTCTCAGACCTCTCTCTCTCTCTCTCTCTCTCTCAGCCCCCCTCTCTCGCCAATTGCAGTGTTGGTACTTTGAAGTAAAGGGGTTTTGTGTTGCAGTTTGGGCACTCAGGCTCAAAAAGGTTCACCATCACTGATATAGACCCTCTGCCATTTATACTCTTGTGTTAAAGAAAATACTAACATACCTCAATGTTCTTTTGAATAAAATCTACTCTTCCTTTTTGGTCTTTATGCTTCTTCTGCTTTGCTTTCTGATTCAATCTCTCACTAGTTTCCATTCCAGAAGCTTTACCTGAAACGTAACCTGTTTTAAAAGACAATTTTTTGTTGAAAAGAGCAATAAAAACTATACTGCATTTTTTACAAACACAAGTAGAAAGTAAGAAATTCACAGCTTTGTTTAATGTACTACCAACATGTATATATTTAATTTAGAAGTCTATGTGGGTTTTGACATGTGATTCTTTCAACAGCCTGTGGTAGTTTCTCAGCATTGTTAAAAAAAAAAAAGAGGCACTTCACTTCTTTACTATAGTCCTTTGTTTTCAGGTGACTTCTGTTGGTGAGATGAGATCATGTACTGTGAAGAACCTTTGGCTCTAATGCAAAAGATACATGGTATTAACTCACTTAACACCCTTGACACTGCTATTCTACGTAACTAAAAACTCTGACTACCATCCGGGAAACCGTGTCCTCACACAATGCTTTACTCTCACTGAAATAATGCAGGCACTGGACAAACAATAAATAAATGTTTCATGACACACATGCTGGAAATCACTTATCAGTGGGTGTGTCAAATGCACACTCTATCATGCCAAACAGAGAAATAGAATTATACTAGACGCTAACGATTTTATTCTTAAATTATTTTACTTTCTTAGAGACACATGAAAAAGTCACTGCTACCACTAGGGAGATTGGCCCCAATGTGGACCAGGAGTGTACACTGTGGGTTCTAGAACTATAAGCACAGACATGTGCACACACATATGTAGCGCCCTCACCCCTCTCACCCCTTCTCATTCTCGGCTTGTCTGTCTTTGTCTAGGGGTGTTAGAACCGGGGGGAGGGATGAGATACACCACGGCCCATGTCCTCCATAGTGACGAGGTGAAGGCCAGAAAGATCGGGCTTTATGTAGGTGTCCTAGAGTCAAGTCCTGTCCTTCGTCCTTGACTCCTTTGCTCCTAGTAATCAGAGTTCCACACACCGAATAGGTCCAACACAGTTTTATTCTTTTAGCGAATAAACATACAGCACAGTCAAGTTGGGACCTTTGCAACAGTTCAGTATTAATGGGAGTAGGTCGAGGCACAATCCTTCCAGATAAAGCTAACCACTGGTGTCACCAGTGGCGAATAGTCACTGCCACTGACTATGTGAAATAGAACATGAATTACCTTCGCTAGCACGGCCCCTGTCATGGGAAGGATATCCGTCCAAGGGAGGTACCGGAGGCCTCTCTGTCACCAGCAATGCTGCGCCGGACTCTCCAGAGAAGTTCTGCTCACCAGTCCTCACGAACTCAGACATGGGCACCCAAGGAGTTAGGGCCCCCTCGGATTCCTCCACCCACTTGGAACTCTTTCGAAGGTACTGAGCCCCAGGCATCCACCATAGTACCTCACCCCAGGCTAAAGGTGCCTGAAATGGACTCCATCTCCCGCTCCGGCCAGGTCAAGGGCACCTGGGCCCGGAACTCCGGAACACCAGCACCCAGGCTGAGGGTGCCTGGGTGCGGCCGCGTCCTCCGACTCCAACTCTGAACCCGAACCCCGTGGTCAGGGCGTCCGCCCCTTTTATCCCCTCTCTCTTTGCGTCACAGCAGGTTCCCCGCCCCGCTGTACCAGCTCCAGGGGAGGACAAAAAGGCAGTCTTGCGGTGTGGGTTCATCTCCGGCCCAGGGCAACAATGCCACATGTAGGCCGCAGGGAACCTCACACCACCAGAGTCCTCCTAGAACCATAAAAAGGGTCTCAGATTCCCTAGCAATCAGTGCATCTGGGTAACACTACCACCCAGATGCTTCCCCTAAATTCAAATACCCGCTACACATTTATTTTGACATGCCAGTGTCATGTTGCAGCGTGAAAAGGCATTTAGAGCACAATTTTGCAGGTGAGGAACCATAAGCTCAGGAAATGTATGGGTTTCACCTAGGGTTCTCACCCATACAGGGTGCAGGGCTCCAGGATGTATGTCTGGTAGGGAGAAAACATGTTTTGACGGAAACTAGTGCCAACTGATTGTGTTTCCCATTTCCTATAGCAACAGGGGGACTCTTGTTACCAGAAGACAAAAGCTCCAGTGAAGGTGTAGCTTAGTGATCCCAGGAAGATGCAAGAGTGCTTCGGCCTGCTGGGAATTTAAATGTGAAAAGTTCCTATGAAGAAAGTTGACCAGTACCTTGCTTCGCATATTACCAATGGGGGCATTATGTTGTGGCTTGTCCTATGTTGGAGATAATTCTGTCTGGTGAGAGGCTCTTTCTTCAAGCCCAGTTTCTTGTGCAAAAGTTGAGGAAAGTGGAAAGATAGCGCTTGACCCGTAGGCTTATTTTACTGGTATTGTTATCTTAAGGTATTACTATTGGTGTAAATTATCTAGTTTCTGGACAGGTGGCTTCTACACCACAGAGGATCTCCACAGTCTCTTTGGCTTGTAGTGTGATGTAATATGGCAAGTCCTGGACTGGGTCCTAGAGCCCAGAAGATTTGTAGAGTTTTGGGTGCAATAAAGCCTCCAACTGATTGAGCTGTTTTTTTTTTATTGGAATGAAGTGTAGCTCAGAGCTACACCCGGGCGGCTAAGAACAGCTAAACGGTGTGGTGTGTGTGTGTTTGTGTGTGTGGTAGGGATGGTCCCGATGTTCGAGTCGAATGTAAGTTTGACTTGAACATCGGGTGTTCGTTTGCTCGCAAACTAACCGAATATGGGGGGCATTCACGGCAATTGAGTGCTGCGGAGCGCCCCATAATGCACTGCGAGATCGCAGTGCATTGACGGCTGCTGATTGGCCAAAGCATTCACCTGACCTGCATGCTTTGGCCAATCACAGCACAATCTGCTGTGAGAGCCATGATTGGCCAAAGGCAGGGTGCCTTTAGCCAATCATGGCTCAGGGGGCCAAGTCCATGCCCCACACTATATATGGCTGCTTACACGATGGCCGTAGGTATTGTGAAGTGGAGATTGAGAGAATTAGAGCTAGATTAGGCAGGTTAGTGGCGCGCAGGCAGTTTAGTATATTAGTATATATATATATATATATATATATATATATATATATATATATATATATATATATATACACACACACATACATATATATATATACACACACACACACACACACAGTATATTCAGTGTAGACTATTAAAATATATATATATATACACACACATATATACATACACACACACACACACACACACACACACACAGTGGGTACGGAACGTATTCAGACCCCCTTAAATGTTTCACTCTTTGTTATATTGCAGCCATTTGCTAAAATCATTTAAGTTCATTTTTTTCCTCATTAATGTACACACAGCACCCCATATTGACAGAAAAACACAGAACTGTTGACATTTGTGCAGATTTATTAAAAAAGAAAAACTGAAATATCACATGGTCCTAAGTATTCAGACCCTTTGCTGTGACACTCATATTTAACTCAGGTGCTGTCCATTTCTTCTGATCATCCTTGAGATGGTTCTACACCTTCATTTGAGTCCAGCTGTGTTTGATTATACTGATTGGACTTGATTAGGAAAGCCACACACCTGTCTATATAAGACCTTACAGCTCACAGTGCATGTCAGAGCAAATTAGAATCATGAGGTCAAAGGAACTGCCTGAGGAGCTCAGAGACAGAATTGTGACAAGGCATAGATCTGGCCAAGGTTACAAAAAAAATTCTGCTGCACTTAAGGTTCCTAAGAGCACAGTGGCCTCCATAATCATTAAATGGAAGACGTTTGGGATGACCAGAACCCTTCCTAGAGCTGGCCGTCCGGCCAAACTGAGCTATTGGGGGAGAAGAGCCTTGGTCAGAGAGGTAAAGAAGAATCCAAAGATCACTGTGGCTGAGCTCCAGAGATGCAGTCGGGAGATGGGAGAAAGTTGTAGAAAGTCAACCATCACTGCATCCCTCCACCAGTCTGGGCTTTATGGCAGAGTGGCCCGATGGAAGCCTCTCCTCAGTGCAAGACACATGAAAGCCTGCATGGAGTTTGATAAAAAAAAACACCAGAAGGATTCCAAGATGGTGAGAAATAAGATTTTCTGGTCTGATGAGACCAAGATATTACTTTTTGGCCTTAATTCTAAGCGGTATGTGTGGAGAAAACAAGGCACTGCTCATCACCTGTCCAATACAGTCCCAACAGTGAAGCATGTTGGTGGCAACATCATGCTGTGGGGGTGTTTTTCAGCTGCAGGGACAGGACGACTTGTTGCAATCGAGGGAAAGATGAATGCGGCCAAATACAGGGATATGCTGGATGAAAACCTTCTCCAGAGTGCTCAGGACCTCAGACTGGGCCGAAGGTTTACCTTCCAACAAGACAATGACCCTAAGCACACAGCTAAAATAACGAAGGAGTGGCTTAACAACAACTCCGTGACTGTTCTTGAATGGCCCAGCCAGAGCCCTGACTTAATCCCAATTGAGCATCTCTGGAGAGACCTAAAAATGGCTTTCCAACAACGTTTACCATCCAACCTGACAGAACTGGAGAGGATCTGCAAGGAGGAATGGCAGAGGATCCCCAAATCCAGGTGTGAAAAACGTGTTGCATCTTTCCCAAAAAGACTCATGGCTGTATTAGATCAAAAGGGTGCTTCTACTAAATACTGAGCAAAGGGTCAGAATTCTTAGGACCATGTGATATTTCAGTTTTTCTTTTTTAATAAATCTGCAAAAATTTCAACAGTTCTGTGTTTTTCTGTCAATATGGGGTGCTGTGTGTACATTAATGAGGAAAAAAAATGAACTTAAATGATTTTAGCAAATGGATGCAATATAACAAAGAGTGAAACATTTAAGGGGGTCTGAATACTTTCTGTACCCCACTGTATATATATATATATATATATATATATATATATACTGTGAGGGGGTTAGCTCGGCAGCGGGTGTGTGTGACCCCCGGGATGGGCTCCCCACACAAAAACAGGCCCAGCAAACGGAGGTTGTGGTTTTCAAAATCAAAAAGGTGCGGTTTATTTTCTATTTACAGTGACAAAACACAGCAAAGCAAAAGAAACATAAACAAAATAAATCCTGGTCAACTTGACCTCTGACTAAACATACAGGTTTCCTAACTAACAACTGGGATCAGCCTAGTGCTGTCCTAGTCCCTAAGTCCCTGGTTTTAAATGTCCAAGCAAATAGCCACACAGGCTTTGTCTCACCGCACAGGGGTTCACTCTCCCTAGACAGTCCACACAGGTCTGGGTCCAGGCATGAGCAAACATCTAATGAAGCTGGGAGTTCTTATAGAGGCCTAAATGAGCTGACAAGCTTCAGCTGGTCTCATCAACTCCCTGTCTGCACGACGCCCCACACTCTCCCTAGAGGTATGAGTCATCCATGAGCCCACTAGCCCCAGCTGGGCTTATACAACTCTCCACCTAGTTGTATAAGTCGGCGTAAAGCCTGAATCTGGGCGAAATATATCTACCCCCCTGGATGCAACCAGGTGACTTTACCTTCCTGCTGTCACAATATATATATATATATATATACACACACACACACACACACACACATATATATATATATAGGCAGTGTACAGTATATAATACAGTGCAGGCGGTGTACACAGTATACAATACAGTGTGTACAGTTTCTAATACACTTCAGGCATTGTACACAGCATATATAGGAAGAGCAAGGGGGATGTCGGTCGGCGCTTTGGGACTTTAAATGAGATAACATCAAAGATGTGTCTCCATCCCGTATTGAAGAAAAAAGACAAGGGAGTTGGGACTTTAAATGAAACAGTGGGTTAGAAGGGGTAAAAAATAAATTAAATAAACCACTTGAATATTGCATGTGTATATTGTAGTAGTGAAGAGTACATATAAAAAACAGGTAGCATGTACAAAAGCACAGGGCATTACCAATAGTACATCCATATACACATATTTGATATAAAACACATAGCAATAAATTGTTTGATCGATATAATTACATATAAATTCATAAAAACTGAGCAGCACACAGCAACATGTGATAATGTGTACATGCAAAATGTAAGAAAAGGGGGTCATAAAAATCTGAATAGAGTCCCATTTGCGCAATAGTTGCATCATTCATTGAAGGTCCGATGCGTTTCGTGTAAAAAAAACACTCCTCAGGGGCAGATGCAATGGGATATCTGAAATAACAGAATTAATTCTAATCAGGGTATGGACTCAGTTTCACCAGAAAAGACATGGTCAATTCTGGGTACTTACAAATGTGCCAAGCAGAGGTGTGTGTGAAACTTAAGCCACGGGGCTGTCCGTCTCGGGAGCTGAGGTGGCAGAAACTCCAGCAAGTGACAGGGCACAAGGGCATCATCCCCAGAGACCAGCAGGCTGCCATTGGTCATAGAACCAGGTATTCCATCATGATACTGTGTAAGCACCTGAAATGGATGGGTAGGTCCATCAGAGTAGGCCCATAGGAATGGGAATGGGTGTTGGAATATAGGCTGAGTATGAAGGTCGTAGGGTATTACCTTGTAGTATGCTGGAAGGCAAAGGCTTGTCAGGGCTGTGGCATCTGCATGTGAATGGCAACAAGCTGGAAAGACTAGGGAGACGCCTATATAGCATCCCGCACGTGCGTGAGGCTGCCACCACCGTCACGCTAAGCTCAACAGTGCGAGGGGGTGGGGCCCCGGCTGGGCGGTGTAATCCCACCCACGGCCGACGCCGCGCAAACGAGCAGTGTCGGCTAAGATAGACAAAGCACGCCCACCAGTGTGACGACCGGAAAGACGTCACACGGACGGGCGGCGCATGGCGCCGATGTGCTGAGAGCATCCGCCCAAACCCCCCAAGCGGGCCCCCGCCCATTGACGAGCGGAGGGGAAGGGGAGGGCATCAGAAGCACATCGCAGTCCCGGGTCTCGGACAGGAAGTGGCAATCAAGACATCACAAAGAGACACCAATGCTGGATAGTGTGCTGAGCCGCCCAAAAAAAGCGACAGTGTGTCAAAAGTGTCATGTGTGCGTGAACCAAATTGGGACACACACCAACATGACATAGGACCAACTCATGTAGAGGGACATGTGGTTGCCATCATCCCTTTGAACATTAAAATAAAAATAGCCTCTAGAGGCGGGATTTTTGAGGCAACAATAACTCAGAAAATTATAGAAAAAATATTTATTTTACATGATGTAAATACATAATCCAAAGATAGAAAAAGTTGTGATATACAAACATTAAAAACATGGACAATAATTGAAATGTGGATGTTGTAATCCGTCATCAAATACCAGTCACCAGATCAACTGGTGACAGTAGAGGCGGGTAAACCAATGTGTTTCAAATGCAAAACATTCTTCCTCAGGGAATAATATAGTATCATAATATATGAATTATCTACAATAAATCAAGACAAACAAATTTCCATTAAATATCAAACAAAATAAAGAGAATCACATTCCCACACCTTTGAAGTGTAATTTCATAGTGACTCACTTTTCATGTATCAAAAGAGATAGGTAAGATGCATTTCCCATGGTAATCCCAGCGGGGGCGCTCACTTTTCATCTCACAAACAAAGAAATCCTCCTCGTCTCTATATCCCATAGGGGAGCAGGATACTTGAGGTCCAATGAATGACGTTTAAATACAGGCAAAGGCTATACCAGTAAAACAAAAATGAGGAGGGGATGAGAGAGGAGAGGGTATTGAAAAAAACTGTCTCCAAAAAAATTCATGGATAAAGATTGTGCTAAAAAAGCCACTCACCCATATAGCCAAGAAAAAAGGAAACCAGTTGTCTAATAGATGTGGTCTAAAAACGGACCTATAGTCCCAAAGGGGAAGGATGATTCTGTTGTAACCAGAACCTGGTATTCTCCAAACAAGCCCCCCTACTCCTGATGCCGGATGATATATCTCCTTCAGCTCTCTGGCTGAGGAGGGGAAATTATGCCATAAGCTCACCTTGGCGTCCTTAAATACTTACCTGGTCCTGTTCCAATTGTTGACGCCGGTTCCCCCATGCCGCCATCTCCGAGTTGCGGGATGGCGGCGCATATTTGGAGGAGCCGCGTCATCAGAGACAGCCGGCGTACGTTCCGTCCAAGGTGACGGGACGTGATGGCATCACTTCCGGTTATCCGCAGATCTCCGGAAGTCGCTCGGCGGCCATGATGGAAAAGGGCACTCCCAGCTGTAAACATAGACACCGCCTCCGGCAAAAGCCATCGGAAGTGTCTCGACAGCCATGATGGTCATGGGCGCTCACAACTGCAAGGCAAAGGTGGAGGACATATAATGCTCCAGAAATTCCCGCAATATGTGGAAACGTGTCCCAGTGAGAGAGTGGACCACCACTCTCAAAGTATGAATCTACCCTCAACCAAAATTGATGGGGGCAAAAAATAGGAACAAAAACCACCGTTGCCAAAACCACCTATAAGGATGTATATATATATATATATATATATATATATATATATATATACACACACACATACATACACACATCCCAAAGGTCTGGAAGAGGAGAGACACAAAGGCGCCTCAAGCTCTTCCCCGGCAACGGATGGGAAGGAGAACAAGGGGATAATAGCATGTGAGACGAAATGACTATGGGATTAACCGCAGCCTGAAGCCAGGGACCCACTCCATCCAAAGGAGCCAGGATCCCAGACTCCCAGGGGAGCCCCCGCATAGAACACCTTCCTTCAGATTGGTCAATTCACCACGGGAAATGCAAAACCCCCAGTCATTTAGACATAACAATTTGTTTCATCCATGAATGCCTAAACCAGTGTTTCTCAACTCCAGTCCTCAAGGCGCCCCAACAGGTAATGTTTTCACGATTTCCCTCAGATGAAACAGCTGTGGTAATTACTAAAGGCAGTGAAACTGATCAAACCACCTGTTGGGGCGCCTTGAGGACTGGAGTTGAGAAACACTGGCCTAAACGACATTCATGGAACAAGTTTACAAAAGTTACAACATTTTAAATAATATAATAATCCCACACAATGCTCTAAACATAAGAGTACTCGCATGGTTAACGAAAAAGCACATATAAACAAATAAGTAAACAAAACCCTGTGTATGTGTCCCTAATCTGTCTAAAGTATCCAGGCTCCCCGCATAGGAACAGGTGGGCCCAGAGGGGAGGTCAGCTCTTGATATGGGAATCCCCAATATCCATACCAAACTGGATCTGGACAGAGGGGACCCCACTAAAGAATGATATAGAAAAACATGGCCAGAGACCCAGACCAAAAACTAGAGCAGAGAGCATCAAGCTAAGTTGTCCTTACAAAATCTGACACCCCATGTTAATCTGTTTTACCTGAACTAGGGATATAGTAGGAAAAAAATGTGTCAAAAAAAGATTAATTAAAAGTGTAAAAATAATGTAGCAAAGTGTCTATGTGTTCCCACAAGGGGACTACATGTGAAATAAAACCAAGTGAAGGGAAGAAAAAACATACCAAAAGAGGATGGCTGAGCTCCCAGCAAAGAGGGTAACCTGTGTGTGGGATCAGTGTGTGCTTCCTTGTGATTGAGTCAAGCAAATGAACTATAGTTTGCTCCAAGGCTGCTATATAATCCTAATCCGAGGCGGGGCTCCGTCAACGTTATGCCTGATTGGCCACTCGACATGAGGAAGGCGGGGAGGGGATTTCCAGCTGCATGTGGCTGAGTCATTAGCAGTGGGTCCCCGCCCATCTCGTACGTGGCCATGGATGTAAAAAGACGTCTTTGAACATCGATGCATGGCCAGGCCTTACATTATTTTTACACTTTTAATTAATCTTTTTTTGACACATTTTTTCCAGGAACACTATGCACTTTTTGTGCACAGTCTATTGGATCATGCTGTGACCACTGCGTTGTGCTCTGGGCGCTGTTCTCCGTCCTTGGGGGGTTCCCCCGTCTCAACCCCGGGGGAGACATTATGCCTGTTACCTCCATCTTCTTATGCGGATACCGGACCTGGCTTTGTGGCTGTGTAGTAAGTATCCCAATTTGTCTCCACCTTGTTGGGATATACTCTCTATGTCCTCCCTTATTCTAAGGATATTATCATTAACCCCTGTTCATTTCCTTTCTAGTATACTATTTCATAACACTCCTGATGAATGGCTGTAATGCCAGGAAACGCGTTGAGTGCCACTAGATGCCAACAGTTCTTTGTCTTCATTGCATATGCTTTTTAATTGATTATATTATGTACATTTACCATGTCTAATTTCTATTTGTATTGCATGCTATGAGCAGCATATTTAGAGTAAGTCTTGTGACTACCTTATTATTTGATATGATTTCTAGATTGTAATAAATCATGTACTGTAACTTTATTTTTATGTTATTATTCTTATCTGACATGGCGGTTCCTCTTTTAAAGTCAAACCAAATCTCTCCTTTCTACATAATATAAGCTGACTGGGAAGGTTAGAAAACCATTTTGATCACTACTGCCATTTGTTCTGATAAGCAGCACTGCTGCCTACACCGCCCCCCTTTCTTTTTCACAGAAATAAACATAAACAGTCATCCAAGCTATTGATTCACACTCAACCGAGCAAGCTGCTAGAATGCTGTCAAATCATGCCTTTACACCAGACTACCTTAAGATAATGATAATGTAAGCCTAATTTATTGAGATCCAACACAACTAAGACAAAATATATATATTTTTCTCTTTAAAGAGTAATTATAATAGATTTGGATCATATTTAATTGATTACATTTATAAGTTTTATAAATACAGTTATAAAAAATGTATATTTAGTTACATATTACATTACAGTAAATTAAAATGTTATTTTACACAAATATTGGTTGAACCAGATGGACTTGTTTTTTTTTTCAACTTGACTAACTATGTAACAAACATTTAAACACAAGATAAAAAAATCCAAAAGCACTATGAGTTGACTTGAGAGATAGCACAGCAGATAAAGATTGCTTGAGGGTCTGACTGACTGAAACCTCAGACTAAAACTGCTTTCACGTTGAAAGCGTCGGCCGTTCGCCCTAAAGCACTGGTCGTTTTAGCGGTGCTGTTTAAGCTGCGCTTTTGCACCGCCTTTCGGCCACTTTTAACCCCAAAAAAAGGGTTAAAAACTCCCGTTTTGCGGCAATTTCAAATTGCTTTTCAGGCGTTTTAAAAGCGCTGCCCATACATTCAAATGAGCAGGGCGTTTTGGAAGCGCTAAATATAGCGCTCCCAATCCGTTCCAAAGATGCTGCTTGCAAGACTTTTCGGAATGTTCCGCAAGCGCACCGCCCGAGTGTGAAAAGTCACACTGGAATGAACGGGAGGTGGTTTTCAGGCGCTTAGCAGAGGCTATTTCCAGCGCTAAAGCACCTGAAAACGTCCCCAGTGTGAAAGGAGTCCAGGTAATCTAATAAGGAATGAGTTTGGACTGTGATCACTTTAAGAGTAAACAGAAGATGCTGCGAATAAAAATTACCGGACAGGTTGTTTGGTGCCATAAAATAATGTCCGATCAAATCCTCTTTTTGAAGTACAATACAGGATGGTATTCTGGGATCAGTGGGCTACGCAGCTGCCTTCAGGAGATTGGACACTGCAAACAAAGCTGTAAGAACAGCCCTGTATAGCCTTTCAGAGCATAGGGATGACCGAATCTGATAGGCCCCTGTCCTTTAGCACCTGGGCATCAACAGCCTAGCCAATAAAGCCAGTGACTGAGAAGAAGCATAGTAGACAGTGACAGAGCAGTGACAGAGCATTAAGGAGGGCCACAGAGGGTCTGATGAGTACCACGTTCTTCTAGGACAGTTTGGTGCAAAGAGGATCACTGAAACTCTCAATTCTGCAGAGTAGGCAAGCAAGAAGCTTCAGAGGAGGAAAAAATTAGGTCAGGTTGAACTGTTTCCATTGAGTTCCCAGAGCATCCACCATGAAGGTGTGAGAATCCTTGGTCATGGCAACCAACCCCTCACCTTCAACAGAAAACTCGAAAAGTTTGTTGAAAAATGTTCTACACTTAGGATGTGCATGGCAGTCAGGGTCAAAATGTGATGTTCAGCCCAAGCTAGAACTAGGTTAGCTTCTCTTTGATGACTTTTGGTGCCTCCCTGATGGTTGATGCAATCCACTGCTGTGGCATTGTCCAAATGAATCCTGGTCAGGTGACCTTGCAGCCGGGAGGTCCAGCGTAAAAGAGGGGGGGGGAGAAAGAAAAAAATCAACGCAGATCACCATGTGGCGTTGGGCTATACATTGTTGTACCTCCAATGCCTGTATTGCATATGCACCTATTTGATGTGTGTATTAATATGTAGAAATTATATGCACTACCATGTTGTTTCTTTTTAGGTGACTTCTGTTTTTTGTGATATGTCATGCATTTTTTTGACAAATAAATATGTATTTTCTTCAACCAACCTACATGTCTACAGCCTCATTTAAAGTCCCACATTCCCCTCTTCATGGTTCAGCGTAAAAGAGGCAACTGAATTGCCCTGATCTCTAGATATTGGGTGCCTAATGCAAAGTCCATTACCCAAAAAGCAATTTCTAGGCCCTCCCTAGGTACGGTCCTCCAGAGCAAAGCCAAGGAGTAAATGATCTGGATGCTGCCAAAATAAGCCTCAATGACTTAGCAGAAGCTATAGTATCATGCTAGTAGAAAAGGTCTCCAGGAAAAAACAAAAAGCAAAAAGAAAGTGATACGCTTCTCCAAGCGCAAAGAGAAGGACAAAAACTGAGGCTTGCTGGAAGCGGGAGGCTATCCTTACAGCTTTGTTTGCCAGTGTCCAATCTCCTGAAGGCAGCTACAGTATATAACCCACTGGTTCCAGAATACCATCCTGTGTCCTGTAAGGCTCGATTCACATCTATGCATGGTGCTTTTCAGCGTTTCTGCAGTGCTTGCCGAATTTTTGGACACACGTTTTTAACAGCGATTTTGCGTTTTGTGATTTTTTTGAAACTCTATATAGCTGGTTGCTAAGGAGGGGGCCGGGAATCCGGCTGCCGCGTCCTTAACAACCGATGAGTCATCAGCTGTCAGCGGGCTTCTTGCTGAATGTAAAAAAAAAGAATCGCCGGCTAAAAAAAAATTGTGAAAAAAAACAGCGTAGGGTCAACCCCCCCCCCCCCAAGTCCATACCAGGCCCTTAAATCTAGTATGGATTCGGATGTAAAAAAAAAATGGCGTGGGGGTCCCCCCAAATTCCATACCAGACCCTTATCCGAGCATCCAGCCCGGCAGGTCAGGAATGGGAGGGGACGAGCAAGCCCCCACCTCTCCTGAACCATACCAGGCCGCATGCCCTCAACATGGGGGGATGGGTGCTTTGTGGCAGGGGGGCTCTGCACCCCCCACCCCAAAGCCCCTTGCCCCCATGTTAATGAGGACTAGGGCCTCTTCCCGACAACCCTGGCCGTTGGTTGTCAGGGTCTGCGGGCAGGGGGCTTATCGGAATCTGGAAGCCCCCTTTAACAAGGGGGCCCTCAGATCCTGCCCCCCCTATGTGAAAGAGTATGGAGTACATTGTACCCCTACCCATTCACCAAAAAAAAAGTAGTGTAGTGTTAAAAAATATGTTGTGGAAAAAAAGATTGCGCAAATAAAACACATCCAAAAAGTGAACAGTGCCACCATATATAGTGAATAAAAAAACTTAGGGAGTACACACTCCAAAAAAAACTGTGTCCTGGAGAAAAGACTTACAACATTAACTCTAAAAAAACTCTAAAACTCTAAAAAAAAAATATGGATAGAGTCCCAATATCAAATTGATAAAACTGTGCAATAAAGCCAACTCTTGATGTGGCCCCCCAGGGGTTCCTAATGACTGAAGTTGCAATAGCTTGATGTCCAAACAGGATAGGAATAAATAAAAAGACCTGATGGCCCCTTACCGACTACAGTGGATCCCAGATTATAGGGATCAAACACGCCTGATATCCACTCACAGCTGCGATAATCACCCAGGCTCACTTCCAAGACACCCAAAGGATTTTCTTCAATTGAGACCACTGAAGCGGTACGCTGATTTCCACAGCTTTTTATCTTGCCTTTAATTTTTTTTTTAGCTCGGTATCAATCCAGTAAAGTCCACCGTTTAGGAAGAAAAAGAAGGACTTGATAGTGCGGTAAATTTCGTTTTTTTATTTTCACAAAATTTCCTCCGCACAGCTAAGAAAAATACAGAGTAGTACACAGCTTTACATGCTATCAAGATGCCGGCTGAAACGTGGTGACATCACGAGATCCTCTCCCACTGACGCGCTTCCCTGTAACAAGCATCGACTGGGACATCTCCATCTCCCAGACGCTTGTCCCCTCCCTTTCCTGACCTGCCGGGCTGCATGCTCGGATAAGGGTCTGGTGTGGATTTTGGGGGGACCCCCCATGCCATTTTATTTTTTTATTTTGGCATGGGGGGGTCACCTCTGAATCCATACTAGACCCAAGGGCCTGGTATGGACCTGGGGGGGACCCAACGCTGTTTTTTTTTCACAATTGTTTTTTAGCCGGTAATTATTATTTTTTTACATTCAGCGGGAAGCCCGCTGACAGCTGATGACTCATCGGTTGTTAAGGACGCGGCGGGTGGCTTCTCAGCCCCCTCCTCAGCAACCAGCTATATAAAGTGTAAAAAAACACAAAAACGCGGTACTTGCGTTTTGGATGCGGGTCCATTGAAGTCTATTACATGCAAAACGCTGCATTTTGCTGGGAAAAAAGTCCCTGACCCTTTCCAAAAACGCAGAGGCACAAAAATGCATTGATGTGAACATGTTCCATAGGAACCCATGTTCAAAAATTTCCCTGCATTTCTGCAAAATGCATAAAAAAAACGCATTAGTGTGAATAGAGCCTAACGTACAAATAAGAAATCATTTTTATTACAAGTCAGAATTAGTAAAAAAAACACAGTAATTCAGGGGGTCCTAGTTGCATTTCCAGTTGACTTCAGACATGAGCTGACCTATAGCAGTTCCCTCTGAAAAGCTGTCCAAAGGGAGTGCAGAGATTTTGATGTCATTTCCTGTTTCGTGTTTCGACTCCGCCTCTCAGGGGTGGATCAACCTTTCTCATAGCTTATAAATGTTGGCAATGTGGAGGGTGCAGCAATATGCCCCTGCTGAATACTTTGAGGTCGAAACGCGTTGGTTTTCTTCTGCTGTACCCCACATTGCTTTTAAGATTGTGATCACTTTTTTATCATTTGTCAACATTCTGTATGACAATTTTATGGGAATAAACCTGATACGGTTTTATTGACCTGCACCATTGGGGAGTATCCCCCTTTTTTTGTCTTTATTTTTTTAATCTTCGCATCCTTGGAGCCCATATGCTTGAGGAGTCTTCACCAGCCATTCAGTGCATCGGATCACCCTCTCCAGGACGGCTCGAGATATCCAAGGCATCCTGCTCCACCATCCATGGTCTTTGAGGCCCCAAGCCTATCCGACTCACTATCGTACCGTACGGTAGATGAGTCTATCATTTGTGGTAAGAGTACCCCGCCTATCCATTTTATCAAGTGTTTTTGATTTTAAATCATCAGACAACAGTTTGGTTCTTCACATGTGTTTACTCCGTGGGAAGCCACACTTGATATGGGTCTGAGGTGTTTGGACTTTATTTTAACCTATTAGTTCATCTTACCTCCAGTGTTGTTGTGTTCACCTCCTGAGTGGTTTACCTGCAACGCACACAGAGACCCTATTTTGTTTCCACTACAGGGACTTGTTCAAGTCTTAAGTCACTTTATTCAATTATTTGGACTGTTTATATGCACTTGTGTTCACTTACGGTAGCACTTCCAGTGTAGGGACTCCCTCTGTGGAGACACCTGACACTATACTTATTTGTTTTTGTGGTTTATTTATACTCTCACCACTGTATTTTCATTTGTACCATATGTTTGATTATCACTCCTTCACTTAGTGATAACATTCACCAGCACAGCACTACCCTGCTTTATATAAAAAACAATATGTATAAAACATTATACTTTATCTTAATTTTTTTTTATTTCTGCCTGATATTAGAGATTGAAGATCGTTTGTTTCAAAACACGTGCAGTTTTGCACGTTAGGCAAGACTGTACCCTTGACAAAACAAATATGTGCATGTTACCTTGTAAATCCTTTGGTTCATCACCATCACACTCTTCAAATGGAAGCTGAGTGGAGAATACTGGAGAAAATGTTTCCAAAACAGAGGTTTCTCCTATATAAAAGAAAAATGTGATCTAGTGTTAATTTACTGTCATAATCTTATTACATGCTTAACAGATACAGTTGTTTGCCACAGGTAGTTTATAGCACAGAATACTGCTAGTACCAGCAAAGTATAGTATAGTCACACTTTGCAATTTTCAAACAAACAAATACACTGAAGCTGTTCTGTGCCAAACTAATATGCTGAAGTTGCTCTAAGTATGTTAAATGAAAAATCCACAGCATACTGGAAAACTGACCTAAAATTTATATTAAGAATTAACATTTACACTAAGTGAGAATTTCATATTTTCAATGGAATAACTAAATTTAAAAAGGGATGAAAAATTGTGTTTACACTAACATCTCCCCGTTCTTCAGCTCCGTGACACGATCCCGGGACACCGGCTGACATCGAGTCCGCGGGTCCCGCGGGCACGGTCACGGAGCTCGCGGCAGGGTCGCAAGCGCGCCACCGGCGGTGCACGCTACCACACGGCGGCAATTTAAAGGGGACGTATATATACGCCCATTTGCCTGTCCATGCCATTCTGCTGACGTAAATGTTCGTGCAGCGGTAGGCAAGCGGTTAAACTACTATAGATATTAAAGCTATATGAAAAAGGAGCTTTTACATTCTTTAATGCGATACGGGAAAAAAATTACAAAATGAACGAAAAAAAAAATAAAAAATAAAGATTTGCTTACATTCTATGCAGTAAGGCGCATGCAGCTTTTCCTGCAGCCCCCCTCCCCCCTAAATACATACCTGAGCCCGATATCAATCCAGCGATGTGCACGACAGCCAAGGCCCTCTTACTTCTCATTGGCTCAGATACAGCAGCAGGAGTGCGTGAAAGGGCCTCTTTATGGAGGGACCTGCAGCTGCAGGCATCATTCAGATATCATCTTTTTCAGCCAGCGATTCTCTGCACCGTAAGAACAATCATAGCGGCAGTCCAGCCGTTTGATCGTTCTTACAGGCAGATGGAGGAGACAAACCCCCCCTCCTGTCGCCCTTCCGGTGCTTCTACCAGTTCGCCGTGTGTTTGGCTGCTGCTGAAAGTTGAGCATAGAGATTTCTGATGGCCAGAAAGTGGTAAAGGGTTCCTCTGTGTTGAAAACATTGAGATAGGCTGTCCTATATGGTAAAAAAATAAATAAAAAAATTCTGCAGAACTGCATATATAATAAAACGAATTCTGCGCTTAACCTTATAACACTCTGGTGTTTTGTTTTAACAACATGCAGCAACTTCAAAAAAAGGCCTAAATACTTAAGACCAACCAACTTATGTGCAATAAAAAGAAAAAAGTGCACAATCACCAAAAAATATATATGTTTGCAAAAAGAATGATCCTCTTGCAAATACCACAGGTGCAAAAAACAAGAGAATAAATCAATAATCACTATGTAAATTACCACACAAAAAATGTATATATAACTCAATCCAAATTATTGTGAAGTGCAACCACTAATAATCCAAATAACTGAAAATAGTAAATGTTTGTGACGTGCAAGCACTAATTATCTGGACTATATTAGTGCTTGCACGTCACAAACATTTACTATTTTCTTTTTATTGCACACAAGAACTGCATATATCATGCAATATTTTGTTCATAAATCCTTTACGTGACTCCTATAGCTTTACTTACATGAAGTGGACAAAATATTCCATTGTGAAGGTGTTGCAAGATTGGGGGTTGTTAGCTATTGTAGTAGATGCGTTTTTCCAGTGATTCCAGCCAGTCAGGAACTCTATTTAAGGGCATGGTAGCCCACTTTTATTTAAAAGCACAAAAAGTTCATAAATACATCAGTTGCCCTCGCAGGGGGGTTCCACCATTACTGTGTCTTGCATATTCAACAATTTACCTCCTGGCTTCCCCTCTTGCGATCTGGCTATTCAGGCCTTTAGCCTAGGCCTTAGGTCTGCTCCTCAGAACAAACAGTTTCCAAGAGATAAGCTCACACCTCGCTTACTCCCGGTCAGCACCTGGTTGCTTAATTCACCAATGACATCTGCCTCCTGCAGACATGAACACTCTGGCTGCACCCATGCAGCGTAGATAGCCTCTGACTCCACTTCAGAGGGATGGGAGAGTCCACCTGACTCTCCAAGCACAGACTTCCTGTCTGTTGGGTGGGGCCCTGATCCATAGTCATGTCAGAACTAAATAGCCGAACACACAGCTGTTCAATCAGCATGTCTTTCTCTACCAAATCTGGTGTAAACCAACACCCTTTAAGAACGCACAGGATCCCACTGCCACAGTGTGCTCTTAATGTTGAATGAGGGCCAAAGACAATACAATTTCTGTTTTTCGAACAAATGCAGATGGACTATACAGAACACATCACAAATCTAGAAAAGAGCAGGATTCACTAAAACCAGCAGTTACAGGGAAAGTTAAATAATCACTAACTTCTTTGTTGTGGTAACTGGTAAATAAAGCATATGATACAAGATAGATTTGTCTTCAAGGGACATTTGAACAGAAACCTGAATTGAAAAATAAACTAACCACCAGCTGAAAAATGTAAGCCCTCAGATTTCCATAGCAACTGCCACCAGATTTCGAAAGACATGTCCATTTAACACCTACTAGGCAATGTGAACAGAAACCAAAGCTATTTAAAAGTATAACCAATTTAATTATTTGAACAAGCTTTCATCTAGAAAAAAACATGGACTACGGATTTGTAAATTGTGCCTGCAAACATCTCCACAAATATTGTTTTTTCTTTGAGTTTTATCGCAGAAAGCCAATGAAAATTTTTTTGAGTTAAGAATTTGTCTTTGTTTTTAGGTTATACATAGAGATAGATCTCTAACTTAAAAAATAGACAGTGTTTTTAACTATCACAACTTTTAGATTCACCAGAAGTCAACGCGAGGAGGACAAGGAAGAAGACCTGCCACGGAGGATGAAGAGGCAGATTAGGAACTTCCGCATAGCAACCGCCTTTTCTGGTGAGTAAGAAATATATTTATTTTTAATTTTTTGCAGGTTTTTTGTGAATTTTTTTTTTTAGGGTGGAACTCCACTTTAAGTTGTATTTCTGTTAACATTTAGCTTGAAGATTTGGCTATGCTTTCTGGTAGAAGTGTCTGGATAACAAGAGTGGTTGTATATAACTTATACATTCATAGAACTTGAAAAAAAAAACTCACTGACTCCTGTAGCTGCCTACACTGTGGAGCAATTCATCCTTCAACATGCAGTTGAAGACACAGCTCATCTTCCACTACTCCCTCTAAGGCCAGGTTCACACTATTGCAAATTAAATGTGGGATCCCCACATCCAATTGGCAATAGCAGGAGATTGTGACCGACTCTCTATGGTGCCGGTTCACATATCTCCGATGCGGCTCCGGTGTGACTTTGCACAGGAGCCCTGTGTGTCTTTTGGACCATTTCAGGTCCGAATTCCACCCAAAATGCGGGCGGAAATCAGACCTGAAATAGTGAACAGGACGCACAGGACCCCTGCTGTGAGCCAGGCTTAAAGAAGCGATTTGGCAACCTTTGCAAACAAACAGCAAATCTTATTTTGGGAACCCAACAACAAACAGACTGCCTTAATTGTGAAATTTTAGGATGAATTGCTCCCCAGTGTATACAGCTACAGACTACAGGCTTGTTATAAAGTTCATTTAAGGGGTTGTTAATAGTATGCAAATATTTAAATGCCCATAGCCTAGTCAAAGCCTCACTTTAAGAACCTGTGTTGTGATGCCCTTTGTTCGCATCAGCCAAGATTCAAATTCCCATACAAGTCTACGGGAATGCAAACCTGCTTGAGGTCAGTCAATTGCAGATCAAATGCCATTGTCAGTGAATTCTGAATAATATTTTAAATTCAGAAGCATCTCACACTGATTTCAAACTGATGTCAAACTGAATGCCATTGATACCAGCCCAAAACTCGTTAAAAGTGATCCAATTTGGGTGAAGCTTCAACATGGCAGAAAAAAAAAACATGTCCTAAAAGATTGTAAAAGCTTTATTTTTCCTCATCTCCCCTGCAATACAATACAAGTTAGGGATAAACAAAGGAATCTTCCCAACAACTAGGCAAAAATTAGCAAATTACTCCTGGAGAGGAGCAAACATTACAATGCCACAAAGCATGCAGTCTGAGGGCCCTTTCACAGTTTCAAACCTTACACAGAATTCTGCCTCACATTCCACCCACCTGGAAACAAACAGCACTTTGACCTCCTCTAAAAATCATTAGCTACAAAAGTGAATCTTTGCTCATTTATGACCAGAATAAGCTTTTGAAGTAGGGAAGGAAAGCACTAAAAACAGAGGTACCCGACCACATGCGATTCAGTAGAAGCTAGCTCCAACACTGCCCTATCAAACGCTCCAGTGGAGTCTGTTTTAATTTTATTTATGTGGGAAATGAGGGTAGTTCGGGCCTAGATTTTAAATGAGTCCCAAATCGCTGCAACAGAGGCCGTTTGGTCATTTTCCAAAAAGTATCGTTGCCATTGACCTGCGAGCTCATCGTTCTCTGGAAGCAAGGAGAGCCAGAATGGGTTTAGACGCCATGGCCGCGGTGGTTTATCAATAGGAATACCCAGGGTGGCCCAATATGGGCTATGGTCAGATACTAGCCTGGGGCAGAAAGCGGTCTCTAGGATCCGTGGCGCTAGGGTGTGGGACACGAGAATGAAGTCTATGCGAGACATAGAGTTGTGCGAGAGGGAGAAGCAGGAGTAGGCCCGTGTGTGTAGAAAGTTGTGGCGCCACGTGTCAACAAGGTGGAGATAAGTTTAGAGAATTTAGTCTCATCAGCACCAGCGTATGGTGCCTGTGTCATTTGGAGCCTATCAAGGGCCGGGCGAAGTGTGGTGTTGAAGTCACCCAGCCATATTTCTGGTATCGCGGGGTGACGAGCCATAAAAGTAAACCCCTCCAGGACCACAGTTGTGCTAAAGGGAGGAGGTATGTAGAAAGTAATGAGAAGGAACGGTTCGCCGTACAACTTGGCATGGAGGATTACATACCGACCTTGTGGATCAGTGAGAAGTTCACACTATTCAAAATGTACTGATTTGGCGATTAAAATAGAAACCCCCCTTGCATGAGTCGTGTGGGTGGAATGATACGCCCACCCAACCCATGGGCCATTTGAAGTCTTCCTTCAATGTGCGTCTCAACCAGCACCACCACGTCTGCACGCTGTTTTTTAAGGAACGTGAGGGCTGCCAAGCATTTGAATTCAAGACATTTTCCGGGTTAAAGATCAACTGGGGGAAATACCAAATTCTACCGCTCGACAGCTTCCCGCCGACTGAATTTCAGGACAGTTTGCCATTACAACGGGTCAGTACCATCAAATAATTGGGGATAAGTGTCTCCAGATCGCCGGCAGATTACGTACACTTAAACTTGGAGCCCCTCATCTCCCATTTTAAATCCAAAATAAGGACCTGGTCCCGCCTGCCACTAGGTGTAGGGTCGTGTAAATCTAATCAAAATGGTTCTCCTTCCCAAGATATTGTACGTCCTTTGGCACTCCACTGTATACCTCCATCTGAAAAACACTTTAAATCCCTTGAGGCCCTTTTAAAACCTTTTGTATGGGGATCCAACTGGCTTGGCAGGCGCTTAAAAACCCAGCGGATCTGGGGGGCACAGCCCTACCTGACTTTAATCTCTACTACATCGCATCACAACTGTCTCAACTTTACCATCTAGATAAGACGGACAGGGAGAGGTTTCTCCAGCTACTATGTCCTAAGTGGGCTCGCCGCACCAAAGATTCAATCTACGCGGTAACACTGGGTTCTAGTGGTACAGGTCTGGGGGATGACAGAAGGACCCTCATATCACTACAGATGCATATGGGATCTAGCCTCCATCAAACTAGGGGTTCCACAATATAATGGCTATACACCATTGTGGCACAATAAAAATTTGTCAGAATTCCTACTACTACCTGACGTGGACCTTTGGTCTGATCATGGCGTTCTGTACCTACACCAACTAATTGCTGATGGAACCCTCAAAACTTTTTCCATGCTTAGAGAAGAATTCACAATTCCCAATCATATGTTCCCGACATCACCCACGCAGTCCACACCTAATGTACTTATGGCAATAGTTAAGAATACTGACCCCTGAAAGCCAACATCAGTCTTCTATAACATGCTCTCCACCCCTGTCTCCACTAAATTAGCATATGGCCTCAAGCATAGATGGGAGAGAGCAATAGGTTCCCTGGAGGATGAGGAATGGGAGGAGGCTCTGGAATCCTGCAAGGCGGTCTTGCCCAAGCTCTCCGACAGACTGACTCAACTTTACATCATTCATCAGGCATACCTCCCCCCTTCGGGTTGCTAGATATAGAAACACCCAATCAACCCTTTGCCAGATGTGTGGGAGGGATGTGTGCACGTTCGCACCTATTATGGTCATGCCCCAAAATACAAGGCCTGTGGACGCAGGTTGTAACTTTTCTACATAATCACATGGGCTCTTCGGTCACACTAGACCCAAAACAATGCCTACTTGGGTTGCTCCCAGATACTTCTTGCACAAGACATTGTTCTCTGTACAGAAGGTTATTGCTAGGAACTGGATGAGTCCCCTGCCCCCTAGGTTTGCGGAGTGGAATATGGATGTAAACAATACTTTACTATACAAAAAAGATATGTATATCAACAGAGAATGCCCGGCCAAATACAACAAAATATGGGATTGATGGCTTCAGGACTCTAATACCTGTTCATAAAGCACCCTGGGTCTGTTTCACCGGACAAGCAGCACACCCCTAGCCTTTCATATCATCCCTAGTGTGGGTGGTACATGTTCTCAGTTCCTAGAGCCATTCGCTTTCTTTTCCCTGTGCTTGTCACACTTTTGAAAAAGGTCATGACGTGTTTGTAATTTGATTACTGTACACCTGCATGATGTATTTGATACCCTGGTTGTATGTAATACCATGTATGCACTTTTTGTTTCAATAAAACTTTGGTTTAAAAAAAAAACAGAGGTACCCATCTGGAACACTCATCGACTAACCATCTCTGTCTTTTCACTTTATGTCTACTCAGCATGAATGACCTAGAAAAAATCTATGAAATTCAGTATGCTACAGAGCGATTTGATTTCTCTGCCTTGGTTGCTGGTATATTCATCTCCAGACCCCCATGTTTTCCCACTTGGGTTACATTGTGTACACGATACTGATAGATCCAGAGGTGTAAAACCCTTTGTGCTATGAGGTACACACTTTCAAGTTCATTTTCTTATTAATAAAAAGTAGAAAGCAAAGCCTTGGATCAGGGTCCATTTGTTTTATTGCAGCAGAGATTCATTTTCTCACAGATTTTTTCAACTACACTTCCGAGGAGAAAACATTCTTCCATATTTCCTACTCCCTGCCATGCCAAGGTGGGTGGAGTAAGCAGAAAGGTGAAGGTATATAGGGCACTTCTGTATGAATGGAACCTCTGGATATCCTGGTTCTCTGTGCTCCCATCCAAATGGATTGGAACAACTGGAGGATGCACAGAGGGCACTTGAGCAGCACTCAAAGAGGTAGAAGCAAACTCTAGAGAAATAGAAATAGAAAGAGAGGTGCTTCTACTGTAAGTGCAGTAACACCAGTATTTGTTTAAAAAATGCAGGTAAAAACACTCACAGAATGGTAGTGTAAAACAAGCTCATCATCCCACACAGACATGGCGGTAGTGCTGTTAGCTGTTTAGCCTAATACTGGGGGTTAATGGGGGTGGGCGGAACTTTGGACGGACGCTCTGCCTACTTAGACGTAGTGTGCGCTGTACAGGTCACTGCCTCAGACGATGTCCATTGACGAAAAGCTTAAGGCGTGGTCACGTATACGCATCATTTCCGGGCTGGAACCCACGCTGCTCATCCCGGCCTCCGTTACGCTCATCTACCCATGGATTTTAGTGGAGGGGGAGCACACCAGTCACCCGATTACCTGCTTCATACCACACCAAGTCACTTCGGATTATCTCACAGAGAATGAACTTGTTATGGGAATTTCTTCAATAATTTATTGGTCTATTCATCTACTTTTATGAACATTCATTTTTATACACATTAGTGTTGGACTACTTTTCACTATATATATATATATATACATACACACACACACACATACAGTGCCTTGCGAAAGTATTCGGCCCCCTTGAACTTTTCATCCTTTTGCCACATTTCAGGCTTCAAACATAAAGATATAAAATTTTAATTTTTTGTGAAGAATCACCAACAAGTGGGACACAATTGTGAAGTGGAACGAAATCTATTGGATTTTTAAAACTTTTTTAACTAAGAAAAAAAATGAAAAGTGGGGCGTGCAAAATTATTCGGCCCCCTTGCGTTAATACTTTGTAGAGCCACCTTTTGCTGCGATTACAGCTGCAAGTCGCTTGGGGTATGTCTCTATCAGTTTTGCACATCGAGAGACTGAAATTCTTGCCCATTCTTCCTTGCAAAACAGCTCGAGCTCAGTGAGGTTGGATGGAGAGCGTTTGTGAACAGCAGTTTTCAGCTCTTTCCACAGATTCTCGATTGGATTCAGGTCTGGACTTTGACTTGGCCATTCTAACACCTGGATACGTTTATTTGTGAACCATTCCTTTGTAGATTTTGCTGTATGTTTGGGATCATTGTCTTGTTGGAAGATAAATCTCCGTCCCAGTCTCAGGTCTTTTGCAGACTCCAACAGGTTTTCATCCAGAATGGTCCTGTATTTGGCTGCATCCATCTTCCCCTCAATTTTAACCATCTTCCCTGTCCCTGCTGAAGAAAAGCAGGCCCAAACCATGATGCTGCCACCACCATGTTTGACAGTGGGGATGGTGTGTTGAGGGTGATGAGCTGTGTTGCTTTTACGCCAAACATATCGTTTTGCATTGTGGCCAAAAAGTTCGATTTTGGTTTCATCGGACCAGAGCACCTTCTTCCACATGTTTGGTGTGGCTTGTGGCAAACTTTAGACAAGACTTTTTATGGATATGTTTGAGAAATGGCTTTCTTCTTGCCACTCTTCCATAAAGGCCAGATTTGTGCAGTGTACGACTGATTGTTGTCCTGTGGACAGACTCTCCCACCTCAGCTGTAGTTCTCTGCAGTTCATTCAGAGTGATCATGGGCCTCTTGGCTGCATCTCTGATCAGTCTTCTCCTTGTCTGAGCTGAAAGTTTAGAGGGACAGCCAGGTCTTGGTAGATTTGCAGTGGTCTGATACTCCTTCCATTTCAAAATGATCGCTTGCACAGTGCTCCTTGAGATGTTTAAAGCTTGGGAAATCTTTTTGTATCCAAATCCGGCTTTAAACTTCACCACAACAGTATTACGGCCTGCCTGGTGTGTTCCTTGGTCTTCATGATGCTCTCTGCGCTTTCAACAGAACCCTGAGACTATCACAGAGCAGGTGTATTTATACAGAGACTTGATTACACACAGGTGGATACTATTTATCACCATCAGTCATTTAGGACAACATTGGATCATTAAGAGATCCTCGCTGAACTTCTGGAGTGAGTTTGCTGCACTGAAAGTAAAGGGGCCGAATAATTTTGCATGCACCACTTTTCAGTTTTTTATTTGCTAAAAAAGTTTAAAATATCCAATAGATTTCGTTCCACTTCACAATTGTGTCCCACTTGTTGGTGATTCTTCACAAAAAATTAAAATTTTATATCTTTATGTTTGAAGCCTGAAATGTGGCAAAAGGATGAAAAGTTCAAGGGGGCCGAATACTTTCGCAAGGCACTGTATATATATATATATATATTGTGACAGCAGGAAGGTAAAGTCACCTGGTTGCATCCAGGGGGGTAGATATATTTCTCCCAGATTCAGGCTTTATGCCGACTTATACAACTAGGGAGGGAGTTGATGAAGCCCAGCTGAGTCTAGTGGGCTCATGGATGATTCATACCTCTAGGGAGAGTGCTGGGCGTCGTGCAGGCAGGGAGTTGATGAGACCAGCTGAAGCTTGTCAGCTCGTTTAAGGCCTCTATAAAAACTCCCAGCTTCATTAGGTGTTTGCTCATGCCTGGAACCAGACCTGTGTGGACTGTCTAGGGAGAGTGAACCCCTGTGCGGTGAGACAAAGCCTGTGTGGCTATTTGTTTGGACATTTACTAAACCAGGGACTTAGGGACTAGGACAGCACCAGGCTGATCCCAGTTGTTAGTTTAGGAAACCTGCATGTTTAGTCAGAGGTCAAGCTGACCAGGGTTTATTTTGTTTATGTTTCTTTTTGCTTTGCTGTGTTTTTGTCACTGTAAATAGAGAAATAAACCGCACCCTTTTGATCTTGAAAACCACAACCTCCGTCTGCTGGGCCTGTTTTTGTGTGGGGAGCCCATCCAGGGGGTCACACACACCCGCTGCCGAGCTAACCCCCTCACAGTTGGTGGAGAACCAGTGGCAGTTTTTTTTAAGCCAGCATGGAGGAGATACTGAAACAGCTGGCTCTAGCAAATGCCAATCAACAGCAGACAAATGCAGGTTTGCAAAGGAGCCTTGCAGCCCAGCAACAAGCCCAGCAGCAATCTGAGGCCCGCTTCATAGACCTGTTGCAGAAGCAAGAGCAGAGACTACAACAACAGATGGAAGCAGTAATGCAGCAACGTCCGCAGACCAGTGAGGAAAGCCGTCCCACTAATACCGCGTCATTTGGGGTGAGTCGTTTATTGACAAAAATGACTGGAGAAGATGATCCAGAGGTGTTTTTGACCACATTTGAAAGGACTGCTGAAAGGGAAAAGTGGCCTAAGGATCAGTGGGCTGGACTGCTGGCTCCTCTGTTAACTGGTGAATCGCAGAAAGCTTACTATGACCTAGAGCCTGACCAAGCAAAAGACTATGTGATGCTAAAAGCTGAAATATTGGCAAGGCTGGGTGTCACCCTGGCTGTCCGGGCTCAGCGTGTGCATAACTGGACTTTCCAGCTTGGAAAACCCCCCAGGTCTCAAATGTATGATCTCATTCACCTGAGCAGGAAGTGGCTACAGCCAGAGACTTTGTCCGCACCGGAGATTGTGGAACGTGTTGTGATGGATCGTTTCTTGAGAGCTCTTCCTACCGCCATTCAAAAGTGGGTAAGCCATGGAGACCCAGAAACGGCCGGTAAACTTGTGGATCGTGTAGAGAGATACTTGGCTGCAGAGAACCTGACGGCCTCTTCCAGAGACTCTCGGACTTTCCACCCTAAGACCAGACAATCCCCAGGGGCGGATTAGATGATTCCAAGGGGTGAGGGTGGAGAGAGTGAGAGGGTGGGAGCTCTGCCCAGGGTTTGGCGAGAACAGCCTGGGAAGTCGGGGGCTCAAGAGGCAGCCAAAAGGATTGTTTGCTACCGCTGCCGGCAAGCGGGACATATTGCAGCAAATTGCCCGGTTGTGGAGGAACCCATGCAATGTGACTTTCTGACGGACAGACGTCAGTCGCTGTGTGCGACAGTCGCATGCACTGCCATTCGGGGAACTGAGAAGCATTTATGCAAAATGTGTATTAATGGTAGAAATGTTGTGGTATTACTGGATTCAGGTAGCCTTGTGACCCTGATAAAGGCTGAATTAGTTAAAACAGAGGTCTCTGGGAATAGCAAGGTAGCTGTTATTTGTGTGCATGGGGACACCCGAGAGTATCCAGTGACTACAGTGTGTTTCAAGACCCCCAAAGGTACCCTCTCTCATCCAGTGGGGTTAGTATCACAATTACCGCATGATGCCATTGTGGGAAGGGATTTTCCGAAGTTCTGGGAACTGTGGGATGATCCTGAGCCCCCCACTGGTGCCCCTATGTACCAGGAAGATGATAGCCAGAACTCCTCTGAGAGTGGTGAGGACTCTCCAGAATTTCCCTTGTCAGTATTGGCAGGCGAGACTCAAGAAACTGGAGAGGAGCCCACCTCCTCAGACGAAAACCTACCGTCTGTGGAGTTTTCTGATCTTGAGGTTCACAGGGAAAATTTTGCCACAGAACAGTTAAAAGACCCCGCCCTAATAAAGGCACGGGAAAACGTAGTGGAAATAGATGGCGAGTTAGTGAACCCAGATAATACCTGCACTTACCCATACTTCAGCGTAGAGAAGGACCTACTGTATCGGGTGGCAAAAAGGGCAGAAGAAACCGTTGAGCAGCTTGTGGTGCCCAAACCTTACAGGAAGTTGGTGTTGGAGTTGGCCCATGGGCACATTCTTGGAGGTCATCTGGGGACAGAGAAAACCCGAGAGAGGGTATTACAGAGATTCTATTGGCCTGGGGTGATGAAGGACATAGAAAATTATTGTTCCTCCTGCCCTGTGTGTCAGAGGTCGGCCCCGATGCCACATTTCCGTAGCCCGCTGGTCCCTCTACCCATCATTGAGGTCCCGTTTGAGAGGATCGCAATGGATTTGGTAGGTCCTATAATCAAGTCCGCTAGGGGGCACCAGTACATATTAGTTATAATGGACTATGCCACCCATTATCCAGAAGCGATCCCTCTCCGAAATACCTCGGCCAAAACCATAGCCAAAGAGCTATCTCTTGTTTTTAGCCGGGTGGGTATTTGTAAAGAACTGCTTACGGACCAAGGTACACCCTTTATGTCCCGGGTTATGAAAGAGCTGTGTAAATTGTTCAAAGTGACGCAATTGCGTACGTCTGTGTATCACCCCCAAACCGATGGGCTGGTTGAAAGATTCAACAAAACCCTAAAACAAATGTTGAAGAAAGTGGTGGATAGAGATGGAAAGGATTGGGACTGTCTACTTCCTTATTTGATGTTTGCTATTAGGGAGGTGCCCCAATCCTCTACGGGATTCTCCCCCTTTGAGTTACTGTATGGGAGACACCCAAGAGGGCTGTTGGATATTGCCAAGGAAACTTGGGAAAGTGAGAGCTCTCCCCACAGGAGTGTGATTGAGCATGTCGCCCTGATGCAAGATCGAATTGCACAGGTAATGCCCATCGTGAAGGAACATTTGGCCCAAGCGCAGTTGGCACAGCAGAGAGTGTACAACCGTGGAGCCAAGACCCGTACCTTTTCCCCGGGGGATAGGATATTGGTACTTGTCCCTACGGTTGAAAGTAAATTCCTTGCCAAATGGCAAGGCCCCTACGAGATAATGGAAAAAGTGAGCGAAGTGAATTACAAGGTCAGACAACCAGGAAGGCGAAAGCCCGAACAGATCTATCACGTTAATCTGTTGAAAGCCTGGAGGGATAGAGAGTCCCTAGTCGCAGAAACTTGGTCACCAGCTCAAACTGGTTGCGTGATTCCGGAGGTTGGAATAGCAGCCACCTTGTCACAACCCCAACAACAGGAGGTTAAGGAGTTTGTGCTTCGCAACAAGGAGGTGTTCTCTGAGCTGCCGGGACAAACATCTGGGGTAGAGCATGATATTATTACCCCGCCCGGTGAAAGGGTGAAGTTAAAACCCTATCGGATCCCAGAGGCCCGACGGGAGGCAATACGGGAGGAAGTACAGAAAATGCTGAACTTAGGGGTGATAGAGGAGTCCCAAAGTGATTGGTCTAGTCCTATTGTGTTGGTGCCTAAACCGGATGGGAGCTGGCGATTTTGTAACGATTTTCGTCAGTTGAACAAAGTTACAAAATTTGACACCTACCCCATGCCACGTATAGATGAGTTGATCGACCGGCTGGGAACAGCCCGATACATGACGACTCTTGACCTCATAAAAGGGTATTGGCAAATTCCCCTGGCCAAGTCGGCCAAAGAGAAAACTGCATTTGTAACCCCAGACGGGGCGTTCCAATATAAGAGAATGCCGTTCGGGTTACAGAATGCGCCGGCCACATTCCAGCGGAAAATGGACCAGATACTGAGGCCCCATCGGAAGTATGCTGCGGCTTACCTGGATGACGTAATTGTCCATAGCACAGATTGGGCCTCACATCTGCCAAAAGTGCAAGCAGTCCTAGACTCTATCCGGGAAGCGGGGTTTACGGCTAACCCCAAGAAGTGTACCATTGGGCAGGAGGAGGCCAAATATCTTGGGTACACCATTGGCAGGGGAGTAATAAAACCCCAACTCAACAAAGTCGAGGCCATCCAGAGTTGGCCTCGTCCCAACAGCAAGAAGCAGGTACGAGCCTTTCTGGGAATCGCGGGTTATTATCGGCGCTTCATTCCCCACTTTGCTTCTAAGGCTGTGCCCCTAACCAACCTGACGAAAGGGAAAGGGTCGGTCATGATTAAATGGACCCCCGAGGCTGAGGCAGCATTCCAATTCTTGAAACAAGCCTTATGTAGCCAGCCAGTGTTGTACTCACCCGACTTCTCTAAAGACTTTGTCGTACAAAGTGATGCGTCAGATGTGGGGTTAGGAGCAGTATTGTCCCAGGTCTGGAACGGGGAAGAGCACCCAGTCATTTACCTCAGCAGGAAGTTGAAGTCCCATGAGGTAAATTATGCCACGGTTGAAAAGGAGTGTTTAGCGGTGAAGTGGGCTCTAGATTCCCTTCGGTACTATCTGCTAGGTAGGCACTTTGACATGGTTACGGATCACGCTCCGTTAAAGTGGATGGCTCAAAACAAGGAGACAAATAGAAGAGTGAATAGGTGGTTCCTGGCCCTACAGGAATTCAACTTCACAGTAAAGCATCGCCCTGGCGTTCAAATGGGGAATGTGGATGCTTTGTCTCGAGTACATGAATGCCTGATTGCTGGTGTTCCAACCCCAAGGTTAAAACAAGAGGGTGGGGTATGTGACAGCAGGAAGGTAAAGTCACCTGGTTGCATCCAGGGGGGTAGATATATTTCTCCCAGATTCAGGCTTTATGCCGACTTATACAACTAGGGAGGGAGTTGATGAAGCCCAGCTGAGGCTAGTGGGCTCATGGATGATTCATACCTCTAGGGAGAGTGCTGGGCGTCGTGCAGGCAGGGAGTTGATGAGACCAGCTGAAGCTTGTCAGCTCGTTTAAGGCCTCTATAAAAACTCCCAGCTTCATTAGGTGTTTGCTCATGCCTGGAACCAGACCTGTGTGGACTGTCTAGGGAGAGTGAACCCCTGTGCGGTGAGACAAAGCCTGTGTGGCTATTTGTTTGGACATTTACTAAACCAGGGACTTAGGGACTAGGACAGCACCAGGCTGATCCCAGTTGTTAGTTTAGGAAACCTGCATGTTTAGTCAGAGGTCAAGCTGACCAGGGTTTATTTTGTTTATGTTTCTTTTTGCTTTGCTGTGTTTTTGTCACTGTAAATAGAGAAATAAACCGCACCCTTTTGATCTTGAAAACCACAACCTCCGTCTGCTGGGCCTGTTTTTGTGTGGGGAGCCCATCCAGGGGGTCACACACACCCGCTGCCGAGCTAACCCCCTCACAATATATATATATATATATATATATATATAATTTTTTTATTTTTTTTCACCGTTCTGTTACCGGATTCTTTGTATTATTGATATATATACATATATATTTAGGTTTTTGGTCACTGGTATAGAGATTTTATTGCACAGATTGTTATGCACTTATTTATGATTTCTCATATATGGTTGTTTCACTGCTCTTAGAATCCATTATTTACATTATATGATCCCACCAAGGTACGGGTTCTACATCTTACATTATACATTGGTTATATAGACACTTTTTGTTAATTTGGTGGGTTTCCCCACTGTCAGGTACCCAGGTAGCGCCACTACCCCACCTGTTTGTTATAATTTACCAGACTCCCTAGTGGAGATCTTTTAGGGGGGCAGCAAACCTTTTTTAATATTGTCCTAAGCGCTGTACTTTCCTGTTTTCAGACATGGCGGTATGTCTCCTATCACGGTGCTCCTGGATCCTCACAAGCCGACCAGCAGCAGACGGAAAGACAGATGCCAGAAGAAAGGTGGCCGGCCGAATTCCAGGACCAACTTGAAGCACATGCACTAGAAGTGACCTCAGAAGGGTGTGGTTACATGTTTCAGAGCATGTGCAGAAGCTCCTTTGTTGAACCTCTTTGACATGCATTGGAATGCACTCAGTGATACCATTATTTAATATGTTTCTAAAGCACTTGCATTCCTCGGTGTTCAATGTTTTTAGGATTTGGTCCCATTTGATATCTTGTAGTATTGAGCGCAGTTTGGAAAAGTTGGCTCCTTTGATGTTTAGTGTTATGTACTACCCTCTTGCCTCTTTCTCCTATGATTTATGCCAAATGTAAGTATCCTTTGATCGCTAGTTCCCAAGTTGTCCCATATTTCCACATCTGTGACCAGATCTGTATCATTTGTAATTAATAGGTCTAGAAATTCATAATTTCTAGTCGAATCATCTACCAATTGGAACATGAAGTTGCCCTGTAAGTCATTTAAGAAACAGTTATATGAAGAGTTCTAAATGTCATTAAAGTTGAAGATCTTGCAGCCTACCAGAAAGTCCAGCAGAGTTCAATTTAAAAAACTGCTCAACAGATAGATCCTTTAAACTTAAAAATGTAATTGATATGATAATCGAAACTCAAAGAGTTGGGAATAAAAGTTACCAGATCCCCTACCCCTATTCAGCGAAGAGGATCATACAGTTCATTAGTCAAACAAGCCCTAAATGACGAGATCATCAAAAAAACAGAAGCATTATTTCTAAAGAGAGAATATTACGCTACACCTTAATTTTACCACTTACCGAAGATCCACAAACAACTGGATAAACAACCCCCTGAACGCCCCATCGTAGCATCTATGGAGAGCGTAACCAACTTCTTCTCTTCATATATACAGTAGATCATTTCCTCCAGCCCCTGTCCTAGAATCTACCTGCATACATTCGAGATGGAATCCACCTTCTAGATACTCTGAAGAATTACACATTGGATCCCACATATCTGTCGGTTTCCCTAGACATAGAAAGGACAGTCACAGCAGGTAACTCAAACTAAGATCTCAATAGGAAATCCAACTGACAGTGAAAACCCAAATGTAAGAACATCATCAACCTGGTTTGTGGTAATTTTGTCATGGTGGGTGACTGAAGCATGTAAAGACCACTTATCAGTTATTTCCCTTTCAAAGGGAAGCACTTTGACATTGTCAGGAGCAAGCCATGATTCCACAGGTTGTTTTCCAGTCCTCAGAGAAAGGTCTTACATAGGGAATGTGTAGGGGAAGATCTTTGTAGCAACAGCTTTGAAAGACCAATGCAAAGTAGGCTTATCCTCCAATTGCAGAACAGAATGCACTGCTTCAATCAAAAGATCAAGAACTCCTTGTAAAGCACAGCCATATGGAACCTGCTTTTCAGGGGAAGGCAGAGACTCTGAATCTGAATGGAGAGCCATTAGAATCAGAATGTGATTCGTTTGTGGATGGGCCAGAGCATGCCTAGATCCCCTGAGAACAGATAGCTGCATGAATTCTGCAAAAACGCATAAAAAAAATAAAAATGGAGTGTAAAGGTCTTATGGATGTATGGGAGTTCTTAGTGTCACATCATGGAGCTGTATAAGATTCCAGTGAGGAAGACCCTATATTAAAAGTCCTAGGGTCTATGTTGTAGGCATTGTCCCCATCTGGGAACACAGAGAAGTCCTCCCCCCATCAACAATGGAGGAGTATGGACTGAGGTCACCCACTGCAATAAGACTATCCTGTATGTGTCTTTGAAAATAACTTTTGCTCAGCAAATAAGACAACAATTAGGGTCAAAGTGAGGTAAAGTCCTGTGTACTCACAAACCCAGGTAGCTGGTGCCGATCAGCGACAAAGGTGAGCAGATGTAATACTGAAAGCAAGCAGTATGGAACCCAAGACCCATTGGTCCATGAAGTACTTCAAAAGTAGATGCAGCATTGTGGAAGATGCTTCCTCTAGGCTGAATAGTGGGAGAAAGAACACAGAGCATGCAAGTTCAGCACACGGATATCCTAGTAAAGAATGTCATCACTTTCTTCTTTCAGCTAAAACTATTACCGCTGTAAAATGGTGGTGACAGGGATTTTTCTTAAAAATGGTACCTACTGGTACCAAAGTTCTCAGCGCTTTAGCTCGGCCAGAATGTAAAAACAGAGGGTGCAATCAGCGCAAATAATTAAAATTATAATTGAATTAGTACTTGTTTAAACTTGTTGTTTATCAACTTTCTGGATTGTTCCGTTTGCACTGCACTTATACCTTTATACAACTTTAGCTTGGCCAACCTTACTCAGTATTTGAGTTTTTGAGTATTTGAGTTTTTAAAGACTGGGTCACACCAAAGACTGTTCCACAGCTCTGGACTTGGAGGGCCCTGGAGCTAATACAGTACACAAAGGTCTAGGAAAAGCCAAAATGCAGAGAACAGTGCCCAAAGGTCACATTTCAGGCTAGCACCTAAATCTCTGACAGCGTTCTTTCAGGAATTGTCCCCTTCCATCCCTATTGAATTCACAGGGCATTAGCACCACGTAAAACAGAAGGACCTCCGCATGACATAATTATCAAATTCCATTTCTTCTGTACTAAGGATCAGCTTATGGCCGCAGCCAGGATTAAAGAAACCCTAACTTTTCAAGGACATTCTTATCAAATATTCGCAGATTTATCGCCAATAACAAAAGCCAAACGGCATTAGATGAAACCTCTACTTCAAAATCTCCAACATCACCACATCCCTTATCAATGGGGATTCCCATTCGCTGTTTGATTCACCCACCAAGGAACCAAATACACAAGTAGATCCACGGAAGAAGTACAGACCACACTGCAAAAACTCCAGCTATACAACAAATCATCTACAAGTCCTCGCCGGCGCATGCTATCCAGCTCTCCACAAAATTCATCAAAACCTGAAACTGACGGAAGAAGACAAGCTACATCCAAAAGAGGTCACTTCAACTCCCCAGAATTGGATCTTCCAGACTCTATGGACTGAATAATCTCTACATTATACAAAGAATTCCCTCAACTTCATGATTGAATTATCCAAACTCTAGTTTGGCCTATGTATTGAACTCAAAACACATCAGTTAAGATTTCCTAATCACAAAGGTTAAGTATAAGAGTATATGTTCACATATCCCTTATTTACTTCTTATTCCTCCCTCTTTAATCCCTCTCCCCTTTCCCTACCCCTTATTCCCCCTCCTCACTTAGCTCCCTAAACGCCCTCCCCTTACCTTCCCTCCTATTCCCCCCCTCCCCTACCCCATCCCCTCTTTTTATTTTTATTTTTCCCCTTCTCCCTCCCCATTTGTAAACTACAAAACTAAACTATACTCCAAATGCTCCATCTACTTAATTAAATCATTTCAAAAAATACTCTATCTCTCACTAATCTGACTCCAAAAGTATACCCTACCTTTCCCACCTCTGATAACCCTAGGGCAATGAACCTAATACTTCTGAATAGAAGTATACAATAAAACACACATTACTGAAATAAAATAGTAGTACTGTCACGTACCTTTGGTGTGAGCCTGACGTGCAGAGGGAGACCTCCCGTACAACCCCGGCTCGGAGACCACTGGAGTGGGGACAGTGGTGGTAAGAGCGCGGTGAGGTAAGGGTGCCTGCTTGGTCCTCTTGGCTGGGTGTAGTAAAGCCAAGCGAAAGCTGGAACAGCTGGAACTGGGAGCAGCGGATGCAGGTCAGCAGGTGCAGGTATGCAGAGCAGCGGATGCAGGTCAGCAGGTGTGCAGGTATGCAGAGCAGCGGATGCAGGTCAGCAGGTGCAGGTATGCAGAGCAGCGGATGCAGGTCAGCAGGTGCAGGACCGCGGATGCAGGTCAGCAGGTGTAGGTATGCAGAGCAGCGCAGTCAGACAAGCCAGGTCTTTCACATCAGGGTAAACAGAATAAATGGCAGGCAGAGAGTAGTCAGAGTCCAGGCTGGGTCTTGGCAACAGATGATCAGACAGGTAACTTAGCAGGGTCAAACAAGCCAGAGTCAGGACTGGAGATAGGAGGGAGGTCAGGAAGCCGGGTCATACACAGGAACACGATACAGGCACAGAGTCAGGAACAGAAGCAGATCAAACCGCAAGGGGCAACATCTCTGGAACGTCTTTTATAGGAAGTTCATGGGAGGAGCAAGGGGTTCAGGGTTCAACATCAATCAAGACACCAAGCAGAGTAGTCTAATCCATTAGATAGGTTATCCAGCAGATCAGGCAGGGAGCTGTCCAGCATCCCAGATAGCTCAGTGGGAAGAGTCAATGCCAGACACAGACGAGGTCCCAGGTTCAAGCCCAGTATGTCCCTGACAGTGCCCCCCCCCCTTAAGGGCAACCTCCGGGTGCCCAAGAGAGCTCTTTTCTGGGGGTGACTGCGAAAAAATGCCTGGATTAACTCTCGGGCATGAATGTTCCGTTGGGGTTCCCAGGAGTTCTCCTCCAGACCATAACCCTTCCACTTAATCAGGAATTGAAGTTGGTTCCCCCTTCTTCTACAGTCCAAGACGGCCTCCACCTCAAACTCCTCATCCCCGTCAACCATTACAGGTTCAGGCGGTCCTGATCCCCTGTTTGGGAAGGGATCCGGCACTGTAGGTTTCAGTAGTGACACTTGAAACACTGGGTGAACCTTCAATGAATCTGGTAAAGAAAGTTCATAGGAGACTTCATTTAATCTCCGTTTTACTGGGAAGGGGCCGATGAACTTGGGTGCCAGTTTCCTTGCGGGGCAGGTCATCCTAAGGTTGGCGGTAGACAGCCATACTTGATCGCCTTGTTGAAGGCATAACTCCCCTCTCCTCTTTCTGTCAAACATCCTTCTATTGGTTGCCTGCGCCTTGGTCAAGGCTTCCTGTAATATTTTGTTGTTACGGGTCAGGAAATCAACGGTACTCTGGACTGCTGGGACTGTTGAATCAGAAATGAGATCAGGTAGGAAGGTCGGGTGGAACCCATAGTTGGAGAAAAACGGAGACTGACCTGTAGCCGAGTGAATGGCATTATTAAAAGCAAACTCCGCCAGGGGTAGTAGTGTTACCCAGTCATCTTGAACAAAGGTGGTAAAGCATCGGAGATATTGCTCGAGCGTTTGGTTCGTCCTCTCGGTTTGCCCATTGGTCTGAGGGTGATAGGCAGAGGACATGGACAGCTCAATCTTCAGGACCTTGCACAAAGCCTTCCAGAAGCGAGAGGTGAACTGCACCCCTCTGTCTGAAACAATGTCTGTTGGAACCCCATGTAGCCTTACTATCTCTTTTATGAAGACCTGGGCAGTTTCCATGGCAGATGGCGTGCTCTTCAGTGGCACGAAATGGGCCATTTTAGATAGACGGTCGACCACTACAAAAATGGCTGAGCAACCTTCTGACGGGGGAAGTTCCACTATGAAGTCCATAGCAATCCTTTGCCAGGGTCGATCAGGAACTGGTAAGGGTCTGAGAAGACCCCAGGCCTTGCTTCTAGCGGTCTTACTATGGGTACAGGTGGCACATGAATTTACATACTCCCTGCAGTTCCTTTCAAGATCCGGCCACCAAAATGTGCGTTGAATTAGTTCCTGGGTTTTATGCATTCCGAAGTGGCCGGCCAGGGGATGATCATGGCACAGATTTAATACTGTTACTCTGACATCTTCTGGTACAAAGATCTTGTTGTCTTTCCATAGTAACCCATCCTTGGGTAACAGGGTAATCCCAGGAGGCCCTGACATATTTGCTGAAGCTTGTTTCAAGCCGGACATTAGATTTGTTTGCAAGAGTAGAAAGTTACCTTCCGATAGGATGGTATCAGGAGCTGACACTTCTTTCGGATCATCGAACATGCGAGAAAGGGCGTCTGGTTTGGAGTTCTTTGAGCCGGGCCGGTAAGTTATGTGAAATGAAAACCTAGAGAAGAATAAGGCCCATCGTGCCTGGCGTGGTCTCAGACGCTTGGCAGCTCTCAAATACTCCAGGTTTTTGTGGTCTGTATAAATGAGTATGGGATGCGCCGCTCCTTCCAACAGATACCTCCATTCTTCAAGGGCGGACTTGATGGCCAGGAGCTCCCGGTCCCCCACATCATAGTTCTTCTCGGCCGGAGTAAGCTTACGAGAGAAGAAGGCTATTGGGTGCATCAAGTCCTTGAGACCCTGGCGTTGAGAGATAACGGCTCCTAACGCTGTCTCTGAGGCATCTACCTCAAGTAGATAAGGTAGAGCAGGGTCAGGGTGACTCAGAATAGGAGCTGACGTGAACAGTCCTTTTAAATTTGTGAAGGCAGCCTGTGCCTCGGGATTCCAACAAAACCGGACATTCTGCTTGGTCAGCTGCGTAATCGGGGAAATAATAGCGGAGAATCCCTTGATGAACCTCCGGTAGAAGTTGGCGAAGCCAACGAAGCGCTGCACCCCCTTCTTGTCTGAAGGTGCAGGCCAATCCAGAATAGCTGAAACTTTTTGCGGATCCATCTTGAATCCCTCTGTTGAAATTACCAAGCCGAGGAACTGAATACTCTGTCGCTCGAATTCGCATTTTTCTGGTTTTGCGTACAGTCCATGTTGACGGAGTCGACAGAGTACGATCTTGACATGTTCCCGGTGCTGCTCAATTGAAGTGGAAAAAATCAAAATATCGTCTAGATAGACAATTACGTAAATGTCCAGGCAGTCCCTAAAAATGTCATTGACTAGATGCTGAAAAGTAGCAGGGGCGTTACATAGGCCAAAGGGCATTACTAGGTATTCGTAATGGCCGAACCTGGTCCGAAAAGCAGTCTTCCATTCATCCCCTGCGCGGATGCGGACCAGGTTGTACGCCCCCCGCAGGTCTAGCTTGGTAAACACAGAAGAGGTCCTGAGCCTCTGAAAGAGTTCGGGTACCAGGGGCAGAGGGTACCGATTCTTGACCGTAATTTTATTTAATTCCCGGTAGTCCACACAGGGCCGGAGAGAATGGTCCTTTTTCTCCACAAAAAAGATTCCCGCCCCTGCTGGAGAAGTGGAAGGACGGATGAACCCCCTCTTTAGGTTTTCGTCAACATACTCTTTCAGAACCTCTAGCTCCCGTTCAGATAAGGGGAAGATCCGTCCAAAGGGAATTTCAGCCCCAGGGAGAAGCTCGATTGGACAATCGTATGGACGATGAGGCGGAAGGGTCTCAGCTCCCCGTTTGCTGAAAACGTCCAGGAATCCATGGTATTGTTTGGGCACAGCTGCGCGTACCTCTGAATCCGGCTCCAGGCATAACAGAGGACCAGAAGTGCTGAGACATGGAGGCATGCAGTGGTGTTGGCAATAAGGCGACTGGAACCTAATACTCCCGGACCCCCAATCGATCTGTGGGTTATGGGCCTGAAGCCAGGGTAGACCCAAGATGACTGGAAACAGAGGGGATGCAATGGCATTCAGGCTTAATAGTTCCTTATGATCTGTAGAGGTGGTTACAAGCAAAGGAGGGGTTTCTTGAGTCACTACTCCTGACTTAATACGGGACCCGTCTGCTAAAAAGATGGAAAGTCCCTGAGTCTTTGGCTGGAGTGGGATGTGCTGTTGTGCTGCAAAGTTAAGATCGATGAAACAATTACATGCTCCTGAGTCAATTATCGCGGTGACTGGTATTGTCCTTCCTGGCAATTGGAACGAGATAGGTAGGGCCAGGTGGGTGGTGTTGGCAGAGGGAGGTGGACCACTTGGAGAAGGGGTAGCTGGGACCTTGCGCAGCTTAGCAGGACATGAGGAAACGTAATGGCCGGCTCCTCCACAATATAAACAAAGATCATTCTGTCGCCGGCGAAGCCGTTCTTCGGCCGACAGGGAAGGTCTCATCAGTCCAAGCTGTCTCGGCTTTATGGTAACAGAAGTCTGATTGGCAGGTAAGGAGTTAACTGGAACTGAACTGGCAACAGCAGGAGATACCCGGGGTAGCATCCAGGCTGGACGGAGATGCTGGGTAGCCCTCTCTGTTCTGCGCTCCCGGAGTCGTCGGTCTATCTGAATAGACAGGGTGATTAAAGTCTCTAGGGCATCAGGAACACCGACCCGGGCTAACTCGTCTTTCAGTCCCTCAGAGAGACCGAGACGGAACTGGTGCCGTAGGGCTGCATCATTCCACTGGGCATCCGCGCTCCAGCGTCTGAAATCAGTCACATAGTCCTCGACCGCTCTGCGGCCTTGCTGAAGCGCGTGGAGGGCAGCCTCGGCGGTGGAAGTCCGTTGAGGGTCATCATAGAGTCGAGCCATGGCATCAAGAAAAGATGAGAGCGAGTCCAGAGCTTCATGGCGGACTTCCAGCAGATGGTGGGCCCAAGCCTGAGGTTCCCCCTGTAGTAGAGCGATAACAAACCCTACTTTGGTGACCTCTAATGAAAAAGTCAGAGGTAGTAAGGAAAAGTATAGTTCACATGCGTTGCGAAACGCCCGGAATTTGCTTCGATCCCCAGAAAACTTATCGGGAACGGGGACCCTAGGCTCAGGAGGTGGTGGCGTTCCAGAGGAGGAAGTTGGGACTGAAGGTGCATCTGCAGTGATGGTCTGGGTTTGCGTCTGCCTATCCACTTGAACGTAACTGCCTTGTAGAGACTTCACGACCCGGTTGAGGGCTGCGAGGTGCTGACTGACGTCATCCATAGGCGAGGTCCCTCTTGCTGGCTCAGACATGGCGGTTTGATACTGTCACGTACCTTTGGTGTGAGCCTGACGTGCAGAGAGAGACCTCCCGTACAACCCCGGCTCGGAGACCACTGGAGTGGGGACAGTGGTGGTAAGAGCGCGGTGAGGTAAGGGTGCCTGCTTGGTCCTCTTGGCTGGGTGTAGTAAAGCCAAGCGAAAGCTGGAACAGCTGGAACTGGGAGCAGCGGATGCAGGTCAGCAGGTGCAGGTATGCAGAGCAGCGGATGCAGGTCAGCAGGTGTGCAGGTATGCAGAGCAGCGGATGCAGGTCAGCAGGTGCAGGTATGCAGAGCAGCGGATGCAGGTCAGCAGGTGCAGGTGTGCAGGACCGCGGATGCAGGTCAGCAGGTGTAGGTATGCAGAGCAGCGCAGTCAGACAAGCCAGGTCTTTCACATCAGGGTAAACAGAATAAACGGCAGGCAGAGAGTAGTCAGAGTCCAGGCTGGGTCTTGGCAACAGATGATCAGACAGGTAACTTAGCAGGGTCAAACAAGCCAGAGTCAGGACTGGAGATAGGAGGGAGGTCAGGAAGCCGGGTCATACACAGGAACACGATACAGGCACAGAGTCAGGAACAGAAGCAGATCAAACCGCAAGGGGCAACATCTCTGGAACGTCTTTTATAGGAAGTTCATGGGAGGAGCAAGGGGTTCAGGGTTCAACATCAATCAAGACACCAAGCAGAGTAGTCTAATCCATTAGATAGGTTATCCAGCAGATCAGGCAGGGAGCTGTCCAGCATCCCAGATAGCTCAATGGGAAGAGTCAATGCCAGACACAGACGAGGTCCCAGGTTCAAGCCTGACAAGTACCTACTTTTTATTTAATTATTTTAGTCATTAAATAGTGAATTATCTATTTTTTGCTCTCATATAAGTTTATATCCAACTATATTACCAAAAAGGTTGTCTACGTTTAACTGTTATATTTTTAGATTTTTGCAGTGAAGAACCTGGGAAGCGGTCACTGCATCCCCTATTTTTCTGTCTTGGGACTCTCCTCCACTTCAGTTGTGGTGAGGGGGGGCTCCCCAGACAGACTTTGTGCCTCCAGGTCTGCTAGACATGCACACCTGGTACGCCAATATTTAATTTTTTATCACATATTTAAACTACTACAAGTTGATTATATATATATATATATATATACTTCCTATTTCCTTCCTCTTCTTTCATATACTGTTTCTATATCTTTCTTTCTCTCTGTCCTTCTCCGGGGGAAGTCTGATGGTACAAGCTATACCTGATATGTTTAATTATGATCTACTTAAGATTTATATATGGCTCCTTTAAATGTACTTACATTGAATGTACAAGGTCTAAACATTCCCCAAAAGCGAACAAAAGTGTTCAGGTCGTTGTCTTCATCTAAAGCTCACATAGTGTGTCTCCAAGAGACACACTTTACTGATTCTTCAACACCTAAATACTTTGGTTCAAGTTACCCCCAGGTTTTTACTGCCTCAGCCAAATCCAAACACTCAGGTGTATTAATAGCTTTCCATCAATCCACACCTTTTCCCCCCTTAGCAGAAATCAAGGATCCAGAAGGCCGTTACCTTATACTCACGGGTCATGTCATCTATGTGACATCCCAATTACAGTAGTCTCTTACTACGCTCCAATTAAGAGACCAACATCATTTCTCTCCCATTTACTTCAAGTAATAGACACTCACAAACAAGGTACACTCTTGATATGTGGAAGTTCAAACCAAACACTATACCCTTACCTTGATAAATACCCAACTCCAGCTTTGTCTAATTCTCAATCCAAATCTTTTCAAAGAATCCTCCTACAATATTCATTAATAGACTCATGGCGTGAAATTAACCCAACCAGACGTCAATTCTCATTTTACTCCCACCCGCATAGATCATTCTCACGCATTGACCATATATTAATTTCTATGAGTATTTCCCCAGAATTAATAGCCTCATCTATTAAACCAATATTTAGAGGAGCATCAAAGGCTAACCATAAATAATGTAAAACAATAAAACTGTACACAATAAAATGGTGAACAATAAATACTGAGACACACTAAAAATGTAAACCATGTGACTGTCCATAAATAGTGTAGCAGCGCTCTTGTCAAAAATGACAAGCTTCTTTATGTGCTGATCTGCACACAAAGGAACTGATGAGTAGAGTGAAAGTGATATTCTTTATCCCAGTGCAATGATACAGTTCAAAGGTTCATCCGTCATGTGTCGCATAAAAGTAGAGAAGTCCCCCTTTGGGGATGCACTCACCAAAATGTGGACATAGATAAGCCTTATCACCAAACATAGGATTGCCTATTCCTTTTCTTTCACTCTTCCACCGATATCCAGCTCTTTTTTGCTCAGGTGTTCAGGTTAATACATATGGGAAAAAAATGGCCACATAGCGTAATATTGCTTAACTCATTTATTCCCATAGATAACCCCCCTTACAAATGGATACGTACAAAAATTGAAATTATAATAGGCAGATAAAGTACGGTAGCCTGGCTGTTCAGTACACCTAAGACGCCAGTAGATGGGGGTCCACGCTATCATGAACAGCGTGTAAACTTGTTACCACTTCCTGGTTCCTGGATGCGGTGGAGCGCAAGCGTCACTTCCGGTACGGCGAGACCACGACCCTGACGCGTTTCGTCACTTCCGGACTTCGTATGAGGGCGTGGTCTCGAGCCGCAGTTGCCGGTGTTTTATCTGTGAGAGGCGGACGTCACCCCTGCGCTGAAAACCAATCCTAGCAGAGTACTTGCTCACACCCCCCAGCAATGCTAATCAAAGTCTGTGGGTTAAGTGAGAGGAGCCCGCCCAAGGGGAGGACCTGCATCTCTCAAAGCATTAAGCCAGCGGCGTAGTGTCCGCAAATGAATACAATGATTGTACATATATATTTTACGGACACTATTCAATTTGGAAAAATTAATTAATTTAAAAGGCCATCTCCATGGTCATTAATTAATTGTGCAATTAAGTATAGCCCCTAGATGTCGATGTATAACATTTCTACATCGAAGCGGAGCCCGAGATGGGGACATTGCATTGCTGTTAGTGTGCTGGGATGAAACCCCACACATGCAGCGATATTTGATATGCCATGAATACTACAATCCATAAATTATGAATTTAGAACTGTACATAATAAGAGGAGGTGTAGAGAAATGTAAAATTACATATAAAAATCCATATATATAATATATATATACATAAAATATATATATAAAAAAATATATAAATAAAAAAACATATATGCAAAAAGTATAAAAAAAGTATAAAAAATATATATGTAAAAAAGTATCTAAAAACTATATGAAGAATTATATGCATAAAATGTATGTTAAAATATGTCCATAAAATCCATACATGTATATACCAATTATTTATATATATGTGTATCCATAAACTATATATCTACACATACCTATAAATTAAATTATGCATACAAAAATACAAAACAACCATATGCATTTAAATGTGTATACACATATGTGCAACGAGGACTGATGTAAGCCCACAGAGTCCCCCCGTGGTTATTTCATCCTGACTCCAACATGGGTGAGATGCCATATGGCACACATGATAAAGAGTGACTAGAATACAGTATTTTGATAATGTGCATCATTCTTCAAATGTTTTAAACAACCGACAAAATCTGAAATATATATATATATATATAATAAAAAAGGAGATTTTCCCTCAATGCACAGTATGTGTGTGGGAAATAGATGAAAGAGGCAGAAAAAGGTAGAATATGTGAGAAACTGAGGAGATAGGGGTAATATCAAGTGTCACTAATGAAACAATTGATATCGAGCTCAATGTTGAGGCCTTTCGGGGATAAAACATCGGTTAGGTATATCCAATGAGTTTCTCGTTTTGATAATTCTCGTACAAGATGTGACCCTCTCCAGTGGGGTTCCAAATGTTCGACCCCCCAGAACTCCAAACCTGATGCGTCCTGGTTGTGTTTCAGTTTAAAATGCAGAGACACATTGTGGTCTTTAAACCCTATTTTTATGTTGTGTATGTGCTCTGTAATTCTTATTCTCAGCATCCTTTTTGTGCGACCTATGTACAGGAGACCACATGGACATTTCAAGGCATAGACCACATGTGTACTGTTACATGTGATAAATTGTTTTATGTCGAAATGTCTGTTGTTAGATGGGGATAAAAAATTCTCTAATCCCCTAAGTCAGGGGTCTCAAACTACCGGCCCGCGGGCCATTTGCGGCCCGCGAACAGGTTCCAATTGGCCCGCAGGCAGGGGCCGATGGCTCAGTGTGTCACTCGTCTCTCTACCTTTCTCGGAGTCTGTCGGAGTCTGTCTGTGTGGACAGAGCCGGTGCTCCCACTAGGCAGCCGCCTAGAACGCAGCTGACCCTTGCCTTATCTCTTCCTCCTCCTTGTCGCCCCCTCAAACTTCCGGCAGAGCCGCTGATAGGGGACCAGGACAGGACCGACCCGCAAGGCTACCAGCGGCAGGTGGTAGCCTTGCGGAGTGGTGTGCAGCTTCCCGCCCCTCTCCCTCCCATCGGCTTTGACATGCTGGAGGGAGAGGGATATCTGTGTGTAACAGGGCAGGCAGCCAATAGCGCTGCTCTTCTGAGTGGGAGGGCGTGACTGCTAAGTTGCTTCGCCTCCCACCACCTCTTTAGCCAATCAGATTGTCCAGCCCGCCACATTTAGAAGAGGCTAGTGGCCAGAGCAGGGCGGGATGCAGAAGATCCGACATACCTGAACATGAAGGTATGAGATCAAACATGTTACAATGCTGGCTACAGAAATCTAATCAGCATTCTCCTGTCCTGTGTTCAATGTAAATAAAAACAGATAAGAAGCAGTGTTAGAAGATGGAGGGGATCAGTGTGATCACTGCATATTCTACACACAGCACAGGAGAAGGAGAACACACTGATCGAGGGGTGACTTCCCCCCTCTTCTCACACTGCTTCTTATCTGTTTTTATTTACACTGAACACAGGACAGGAGAATGCTGATTAGCTTTCTGCAAGAAGCTGGAACTTCAGCTGTTTCTATATATGGGTAGCTATTTGTGCCAGAGTCCTGTGCCAGCCATCCCTGATTTGTTTGACATTTTCCTTGTTATCTTTTGAAGGCATTAGCTGGTCAGGCTGGGAGCTTCACAGACCTGTTAACCATTTACTGTCCTCCTGTGCTTGAGAAATGACTGTTGGCAAAGTTTTTTTTTTTTTTTTTGGCACTTTGTTATATCTTGTAAACTCCTGTTGCAGTGCAGCAATCAATGTTTTTTCCACACTGTTCACTGCTAGCCTAGGACACACTTGTACAATGTCTGCAGTCTCTGACCATCTCCTGTATCGTGTCCGCAGTCTCTGACCATCTCCTGTATCATGTCCGCAGTCTCTGACCATCTCCTGTATCATGTCTGCAGTCTCTGACCCTCTCCTGTAGTACATTTTGCAGTCTCTGACCCTCTCCTGTACTATGGTCTGCAGTCTATGACCCTCGCCTGTAGTACGTTTTGCAGTCTCTGACCCTCTCCTGTACTATGTCTGCAGTCTATGACCCTCGCCTGTAGTACGTTTTGCAGTCTCTGACCCTCTCCTGTACTATGTCTGCAGTCTATGACCCTCGCCTGTAGTAAATGTTGCAGTCTCTCACCCTCTCCTGTACTATTTCTGCAGCCTCTGACCCTCGCCTGTAGTACATTTTGCAGTCTCTCACCCTCTCCTGTACTATGTCTGCAGTCTCAGACCCTCGCCTGTAGTACGCTTTGCAGTCTCTGACCCTCTCCTGTAGTATTTCTGCAATAAAGGAGGGCTACAGGCATGAATGAATTAATGTACTGCCACTGCTGGTCATGGTCACTGATGAATTAATGTTTTTGTGCGTGTTTGCAAAATTAAAGTGGGCCGGTCTGGATGAAGTCCAGGGCCAAATTTTTGTCCCAGTCCAGCCCTGCCAGGAGGAGAGGTAAGTGAGCCATCACACTGAGGCTAAGTCCTTAGGTAGGTGACTGGGTTTGAAATTTGTGAGCAGGGGGTATTTGTGAAGTGTAGGGGGGTATTTGTGAAGTGTAGGGGTAGTGCTGGGGGTTAATAGTGCGTCCGCTGACACCAGTGCTGGGGGTTAATAGTGCGTCCGCTGACACCAGTGCTGGGGGTTAATAGTGCGTCCACTGACACCAGTGCTGTTTTTGAAGTTTGAAAGTTTGCATGCGGCCCCCATGTGATATGAAAACTTGTCTTGTGGCCCTCAGGTAATTTGAGTTTGAGACCCCTGCCCTAAGTGGTCTGGATACCTCCCTACAAGCCTTGCATCTTCTGCAGGCATAAAAGCCATTCTGATTCCAAAAGGTTGGTGGACTTTTTTTACAACCTTGTCCCCATAATTAGTAGCTTTCCTGTACACGAATTGTGGTTTGGGCGGTAATACAGTACCTAATTTCTTATCCATCAATAGAACATGCCAATGCTTACTGAAGATGGATTCAACTTCCTTATATTGTGTGTGGAAGCCGGATATAAAACCCCATTCTTTTGTTTTATTCTGAGGCTGGAGAGCCCCAGGATCCTTTTCAACCAAACAGTGTCTCTGGGGATTGCTCCCACATCGGTAACAAGCTTATTCAACGTTTTTGGGTTATAGCCTCTAGCTTCAAACCTATCTGTCAGTATTTTTGACTGCAAAAGGAAGTTTTTAGCTTCAGAGCAATTACGTTTAACTCTCATGAGTTGCCCCTTTGGAATGTTTTTCAGCCATAGCGGGTGAAGTCCACTTGAGGTAGGTAGGTAGCTGTTTCTGTCTGTTTGTTTAAAATAGACCTTAGTTTCCAATTTATCGTTTCTACGGTATACAGTGACGTCTAAAAAATTAATTTCTTCATGGTGCCATAGTGTGGTTAATTTATTATTCATGTTATCATTTAAAATGTTTAAAAAATCACAAAGAGAGTCTGTAGATCCTGCCCAAATAAAAAATAGGTCATCAATGAATCGTTTATAAAATAGTAGTTCACTTCTCATATTTTTAAAAATCACTTTATCCTCCCATTCTGCCATAAATAAGTTTGCAATACTCGGTGCGAACTTGGCTCCCATAGCGACACCCCTTTGTTGCGAGTAGAACTTATTGGCATACCAGAAATAGTTATGCGACAAGCAATAGTCCAGGGCATGTCGAATGAACAATTTCTGGTTATGTGGGAGATCGTCTCTTTGGCTGAGTGCCCAGTTCAGCGCTAGGAGAGCATCATCATGTTGAATTATAGAATAAAGTGATGAGACATCTGCTGTGACTAGCAGGACTTCTTCTTTTCCGCACAAATCTACCTGTTGTAGGCAATTGAGGAAGTTTTTTGTGTCTCTTAGATAAGAGCGTGTTTTTATTACACTTTTTTGCAAGAAGAAATCTAAGTATTGACCCAGTCTTGATGAAATGGATCCGATACTATTGACAATGGGTCTACCTGGGGGGTTGATCGGATCCTTATGGACCTTGGGCAAGGTATATATTGTGGGGATTCTATTAAACCGTATACTTGGACTGACCATTGTGCTATTATATCTACTTTTACCTCACTAATCTCAAAAAAACATGACCCCACCTGGCATATTAATGACTCATTGTTGTCTCACCCGTCAAATTCCACTGAATTAGAAATCGCTAAAAAAGAATACATTGGCAACAATAAATCTCCAGACACATCTCCAATAACATTATGGGAAGCACACAAGCCTGTTCTTATGCCGCGTACACACGACCGTTTTTCATGACGAGAAAAATGCAATTTTTGGATTTGGTCATTAAAAATGATCGTGTATAGGCTCCAGAGCATTTTTCGCGACGTTTTTCACATAGTCGTTTTTCTCGTCGTTAAAAACGGCCGTGTGTAGGCTTTAACGACGTGAAAAAACGCGCATGCTCAGAAGCAAGTTATGAGACGGGAGCGCTCGTTCTAGTAAAACTAGCGTTCAGAATGGAGATAGCACATTTTTCACGCTGTAACGGACTGAAGAGCACGAGGCTGAAAAGCGCAAACCGTCTCTCACCAAACTTTACTAACACGAGGATCAGCAAAAGCAGCCCAAAGGGTGGCGCCATCCGAATGGAACTTCCCCTTTATAGTGCCATCGTACATTTCGTACGTCACAGCGCTTTGCTCAAGCATTTTTTTTCATGATAGTGTGTAGGCAAGGCAGGCTTGAGAAGAATCACGTCGAGAAAAACGTATTTTTTTTCAATGACATTAAAAACGGTCGTGTGTACGCGGCATGAGAGGTTAGTGTATACGCCAAGCATCATATATTAAAAAAGAGAAGCAAAAGTTACAGCGAGAACTAGAAAATTAGTTTAATAAATGCCATAGTATTTTTCAATCTAACCCTACTCCAACCACAAAGTCACAACTAGATAAAGCTACCTTAAAACTTGACCTCTTCTTATCAGAATCAGTAGACAAAACACTACGTAAATCTAAACAAAAATGTTATTATAAAGCAAATAAACCAGGTACCCTCCTTGCCCGAGCATTCAAAAAATAAATAACCCTTTTAAACCAATTAGACTAAAAATCTCTCAAGATAGATACACAAGTAATCCTGTAAAAATCTTACACACCTTCCATAAACATCTCACCTCTCTCTATAAAAAATAAGGATCTTTTGACCAATCCAACGCAGAATCATTTTTCTCACAATTAAGTCTCCCAACTCTATCTCAGACATAATACGACAGTCTTGAAAATCCCATAGTGAAATTGAACTGGCAATCAAATCCCTCAAACCTAACAAACATCCAGGACCTTACGGGTTCTCAGCCCCCTACTACAAAAAATTCTCCCATGTATTAACGCCCATGCTGACAGAAGCATTCAACTCCCTTCTCAACAATCAATCTTTTAGATCAGAAACCCTTACAGCAATAATAACAATGATCCCTAAACCTCAGTCAGATGACTTAGCCTGTGCAAATTATAGGCCAATATCTTTATTAAATTTAGACATAAAACTACTAGCGAAAGTTATGGCATTTCGGCGGAATAATATAATTGGTTCCCTAATCAACAAAGATCAAGTAGGTTTCATCCCCTTGCGCCAAGCTTCAGATAATGTCCGTAGAACAGCCCTATTGATCCAAGCAGCTAAAACTAGACGAATACCTTGTATCACTAGACATCAAAAAAGCTTTTGACATGGTATCATGGTCATATTTACATTTCGCTATACAAAAATGGGGTTTTGGCCCCCACTTTCTAAGCTGGGTTTCATCATTATATAATAAACCCAAAGCTTATGCTAAATACGCAGGATACAAATCTGACATGTTTGATATCAATAGAGGTACACGCCAGGGATGTCCTCTCTCCCCACTCCTATTTGCCCTATTAATTGAACCCCTTGCCCAATCCATTCGTGCAGCTCCCTCAATCAAAGGTATAGGATTAGCAGGTCATCAACATAAGCTTTGCTTATTTGCTGATGACATCTTAACTTTTATGACTTCCCCACATATTACTGCCCCTAATCTTATCAACAAATTAGACCAATTTGCCCGAATATCAGGTTTAAAAATAAATTCACAAAAATCTACAGCTCTAAATATTTCTTTATCTCCAGATACATTACAGCAAGCAAAAACGTCTCTCCCTTTTACTTGGTCATCTACACACCTCACTTATCTAGTTATTACTCTCACTCCTGATCTCACCGACATATTCTCTGCTAACTATCCCCCACTATTATGGAAAATTACTAATTATCTATAACAATGGTCTACTCTCCCAATATCATGGATAGGCAAAATAAATGTCATAAAAATGACTATACTTCCAAAAATATTATACCTTTTTCGTGTTTTACCCATTCCAATACCCTCATACTTCTTGAGAAATCTTCAACGCACAACACAAGCGTTTATATGGAACTCTCTAAAATCCTGCTTACCCTCACACACTCTATATCTCCCAAAATTGAAAGGTGGACTAGGCTTTCCCAATTTTACCACCTATTTCCATGCCGCACAAATAGCGAATATCCCCAAATATCATACAAAACATGAAATCCCTCTTTGGGTAGCAATTGAAACAATTGATAGTAACCCAACATCCTTACCTAATCTAATATTGTCTACCTCTTCTGACCATAAAATAATTGAAAATAAAATAACCAAACATACAATTACCATTTGGGATAAATTTTAAATAACCAAAGGTTTGCAATCTCCACATACACCTTTAATATCATTTATCAGAAACCCCAAATTTTTCCCAGCCCACACATACCCTAATACTTTCAAAAAATGAACTTCTGCTGGCCTAACACAATTAGCTGATTTTTTAACATTAACCTCATTCAAAACATTCCCTAAAATATGTGAACATTACAAACTCCCGGCTTCTGAACTCTTTCGCTACTTACAAATCAAAAAAAAATTTGAACCTTATTTACATGATACTAATCAATTAAGTAATATGTCGCAATTTGGACGTATATGTAAACAGGACCCTCATACCAAAGGTCTTATTTCAATGTTATATAATCATCTGATCACTCCTTCTGAGTCAAAGCTACCTTCATATGTGGAAAAATGGGAGAAAGAACTTGGAACTAAAATCAACATTTCCGACTGGAATAAAGTCTGGACCAATACAAAAACGTCTTCTCAAAATAAAATTGCTTTGGAAACAAACTATAAAATAATCATGCACTGGTACTTGGTTCCTGTTAAAATTGCAAAATATGATCTTCAATGCTCCCCATTCTGTTTTCGTAGCTGTGGTGGTCTGGGAACGCACTTACATACATTCTGGGATTGTCCGATTGCAAAAAAGTTCTGGAATGAAATTTTCCTCATGGTATCTAAAATATTTAAGATAGCTATCATCCCAGACACGACTATTGCGCTTTTAAATATAAAACCAGTTCATATTTCTTACACTCAATTTAGGCTCTTTCTCCAGATCACCACAGCCGCAAAGCAAACCATTGCCAAAGCTTGGAAAACCAATACATTAATTATCTCTGAAGCTAAAATGATCCTTTCTAAATCAGAAGCCATAACCAACGATACTATACAAAATTTTGAGAAAAAATTTAATCCTTGGATGACGTATTTTCTTCCTACGATCCCTGACAATTCCCTATTAAGACCTTGATATACTATAATACTATAATATTATACAATATGAGTGGAAACAAGTACTAAACATGAACATTTATCTTCTGTACTAACTTAATAATATTCTTACAATATAGATGCTCCGGAGAACTTACTTACCCTAGACTCTTTTCTCTCTTTCTTACCTTCATTCTTTCCCTTTTACTATTACTCTGTCCTTTTTTTCTATTTCCCTATTTTTTGTATTACCATATTTAAATGGTAATGTATTATACATAAATAATATATTTAGTTATTACTTACAATAATTATACATTTTTTAAGTTTTTATTGAATTAGTTGATTTCCAATTAGCTTTCTTTCCATAGTGACTATATATTAATTGAATATGCCTGGAACTAAGTATATTCGCACATATTTACATATTACATTTTTCAATTGTTTATATTAACTTAACATTTCATTTTCGGGTTGATTACCTGTTTATTTAAAATATCTAATCTTCAGATATGTATAATTCCATCCAATTTATTATCATATACTTAACTAATATTACCATTTGTTGTAACTATTTATTACTAATTGTAACTGTCTTTATTATTTAAGAGAATTACTACAAAAATCTTGAGAGCTGATAATTCCTGGGCTCTCTATGCCTGTGCTGCACACTCATCTGTTACACTCATTTTGGAAGACTACAAAACACCTCCCTACATGCTATGGAAAAAGAGGAGGGGCAAATGTTCTTCTAGTCCTATTCTAGAGTGACAACTATACCCCTCGTAGATACAGTAGGGTACGTGTTGTCTTCCTAGGACAGAAATGTGTTAGTGGCAGGATCATAAGGTGAAAGTAAAGAAAAAAATCATTCACATATAAGGACTGGCAAGCTGCAACATACTAAATTTGTGTTCTTGCGTTTAGATAAATATATATGCGAAAACAAGGAAATAGATGCGGGACTTTAAATGAAGTGTGTCTCTGCTGGTGATAATAGATATATCAACTTAATTAATCATAACTATAAATGGACTCATCGACCCAATCCCCGGTGGGCAGTCCATACAGTTGTATTACATTTAACAAATGATTTTAAAGGGTCAATGATGAATAATATAATATATGGTGCAAAATATAAAAATATACAATGCATAAGGTATACATAGAAAACCATAATTAATAATAAAAACATATTTAATCATAGATGGACATGATTGGTACAAAAAACAACAGTAATGAAGATAGTAAACATATTAATAAATTATACATGATTGTCATAATAGGTACAAACAATACATGATATAGAGAGTAAAAATATATAAAGAGAAGTTCATAATGGTGGATAGGCTATAGCTTGGCACCCTTGAGTGTGGACTGAACGCGTTTCATGGCGTTTAAAGCCAATTATCAGGAGTAGGATGCTATAAAATAAATCGATATATAGATAGGTAAGTAAATGGACCAGCGTCTAATATATTAAGCTCACTGACTGAGAGACAGGAGGCACAATCTAGCAATAAATACCTTACCTATGGTGTAACTCATAGGTCTAGCTCTACAGCTCCTAGGGTGGAACGGAGATGGTTTGGAGTAGATTGTCTCGTCCGGGGTTGAGGCGGGAGACCCCCTGCCATTGTCTCCCCCTCCAAAGTCCTCCCGGAGGGCTCGGGTGGACTGGATGGGAAGCCATGGGACCCAGCAAGCGGGAGATGGCGCAAATTTTTGCAAATGGAAGAAATACAAAATAATCATCAATCGCCCTTGGTCTGGAGCCCCATGCAAGATTTTGCCTCATGGGGGAAGGATGATCCTGAGAAAAGTGAGGAATTAGCCCAGAACTACATGGGAGGAGCTTGTGAATAATCTGAAGGCAGTTGGGACCACAGTCACCAAACAAAGCATTGGAAAAACAATACGCTGCAATTGATTGAAATCCTGCAGCACCCGTAAGGTCCCCCTCCTTAAGGAGGCAAATGTACAGACCCCTCTGAAGTTTGCCAATAAACATCTAAATGTTTCAGAGAAGGCTTGGGAGAAAGTGCTGTGGTCAGATGAGACGAAAATTTAGCTCTTTGGCACTGACTCGACTCGCCGTGTTTGGAGGAAGAAAAATACTGACTATGACCCCAAGCACACCATCCCTACAGTCAAGCATGGAGGTGGAAACATTATGCTTTGGGGCTCTTTCTCTGCTAAGGGTACAGGCCAACTTTGCCGCATTGAGGAGCCAATGGACAGGGCCATGTATTGTTTTCATTTTATTCTTGGATGAGAACCTTCTTCCCTCAGCCAGAACACTGAAGATTGGTCGTGGATGGGTCTTCCAGCATGACAATAACCCAAAACATACCGTTGAGGAAACAAAGGAGTGGCTCAAGCCAGTCTCCGGACCTTAATTCTATAGAAAATTTATGGAGGAAGCTGAAACTTCGAGTTGCCTAGTGACAGCCAAGAAGGCTTAAAGTGGATGTAAACCCATAGCTCCCAACTGTCCCTGATTTGGAGGGACTGTCCCTGATTTGGAGCAAATGTCCCTCTGTTCCTCTTTCCCCCTCATTTGTCCCTCATTTTGGTCTGATCCTCATAGTTGGATATAAAATGCACTTTATCTTTCAAAAATTGTTTCCCAGTGCTAAACCTTTCATCCAAATTCTAAATTGCTGCCTTTGTTAAATTTTTAAAGCCAATATAAAGGAATAGTAGTGATAAAAAAAAGCTCTTGTGGATTTAATTAACCTTTTTTGGGGTACGTTTGCTAGTAGGTGTCTCTTATTTCCATCTCAAAATGTTGGGAGGTACCGGTATGTAAACCCTCCATACACCCAGTGAAGTGAACAGCCTCAGGTGATATTCTGAGATGAAACAAATCTCCCTACATAAGCTTTACATCCATATCTGCTGTCTTCACATTTATATACTGTTTAGAAAGTTCAGATCATGTTAGGAAATTTTATCTTCCTGTTTAACACAGAGTGTGATGTTTGGGCATACAGCCAAGATAGCTAAAATTGCTGATTGGAGCTCATCATAGGCAGAGACTCTCAGAGGTGTTTTGTAACGGGGCCAGCTGCCTTCTAATCTATTTATAGCAACCTCCCCGGACAGAAATTTCAGGCTGCTTTTTTTATCTGATGTGTCCGATAATTTGTCAGGAGTTATCAGGCTGATAACAGAGGAACGGATCAGGAGAGAGGAATGGGACTTAGCTCTTTGAAGAGAGATAACAAAACATTGCAGATATATGTGCCCAGTTTAAATTTCATGAATTTGGTGTAAATCCTTAGAGTGGACGTAAACCTATGTGTTTTTTCATGCTTTTTGCAGTAACGCAGGACATTACCACAGTTTCCTCAATGCCTCCTTTTGTGCCTCTGTGTTTTTGGATAGGGTCAGGGACTTTTTGAAATGCAAAACAGTGCTTTTTTTGCTTTTTTTGGTTCAATAGACTTCAATGGAGAAGCTTCAGAAAAGCATGTAGTGTGTTTTTACTGCAATTTTGCCGCAATCTTCGTTTTTTGAATCTGTCCAACAGCAAATTTCCCCCCCAAAAAAGCATAAAAAAAGCAGAAAGAATAGCAAAAACACTCAAAAGCAAACTGCATAGGTGAGAATGGAGCCTAATGCTCCATGCTCCGATAGGATTTTTCGTCAAAATTTTGACAGAATTTCCGCCAGTAAAAGATTGAGAGCAGGTTCTCTATTTTTCCGCCGAAAAAAGTTCTTGTCGGAAATTCCGCTCGTCTGTATGCAATTCCGTTGCGCAAAAAAATACGCATGCTCAGAATCAAGCAGAAGAGTCGAACTGCCTATTGAACTTCATTGATCTCGGCTCGTCGTACGTCTTGTACGTCAACGCGTTCTTGATGGTCGGAATTTGTGTGACCGTGTGTATGCAACACAAGTTTGAGCCAACATTCCGTCAGAAAAAATCCACGGTTTTCTTGTCGGAATTTCCGATCGTGTGTACGGGGCATAAGAGAAGATCTATAAAGGAAGAGTCAACCAAAATCCCTCCTGAGATGTGTGCAAACCTGGTAACCAACTACAAGAAACGACTTACCTCTGTGCTTGCCAACAAGGGTTTCTCCAATAAGTACTAAGTCTTGTTTTGCTTGGGCTCAAATACTTTTTTTACTCACTGAAATGCAATTTATAACATTTGTATCATGCGTTTTTTCTGGATTTTTGGTGGATATTATGTCTCTATTATTTAAAAATACACCTATGATAACAATTATAGACCCTTTATTGCTTTGTAAGCGGGCAAACTTACAAAATATGCAGGGGAAACAATAATTATGGTATTTTCCCCACTGTATAGCTTGTACTTTGTGAAAGTATGTAGTAAGTATTGTGACAGCAGGCAGGTAAAATTGCCTGGTTGCATCCAGGATGGAAAATGTATATGTCCCAGATTCAGGCTTTATGCCAATTTCTACCACTAGGGGTATACTAGCATGTTGATGACGTCACAACCTGGCGCTGCGCTCTGTTGTGCTGTCCAAGCCTCATTCTGGCTGTAGATCACACGGCCGTGTCTCCCAATAACATCCCGGAAGCCAGACGAACTGTATCAGCCACAGCACGGCCAGCCATCTAGCCCTGACATCCCACCCCTCTCATTCACTTGTTGGAACCCATACTAACGCCGGATGGACACTTTCTCTTCTTACTGAGGTATGAGCGAACTGGGTCCCTGAAGGACAACTGCTGTGCCTTGTCATCCCACGCTCTCCTGCCCAGGACCAGATGTGGTGCCAGCCCAGACGAACTTGCTGTGACCTGCAGTCCCACCTCCACCCTTCTACCCAGCTGGATATCTTGAATGCAACCCTTCATTCCCTCATGTGAGTGAATATTGCTGCTTATTAAATGTTTTATTGATACTTTCTCAGAGGCGCCCCTCTACTTGTTTTATTTTAGCCTACTGGAAATCTGCTTCTGGTTCTATCGGTGGCTGCCCTGACTGACCTACTTCCACATATACTACCAAGAGTATACATACTCATCTATATATCTCTTTTATCCTTCTTCCTGGACTAATTGGTACCTTACTGAACTCATATACTGAGGTACTTGTGCATTGCGCCTTTTTCACTTGTTTTATACCACTAGTGGGAAGTGCTGGGAGTCCTGCAGGGGAAGAGTTAATAAGCCCAGCTGAAGTAAGTGGGCTCATTAAGACCTCTACAAAAACTCCCAGCATGCTTAGGGAGATTCTCCATCCTAGAACCAGTTCTGTTTTGTGTAGACTGGGGAGTGTGCTTTCTGTCCTGTGCGGTGAGACAAAGCCTGTGTGGCTAAAACTTCTAAAACAGGGAGATAGGGGCTGGGGCAGCACAAGACTGCACCTAGTTGTTAGATAGGGAAACAACGTGTGTATTAAGCGGTCAAGCTGACCAGGATTTCTTTTCATGTTTCTTTTTGTTTTGCTGTTATATTTTACACTGTATATAGTTTAAATAAACCACACCTTTTTGTTTTTTCACCTACAACTTTGTCTGCTGTGCCTGTTTTTGTGTGGTGAACCCATCCAGGGGGTCACACACACCTGCTGCTGAGCTAACCCCCTCACAGTTGGTGGAGAAGCCGTGGCAAATCAGCAGCAGACAAATGCAGGTTTACAAAAGAGCCTTGCAGTTCAACAACAGAGCCTCACAGCCCAGCAGCAAGTTTACCAGCAGAGTCTGGAAGCTCAGCAACAAGCCCAGCAGCAATCTGAGGCCCGATTCATAGACCTGTTGCAGAAGCAAGAGTAGAGACTTCAACAACAAATGGAGACATTAATGCAGCAACATCCACAGACCAGTGAGGCAAGTGGTTCCACTAATACCGCATCCTTTGGTGTGAGCCGTTTACTGACAAAAATTATTGGAGAGGATGATCCGGAGGTGTTTTTGACCACATTTGAAAGGACTGCTGAAAGGGAAAAGTGGCCTAAGGAGCAGTGGGCTGGACTGGTGGCCCCTCTATTAACTGGGGAATTGCAGAAAGCTTATTATGACCTAGAGCCTGACCAAGCAAAAGACTATGTGGTGCTAAAAACTGAAATATTGGCACGGCTGGGCGTCACCCTGGCCGTCCGGGCTCAGCGTGTACATAACTGGACATTCCGGCTTGGGAAAACCCCCCCAGGTCTCAAATGTATGATCTTATTCACCTGAGCAGGAAGTGGCTGCAGCCTGAAACTTTGAACGCGCCAAAGATTGTGGAACGTGTTGTTATGGATCGTTTCCTAGGAGCTTTTACTACTGCCATCCAAAAGTGGGTAAGCCATGGAGACCCAGAAACTGCAGATAAGTTTGTGGATCTGGTTGAGAGGTACTTGGCTACAGAGAACCTGACTGCCTCTTCCAGGGACTCACAGACTTTCCACCCTAAGACCAGACCATCCCCAGTGGCGGGTAAGATGACTCCAAGGGGTGAGGGTGGAGAGAGTGAGAGGGTGGGGGTTCTACCTAATGTCTGTCGAGAACAGCCCAAGAACTCAAGGCCACAAGAGGCAGCAAAAAAGATTGTTTGCTACCGCTGCCGGCAAGAGGGACATATTGCAGCAAATTGCCCAGTTGTGGATGAACCTATGCAATGTGACTTTCTAAGGAACAGACGTCAGTCGCTGTTTGCGACCGTTGCATGCACTGCCATTCCGAGAACTGAAAAACATTTGTGCAAAATGTATATTAATGGTAGAAATGTTATTGTGTTGCTGGATTCAGGTAGCCTGGTGACATTGGTAAAAGCTGAATCAGTTACTACAGAAGTCTCTGGGAATAACAAGGTAGCTGTTATTTGTGTGCGTGGGGACACCCGGGAATATCCTGTGGCTACAGTGTTTTTTGAGACCCCCAAAGGTAACCTCTCTTATCAGGTGGGGTTAGTGCCTCACTTACCACATGATGCCATTGTGGGAAGGGATTTTCCAAAGTTCTGGGAACTTTGGGTTTGTCCTGAGCCCCCCAATGATGCCCCTGTAGACCAGAAAGGTAAATCCCAGAAGTCCTCAGGGTGGTGAGGAATCTCCAGAATTCCCCTTGTCGGTGTTGGCAGGGGAAACTCGAGAAACTGGGGGGGAGCCAACATCCTCAGACGAAAACATTCCGTCTGTTGAGTTTTTTGATCTAGAGGTTCACAGTGAAAATTTTGCCACAGAACAGTTTAAAGACCCCCACACTTATAAAAGCACGGGAAAATGTCGTAAATATTGATGGCGGACTAGTGAACCCAGATATGACTTGCGCTTACCCATATTTCATGGTAGAAAGAGATCTACTGTATTGAGTTGCTCAAGGGGCGGAAGCAATCATTGAGCAACTTGTAGTGCCCAAACCTTACAGGAAGTTGGTGTTAGAGTTGGCCTATGGTCACCTTCTGGGAGGTCATTTGGGGGCAGAAAAAAAACAGAGAGAGAGTGTTGCAGAGGTTCTATTGGCCTGGGGTCATGAAGTAAATAGAAAATTATTGTTCATCCTGCCCTGTGTGTCAGAGGCCGGCACCTATGCCACATTTTCGTAACCCGCTAGTCCCTCTTCCCTTCATTGAGGTCCCCTTTGAGAGGATCGCAATGGATTTGGTAGGTCCGATAATGAAGTCCGCTAGGGGGAATCAGTACATTTTGGTTATACTGGACTATGCTACCCGCTATCCAGAAGCGATTCCTCTGCGAAATACCTCAGTCAAAACGATAGCAAAAGAGCTATTTCTTGTTTTTAGTCACGTGGGTATTTGTAAGGAACTGCTTACGGACAAAGGTACACCCTTTATGTCCTGGGTTATGAAAGAGTTGTGCAAGTTGTTCAAAGTGACATAATTGTGTACATCTGTGTATCACCCCCAAACAGATGGGTTGGTTGAAAGATTCAACAAAATCCTAAAACAAATGTTAAAGAAGGTGGTGGATAGAGATGGAAAGGATTGGGACTGTCTAATACCCTATTTGATGTACCCCAAACCTTTACGGGTTTCTCACCCTTCGAGTTACTCTATGGGAGACACCCAAGAGGGCTGTTGGATATCGCCAAGAAAACATGGGAAAGTGAGAGCTCTCCCCACAGGAGTGTGATTGAGCATGTCGCCCTGATGCAAGATAGAATTGCACAGTCGTAAAGGAACATTTGACCCAAGCGCAGTTAGCACAGCAGAGAGTGTATAACCGTGGGGCCAAGACCCGTACCTTTTCCCCGGGGGATAGGGTATTGGTACTAATCCGGTTGAAAGCAAATTCCTCGCCAAATGGCAAGTCCCATACGAGATAATGGAAAAAGTGAGCAAAGTGAATTACAAGGTCAGACAACCAGGAAGGCGAAAGCCAGAACAAATCCATCACATTAATCTGTTGAAAGCCTGGAGGGATAGGGAATCCCTAGTCGCAGAAACTTTGTCACCAGCTCAGTCTGATTGCGTGATTCCTGAGGTTGGAATAGCAGTCACCTCGTCAAAACCCTAACAACAGGAGGTTAAGGAGTTTGTGCTTCGCAACAAAGAGGTTTTCTCTGAGCTGCCGGGACAAACGTCTAGGGTAGAACATGATAATATCCGTTGTAAGGGTGAAGCTAAAACCCTATCGGATACCAGAGGCCCGACGGGAGGCAATATGTGAGGAGGTACAGAGAATGCTTAAGTTGGGGGTGATAGAAGAATCCCAAAGTGATTGGTCTAGTCCCATAGTCTTAGTGCCTAAACCAGATGGGAGCTGGCGATTTTGTAACGATTTTTGACAGCTAAACAAAGTTACAAAATTTGATACCTACCCCATGCCACGTATAGATGAGTTGATCAACCGGTTGGGAACAGTCCGATACATGACAACTCTCGATCTCACAAAAGGGTATTGGCAAATTCCCCTGGCCGAGCCGGCCAAGGAGAAAACCGCGTTTGTAACCTCAGACGGGGCGTTCCAATATAAAAGAATGCCACTTGGGTTACAGAATGCACCAGCAACATTCCAGCGGAAAATGGACCAGATTCTGAGGCCCCATCAGAAGTATGCTGCAGCTTACCTGGATGTGATTATCCATAGCACAGATTGGGTGTCATGGATATGCAGTAGTGTTTGTCTGTCAGCTTACCTTCCTTCCCATGTGTTCATCTTAGAGGCCTGAGCCCTTTCACCTGGCTTCCTTTATAATCTCCTCCCAGCCAGACTCCACCCCAGGCCCTATCACAGAACACTATATTAACCTGTGCACTGCAAGCCTGCTTTGCTGATCAACGTGTTTGTTAGGCATTGTGTGTTTGGGTTCCTGCCTGCCGTGTGCTACGTCTGTCTCTCTGTTACATATTTGGCTTGTCCCCGACTATCCCTGTCTGCTCGTGACCCTTGACCTTCGGCTCGTTCTTTCGTTATCCTTGTCTGCTTGTGGCCCCTGACCTTCAGCTTGTTATTCGGTTCTCTCATATCTTGTGCTGCTGCTTCCCCTCTTTTCCCCTTATCCTACGGGGCGTGAGCTAGGAAACTCCAGGGGCCGCGACCTGGTCCCAGCCTGCAGCATAACATCCTCACCACTAGAGGCCCTGGAGAAGACCTGCTGGGTCTTAGACTCCGCGCCCTGGGGAATCTTGGTTGTGCTCCTCTGGTCCCGCTTTCCACAACCACCCAGTTTCCTATCCGCAGCAGTCAGCCATAGGGTTCACTACCTTGCGGTGCACTCCTGTCCCCCTATGGTGTGCATCTGTCACCTGGCCACAGGTGACCTTAACAGTTTGATCAGCCATGAACCCGGCTGACATCCCGTTACCCGTGGATGATCCGTTGCAGGGCATAGTTTGCAGACTTGAAACCCAGGAATCGAATCAGACTCAGGTGATGCAATTCCTCCAGGATCTGGCTTCTCGCTTTGAGCAGCTTCAGGCCTCCTTGGGAACCCTGAATCCGCAACCTCAAATACAACCAGCGGCTGCACCTATTGCACCAGTCGCAGCCACACACTCACTACAGCTGCCAGCTCCGTCCCGTTTCTCTGGGGACTCCAAGGCTTGCAGGGGGTTCCTTAGCCAATGCACAATTCATTTTGAGCTCCAGCCCCAAAACTTCCTGTCTGATCGGGCTAAGGTAGCCTATATCATTTCCCTCCTCTCTGGTGAAGCTTTAGCCTGGGCAGCCCCTCTGTGGGAACTGAATGATCCAGTGGTTTCTAGCCTGTCTGGCTTCTTGAAACTTTTTCGGAATATCTTCGAAGAACCGGCTCGTGTCTCTTCAGCGGCCAGCCCCCTTTACGTCTCCGCCAAGAGTCTGCTTCTGTGGGACAGTATGCCCTTCATTTCCGCATACTGTCGGCTGAGTTGAGCTGGAACAATGAGGCCTTAGTCGCAACCTTTTTGCATGGCCTGTCTGATAGAGTGAAGGATGAATTAGCAGGAAGAACCATCCCCACTGATCTGGCCGGCGTTATCTCCTTGTGTAACCAGATCGATATTCGCTTTCAGGAGAGGACCTTAGAAAAGCAACGCCAGCACTCCTTGGTTCTTAGTCAGCCTGAGCTCCCCTCTCTTCGACCCGTAGAGCATCTCCTACCAGCTGAGGAACCCATGCAGCTGGGTCGGACCAGGCTATCCCCCGAGGAACGTGCTAGGCGCAGAACTCTTGGTCTGTGTCTTTACTGTGGGGGCAAAGGTCATTTTCGTGACACTTGCTCTCTTTGTCCAGAAAAACGTTCGGGTCCACTTCATCTGGAAAGTGGAGTATTGGACCCAGAAATATCACCTTCCCCTTCTCGTCTTCTGCTTTCTGTGTTCCTTCATGTTGGTGCTTCTTCTCATCTGGTCTCAGCATATCTGGATTCCGGAGCCGCTGGTAATTTTATGGACTGGGAAATCGCATCGTCCATGAGACTTACTCTTTTGCCCCTCACCACACCATAATTGGTCTTGGCGATTGATGGTACTGTTCTCCCAGGGGGACCTATCCGCTTCCAGACCCTCCCTGTTAAGATGTCGGTAGGGACACTCCACCAGGAGTGGATATCCTTCCTTATCTTACCCAAGGCCTCAATGCCTATAATTTTGGGTCTCCCATGGTTACAGCTCCATTCTCCTCATGTGGACTGGACTACTGGACAGATCCTGGCTTGGGGTCCCTCCTGTTCCTCGTCCTGCCTACCCAAGGTTGCCCCCTGTGAATCTGAGCCGGTCATTCATTCCAGGTTGCATAACCATTTACATTTCTCTGTCCCTAACCACCCTTGGACGCACAGCCAGGCTAGCTTGTCTACAAGTCCTGCAGTCGCTACATCTTGCGATGCGATTCAGGTAGTCGCTACACCTGACTCAGCTATTCACTCTGCCTCTGTACTAGTTATGCCAGTCCAGCCCATGCCCAGTGAGCCTCCTACTATTTCTTGTTCGGGACATTCTGCTTGTCCTTCAGCTATTCAGTTTGACTCCGGCGACATGTCACCTTCTAACCAACCTGACTTCAGGGTTCCACTGACATCTGCCCAGTCTGATGGTCCTGTGCAAGATGACCAGTTCCCCTTTAAGGGTCTAGGGGACCCTCCTCAGATTCCTGTTGATCCTCTCATGCCCTTGCTTATTCCTAGAGAGCCTTTGGTCCTCAATAGATCTTCTTGTCATCTCCCTACCTCGTTTTCGGTCTCTGAGGATAATCTTAAGTACGAGGTTAGACAAGTTCTGGATTCTCGGCTCTGCAGAGGCATTCTTCAGTACCTTGTGCATTGGAGAGGTTTTGGTCCTGAGGAGGCGTCTTGGATCGCTGCATCTGATGTCGCTGCACCTCATCTGTTGAGAAGGTTTCATCAGAGATTTCCCTTTAAGCCTGGGCCCAGGCGGGGGAGGGCCCATAAGAGGGAGGGTACTGTCATGGATATGCAGTAGTGTTTGTCTGTCAGCTTACCTTCCTTCCCATGTGTTCATCTTAGAGGCCTGAGCCCTTTCACCTGGCTTCCTTTATAATCTCCTCCCAGCCAGACTCCACCCCAGGTCCTATCACAGAACACTATATTAACCTGTGCACTGCAAGCCTGCTTTGCTGATCAACGTGTTTGTTAGGCATTGTGTGTTTGGGTTCCTGCCTGCCATGTGCTACGTCTGTCTCTCTGTTACATATTTGGCTTGTCCCCGACTATCCCTGTCTGCTCGTGACCCTTGACCTTCGGCTCGTTCTTTCGTTATCCTTGTCTGCTTGTGGCCCCTGACCTTCAGCTTGTTATTCGGTTCTCTCATATCTTGTGCTGCTGCTTCCCCTCTTTTCCCCTTATCCTACGGGGCGTGAGCTAGGAAACTCCAGGGGCCGCGACCTGGTCCCAGCCTGCAGCATAACATCCTCACCACTAGAGGCCCTGGAGAAGACCTGCTGGGTCTTAGACTCCGCGCCCTGGGGAATCTTGGCTCTAGCTTCCGTTAGGATCCCGGTTGTGCTCCTCTGGTCCCGCTTTCCACAACCACCCAGTTTCCTATCCGCAGCAGTCAGCCATAGGGTTCACTACCTTGCGGTGCACTCCTGTCCCCCTACGGTGTGCATCTGTCACCTGGCCACAGGTGACCTTGACATTGGGTATCACATTTGCCAAAATTGCAAGCAGTCTTAGACTCTATCCGGGAAGCTGGGTTTATGGCCAACCCAAAGAAGTGTACCATTGGACAGGAGGAGGCCAAATATCTTGGGTACACCATTGGGAGGGGAGTGATAAAACCCCAAGTCAATAAAGTTGAGGCCATACAGAGTTGGCCACGTCCCAACAGCAAGAAGCAGGTACGAGCCTTTCTGGGAATCGCTGGTGATTATCGGCGATTCATTCCCCATTTTGCTTCTAATGCCGCGTACACACGATCGATTTTCTCGACGGTGAAAACACTGTCGAGAAAATCGACGGGAAAAACGAGGGAACGGCTTGGTTCCCTACAAACGGCCGTTTTTCCCGACATTTGTTTTCTTGGTCGAGAAAAACGACCGTGTGTGGGCTCCGTGGCAGTGTTTCCCTATGGGAAAACTGCCGCGGAAAAAAATGACGGGAATCACGACGAGAAAAATTAGAGCATGTTCTAATTTTTCTCGTCGTGATTAATGCCGTTTTTCCCGTCGGGAAAAATGACAAAAAGCCCACACACGGTCGTTTTTCTTGTTAAAAAAAAATATGTAATTTTTCCCGACGGGAAAAATGATCGTGTGTATGCGGCATTAGGCTGTCCCCCTAACCAACCTGACAAAAGGGAAAGAGTCTGTCATGGTTAAATGGACCCCAGAGGCTGAAGCAGCATTCCAGTCCTTAAAAAAAGCCTTATGTAGCCAGCCAGTATTGTACTCACCAGACTTCTCTAAGGACTTTGTTGTACAAACTGATGCATCAGACGTTGGTTTAGGAGCAGTATTGTCCCAGGTTTGGAATGGGGAAGAGCACCCGGTCATTTACCTCAGCGGGAAATGAAAGTCCCATGAGGTAAATTACGCCACAATTGAGAAGGAGTGTTTGGCGGTGAAGTGGGCTCTAGAGTGGATGGCTCAAAACAAGGAGACCAATAGAAGGGTAAATAGGTGGTTCCTGGCCCTACAGGAATTCAACTTTACCGTAAAGCATCGCCCTGGCGTTCAAATGGGGAATGTGGATGCTTTGTCTCAGGTACATGCATGCCTGACTGCTTGTGTTCCAACCCCAAGGTTTAAACAAGAGGGGGGGTGTTGTAAGGAATATAAGTTCTGGGTTTTGTACATATTCTGTTGCATTCCAAATGGTCAGTTAAGCTGAGGCTTGTCGTGCCTGGAGGACAGGATGCCCCCCTAAGGAATGTAATCTGTTAGACCCGACTCCGCAATGTCTGATGATCCTGTTAATTAGCACCTTCCAAAGACAAAGGGGAAGTGCTTCTGTCAATACAAGTACCATGATTAAAGGGACCAGCAAGCTATTGGAGATTATATGGGCAACATCGCCCCCAGAGGCCAGGTATGGCCATAACAAGATGAGGGACATGGAAGTGCAACGATTGGTCGAGAGGCAGACGGGCGGGCAAGGGGAGGGTTTGAATGTGGTATGAATGAGGTCCTTTAAAACAGAAGGTTTGGGAATGAGAGAGCCCTCTATTACATCTGGGAGCTCAGCAAGCAGGACCTTTGCCTCGAGGAGAGAATAAGTATAATTTTCATTAGTACTGTTGATATAGGCTGTATAGATATCGGTTGTTAGTATGTAACATTCCTACTTTTAGGAAATAAATGTAATTTCTTTTACTAAGCAACTGTGTCTGTTTTCATAATAACATTGTACCATCAGGCCTAGAATTCTCTTAAGGGTAAGACTAGCAAACAAGGGACAAATACAATTAATACATAGTTGCGATAGATATATGTATGATAGATCACAATAGTATATATATATATATATATATATATATATATATATATATATATATATACAGTATATATATATATATATATATATATATTAATATATCGCGTTTCTAAATTTGGCACCGCAGATAGGACTGTGAGATTTATTTCTGCACAGAATTCACAAACCCTAATGTATTTTTGTTCTGAGTCCATGTAAGCTAGGGAAATCAAATAACCCAGAACTGGAAGTCGTCTCAAGTGTGGATAAAGATCCGCGCTGGCTCACGAATTCTGAAGCCTGCTTTGACGATCCAGAAGGTCCTGTGAAATATCTCATCGGTGAGCGGACGCGCAAAACCTGGTGAGTTTATTTTTTGCTGATATATGTTTATATGTTAAATGTATGGTATTGTTAATGTGTGTTAGGCCTGTAGCCAGTTAATTGTACTGGTGAGTGAGGGATTGCTCATCCCTGGATATAGCCTGCAGATTGACAGGACAAACCACACATATTTGCGGAAAAAGTGGGAAGAAATATAGATGGTTTTGGTTTTTTTTTTTTTTTTTTGGAAAGGAGTTTTTAGAGTTATTTTGTTTGAATTTTTTTTTTATTTTTTATTTTTACCCATGTGGGAGTGAAAGAGCTTTCTGTTCCAATAGAATTTCAATGTGGCCTGCGATTTGACAGGAGAGCGTTGATTAAGAGTGCGCTCTGTAGAACTCTGTAGTGGTAGCAAGTTTTAAATAGCTTTATACCAGTTTTTTTTTTGTTTCCTGTGGGTCTGTGTCTCTGTTTGTTTGTCGCTATGTATTGTCTAATCCAGTGTTTCTCAACTCCAGTCCTCAAGGCGCCCCAACAGGTCATGTTTTCAGGATTTCCCTCAGATGAAACAGCTGTGGGAATTACTAAAGCAGTTAAACTGATCAAATAACCTGTGCAAATACAATGGAGAGCCTGAAAACATGACCTGTTGGGGCGCCTTGAGGACTGGAGTTGAGAAACACCGGTCTAATCAACTGTTCAGTGTAACTACTTGCAGATTAGCATAACAATGGATATTCTTGAACAGTTTATTGGGAAAAATGCGTGTATCCAATTTAATGATATACAAAAGAATGCGTTAGTACACCAATTCAATGATCTATTAAAGCAATGCAATACTCATAATGAGGCCATCAAGTCTAAAACGTCTTCCAAAAGAGGCAAGAGGGAGAGAATGGCCAATGTGGTATGCATGTTATTAAAGATGAAAGAAATCGCAGAACAGAAAGAATCGGAGTGGTGTAAACATAGGGCAGAATTAATAGGGAAAATAGAAAATGTGAGTAAAGATATTTCAGCTATAGCTGCGAATGCTGACACGAATGTTTGTGAGTGTGATGAAATGAGGGATGAGATTGAACAATTGTTGACTGAGAATGGTTTGTTGGAGCAAGGAGTGGATGAATGGAAGGAAACATGTATGTTGAGAGAACAGTGTATTGCATCTTTAGAAAAGAAAGAGGCGGGGAATGAATCTGCGATAGAAATACTTAAGAGAGAGTTACAAGAATGTAAAACTCCGCTAGCTCAAAAAGATCATGCCATTCTATCTTTGAAAGCACAGGCAATGGAGAAAGTGCATAGCCATTGTTGTGCTAACAGGGATCCACATTCCAGTGTGACACAGGAGCAGGGAGAAAGGATGCTAATCGAACAGCAACCAGTATGGTCAGCTGACAGTCCTGAAGAAACCCCAGATCAGAGTTCTTCTCTCTTTACTCCTGCGTCAGAAAGGACTTGGCCAAGATCTGAAATTATAAAAAGGGAGGGTAGCACCCAATCCACGACACTCTCCATACAAGATCGCACAAATCTGTGCCAGATTTTGGGAAAATTTGACACGAGTGCTTCACCCATTAGTCTCTCGAACAGGCTGGAAGCTGTAGTGACACAGTACATTTTAAACAATAGGGATGCATGCGCACTCCTCCGCGCATGGCTCCCATTGCAACTGTTTGAAAAACTGCAACCACCAGTCGGGAATCATAGAGGTCTAACTCCCGAGTTAAACTCAAATTGGGGGAACTCGGCAGATAGAATGAGGGAAATGCAGCGCATAATGGGAGGAAGAGATACTAGGGGTTCAGACACCCTAGAGAATACAAAATTTAGGAGGGGAATTGATCCAATACTCTTTTGCAGTGAATACTTCACCATTTATAAAGCCACATACAATTGTCCTGATATGTCTTCTGATGACAGTAGTTTTCTGTGCTCTATGGCTAATAAGTGCACATGTATTGATTACCATACCAGAATTGCACTGAGGAATGCCACCTCATACCAGACCTTTATAAACATATTAAGGGACTGGGTTTGGGAGACAGATCAAGACAATAGGCCCCACAAAAGAATGGCAGAGATAGTTAAAAGCGAAGGGAGAGTGAGATTTGCAAGCAGGTGTTACAGATGTGGAAATACAGGCCATGTAATGAAGGACTGTCAATTGCCTAGGAGGAACACGGGGGAGAAGAGGCCTTGGCATAAGAAGGAACAGCAAAAACCTGGATCAGATAAGGTGGCAACGGAGCCGAACAAGGCACCTGATGCTACAGTATATGGTCCTCTTTTGAGGGAGTTAGAGAGGATAACGCAAGGGGTTAAAGAAAACCAGGAGGATTATAAAACCCCACCCCCAACCAATCCTTATTTTAAACCATAGGGATGTCAGGCCCCGGTATTGTCCCTAGTATGTCATCTGGAGAGGGACAAAAGTGGCAGACCACGTATCCAAGGGGCGATAGGGGGCCATTGCACAAAGGTACTATTAGATACGGGAGCTGCTGTAAGTGTAACGAATATCAAACTTCAAAAGGATCCTAATGGGAAACAAATCTTCCTTAGAGGATTCGGAGGACAACTAGTACCTTCTGAGCAATCAATACCTGGACCCATAGAAATACAGAGGTTATGTGTGGAACACAGTTTGTTTCTTTCCCCAACGCATGAGGGCACTATTTTGGGCTCGGATGTCATTGGGGCACATGGACTGATTCTAGATCTATGTAATTGGGTACTGTGGAAAGGGTCTAGGTACAAAGGCAAGGTGCATATGCTCATGGACAGCTGGGAGGTTGCATCAGTTAAAACAAATGAAATCCTTGACCCACAGGCACTACTGAAAACAGAGACCAATTATTGGCTAAAATCTTGTGGCAACATAACAAAGTGGTAGAGTGGTAGAGCACAATGTGGTAGAGTTTCAAACACGATTGTTGAAATTGAGGGCCCTGATCCGCCACCTCAGCGTCAGTACAAAATTCTATCCCATACATAGTGAACACAGTGAGGAATTTGTTAGCACAAAACGTAATTAAAGAGTGCCAATCTAAAACAAATGCAGCCCTCTGGCCAGTAAAGAAGGAGGGAGGGTGGAGGCCCACTGTAGATTTCCGTGCGCTAAACAGATGCACCCCATCTATTACAAATGTAGTTGCTAAGATGCCAGACATGATGACAGCACTGAAATCTTCAGCAAAGGTGTACTCATCAATTGACATATCAAATGGCTATTTTTCCATTCCCGTACATGAGGATAGCCAATACAAGCTAGCCTTTACGTTTCAGGGGAAACAGTATGCATTCTGTAGATTAGCTTAGGGGTTCAAAGCCAGCTCTACGGACTTCCATATCTGTATGGTGGACATTCTGAAGACATTTTCTGAGCCAGAATGCATCATTCAGTATGTGGACGACATCTTGCTTCAAACAGAGACAAAAGAGCAGCATTATGCTCTGCTGGAGGAGCTCCTGACGCTAATTGAGAATGCAGGTCTGAAATTAAACCCCAAAAAGGCACAGTTGATGGAGGATTCAGTATGTTTCTTGGGTGTGATAGTTTCACAGGGGGGAAGGACTCCAGACCCAAACAAATCTGAAACTATCAGGAAATTACCAAGACCAATCACTAAAACTGCGCTGAGACAATTCCTGGGGATGGTCGGTTTCTGCAGGGACTTCATTGAAGGCTTTGCAGAAAAGGCAAGACCCCTGTATGATTTTCTCAAAGGAGACAAGAAGGAAACAGACCCTTTAGACTGGTTGGGAGAGCATAAGCAAGCTTTCACCAAGCTAAAGGCGAGTCTGATGCAGGCCCCGGCCTTGAGCAATCAGAATGCCGATTTGCCCTTTGCACTACAAGTGTATGCCTCTGCAGTAGCAATAACAGCTGTGTTGCTGCAGGAGAGGCAGGGCAAATGAGTACCTGTGGGATACTGGTCCAGGGTACTAAGCACGGTAGAGAGGGGATTCGATGACTGTGTCAGAAACCTTTTGGCAGTGCACTGGGCGGTTCTCGCCACAGAGCATGTTGTGGGGTTTGGCAAAATCATTCTGCAGACACCCCATTCTCCAATTAAAATGCTTTTGGAATGTACCCTCAGTGGAGTATCCTCCCAAAGGGTAGCCAGATGGCTAGTGGATTTAACACCCAGAAATCTGGCTGTGACCCACAATGCCACCTACACTCTCCCACAATTGATGCAATATGAGGGGGAGCAGCATGACTGTGGGGAGGTACATCGGACCAAACACAGGAGGTATTAAGGTTAGCATCAGGTGATGGAAACCTTAAAATCTGGGTGGATGGATCAAGGTACTGGAATGAAGGAAGTTTTCACACATGGCATGCCCTGTGGTGCCCCCAGACCAATGAGAAAATCATGACCAAATGCCCTCGAAGCTTTTCTGCCCAAAGAGCTGAACTGGAGGCAGTGAGAGAGGCCATAACGCATTTCATTTCAGGTCCCATAACCATATTCTCTGACAGCGCCTATGTAACAAGGTCTCTGACCGAATACATGCCTTTGTTGCAGCCAAGGGGCTTCAGTGATGCCTCTGGAAAAGACTTGGTACGTAGTGCGGTGCTAAGAGATATATGGGAAAGAGCAAGTGTGGAACCTCAGAGAGTGGCTATCATTAAGGTGAGAGCTCACCAAAGAGGTGGAGAGGTTACTGTGGGCAACAACAAGGCAGATGAGCTGGCAAAGGAGGCAGCCCTGATAGGAGTCAAGTGGACACCCTATGATGCTGAAGGGAGACAGGCCTGGGAGGAACATAATTTTGAGGAGCAGGAGGTGAAAGCAGGTTCACATGAACTCCTGCCGGAGCTAAGGATGCCTACCCCATGTTTAGCAGTTGAACAAAATAAGGATGAAGCATTGAGCTCAATCAAAAAGCAGCTTAAAGTAAAATCGGCACATGCTCCCCAAAATTATGTATTACAAGACGATCTACTGTTAAGAGAGACTTCAGAAGGAAGACGGTTTGTAGTACCCTCCCAGCATCAGAAGGATTTAGTCCAGGAAAATCACAGGTTAACAGGCCACATGGGTGTTCAGGGTACCTTGAAATTTGTGCAAGCTAGATACTGGTGGGAGGTAATGGGTAACACAGTGTCACAGGTAGTGCAGGAATGTTTGATCTGTGCACAAATGAACCCTAGGCCAAAGGGACAGAAACCAGTCTTAGCAAGGGTACCGGTAGCTGATGGACCCTGGGAAAACCTGCAGATTGACTTTGTTGGTCCATTACCAAGTGCCACTGGAGGATAAAGATATCTGCTGGTAGTTGTGGATGTTTTTTCAAAGTGGGTGGAGGCTCTACCCCTGAGAAAGGACTCTGCCACTGCCACAGCTAGAGCTTTGTGGACCGATGTCTTTTCAAGATGGGGGTTCCCCATTTCCTGGAACCTGATAGGGGGACTCACTTTACCGGCAGTATCATGAAAAATATTTGTGAGCTGCTGGGAGTAGAGCAGAGATTCCATGTACCATACCATCCACAATCGGCGGGGATGGTTGAGAGGATGAATCAAACGCTGAAAGACAGACTTAAAAAGATGGTACTGCAATCAGGAAAAAACTGGCTGATTCATCTGCCTTCAATCCTGATGGCTGTACGAGGGTCTGCAGTGAGAGGTACATCATTAACCCCATATCAGTTGATGACGGGAAGAGTGATGAACCTCAGCCATCCAGCAGACCAAATACTTAGCACCCCTATGAGAGAGAGTGCTGAAAGGGACAAATTTCTGGTCCAGCTGCAAGAACAGGTACAGGGGTATTTGCAATTTGCTGCAAATAACATGGCACCTAAAGAGAAGGAGCAGCCTGAAAGGCCTCCTGTTAGCTTGAAGATTGGAGACAGGGTTATGGTAAAGAACTTTGTTTCCAAATCTTCATGGGACGCAAACTGGACCGGACCGTTCACAGTCACTATGGCCCTTAGTGATCAGGTAGTCAAGGTAAAGCGGCTCATGGACAATAAGGGTGCAAAAGGCATGAAAAAGAGGGAGATAGAGAAATGGGTTCATGCTGATCAATGTAAAAGGTACTGCTGATAAGAATTGATTCCGCTCTTGTTCTTGTTTTTCCAGAGTCCTGGTGGAGCAAAGATTGGCAAAGTCTCTGGAGAATGGATAGAAGGATCATAATTATCGCATTGGCGATCCATCTGAGCCATGTAACATCTCAAATTGATTCAGACGACCACTCAGGGGATGATGCGGAAAGTGAAAATCCTGAGGAAGATCATGCATCCACTTCTGTTGTGTCATCAATGTTGGACTTGTTAGGGCAGAAGTGGGGGCAGGGGGGAGTTGAGAGAAGGAGAAAGGTCCGGATAATATCAGAGAGTCCTAAGTTACCAGAGACATATCAATGGGGTCGCCATGGCGTTTTGCAATAAAGTTTCTTTTGCTTTTGGACGATTTAATCCTAACATAACATCTCAAGGACTGGCGTATAAACAAGACTTGCGAAATATCATACCAGAATCCCTCCAGCCGTTTGTGGATGCAACTGTATATATGAATGAAATGGGTTATTGGTTAGGAAAAAATTCCAATCTATCCAAACCTTGGGAAACAAGGGACGTAGGATATTGGGTTTTTGGTGAAGAATTGAAAGAAGGGAAGTATGTTTTTATGTGTGGCATATATTGGCAGGACCAAAGTAATAGGGTGCAGAGGCCCAGGAGGCTGACACTTAGGCATAGTAAGGTGTCAGTTGGCCAAACTAGGGAGCTCCAAATGACACATCAACGGGGTGAAAATTTCCTTGTGGGTGCGGTATCCCAGTCTTATCAGTCCTACAGAGAAGCTCTCGGTTACTGGACATGTGGGACACCAGAATTGGACATGGGGGAGATACGCCTGGTTGATGTCTCACCTGAGAGGTTGAAACCCTGCACAGGTAATGCCAGTGACCACACACAGGAGCATGCCCCGTTAGAGAAAGGGGAACCACTACAAATAGATCTAAGCTCGTCCCAAACGCTGGCTACCAGGGTACAGTATGCCTTCACCACATGGCACTTCAACGTCTCGCAGTGGTTGATAAAATCCTATTACCCCATATGTGCTGAGTATACTCTGAATCAAGTGCGGTCAGTATATCAGTGGCTTTCTCCCAGAGACGGGCGGCCACAGAGTGAGGTTCATGCAGGACGCTTATTTCTGAGGAGTAACCGGAAGAGGAGGGATGTACTCAGCACTATATTGGGGGGAATAGGAACCGGAATGGGTGTCGTTAATGGAGTGGACATCGATCTCCTGAGGAACAAACTCTCAGCCATAGCTTCAGACAGCAAGCGGGGCTTTGTTACTCAGAGAGAGATCAATGAAATTCTCGATAACATTCAACAACGTCACCTAAATACCCAGGTAAAAGTGGCTCAAGATTTTATCCGCCATTTTAAGAGGTTTGTAGATAGTGTGGTCATACAGGGCAAAAATATGTCATGGGCTCTGGCGTGCACGCAGGGGCAGGTGGAACTATCAACCAACATCAAGCATTGTACAATCTCTGTATGAGGGGCAGTGGCCTTATGAGTTAGCATCACAGCTCAGTAAGATTTTACCAAAGCACCTCTCATACACCAATCCAAAGTGGTGGTCAAATGCCTGGATGGGCTGTACTAATTTGGATTATGAGAGATGCTATGCTTCCTCATTGATCCCATATACAGAAGTACAGACTCAGTCTGTGTATTCGGTGGTATCAATGGGCTTGCTGACTGGGGATTCTATTTTGTTACATCTGAGGCTAAATTACCCACATATGATCAGAGAGGATGGGAGCTGGATGCAGGTTGATATTTCCCTCTGTCAGAAGCATGACCATGACATCCTATGTATGCCAGGTCAATACACAGTGGTGAATAAGAAATGTTGGGAAGATGCCTCGCTCTGTGTTCTGGATGGGGAAAACACTGCCGGGAAGGGAACGCCGGTGTATTATTTGGGACATGGGAGAGTTTGTTTCTTTGTCCTAAAGGATACTAATGTAACGTTAGTCATGGAACTAGGATGTTCTGTGAACCTTACACTAGCTAGAGGAGCATGGTGTACCCTTGGCGGTGTCTCTGAAATCCAGACACAGGAATGGAACTATGTGGTACCGCATATTGCCAATCTGTCTGTGGATATCAACCATAACCGCCCTGTTAATCTGAGAGCCCTGAACCTTGGTATGGTAAAGAAGATACAGGAATGGTTAACAGATTGGTATAGAGATGAGAGCCTTATGAGGACGCTGCGGCAAGAGAGAGCTAATGCTACTATAGTCATCCACCACGATCAGAATGAAATAAAGGAGGTAGTGCATCAACTAGAAAATGATGCGGGAGGGTCTTGGTGGGAGGTAGTATTTGGACATTCCAGTAAGGCCAACAGTATTTTGAATTATTTGATACATCCCGTTGTGGTATTGCTCATTATTGCTGCAGTTTCGTCATTGGTTCAAGTTGGTATGTGTTGTTGGATGCAACGTTTATATAGGAAAGTCTCGCATTTGTCTATGCAAGTTGAGGGACGAATTGGTGGTGAGGTCTCTTCATACAGGTTAGAGGCTTTGCTGCCAATTCAGAACACTGAAATACTGCCGACATGCCAGAATTGCGGTAGGGAAGGCCACTATGAACGAACCTGCATAATCCCGACCCGTAGTTACAGTGAAGAGTTATAGGAGGTTGGGAGCGGGATACATAATTTGATGGGTCATATGTATATATGTAGATAATATGGTAATGGGTTGATTTATGTTATGGTGTAGTGTGACAAAGGTGTATTTTAGGCTAATAATATGGGCAAATAAGATCCTCCTCGAGGCTCTGCATCTGAAAGATGGTTGAGTTGTTGATCTGAGTGTGTGCTGGTGAATGGTGAGCGAATGGACACCCCTTGCCATTGCTATACCCCTTCATGAAGATGTCAGGAAGAAGAAGACACAGAAGATACAGAATGGTGACATGGAAGCCGTCACGTAAGAATGAGGTTGGTTTGACACCCAGTAGCAAAGCAGCACGTATTGGGAAACGCAGCACGTTAAAACCATTATGGACTGTTCCATAGGAGCTGGTTCTGAGGCCTATGTTATGAGGCGCAACACGGTAAAACCATTGTGGGCTATTCCAAAGGAGCGGTTTCTGAAGCACATGCAGTTAAAGACTGTTCTATAGGTACTGGTCCAGAAACAATAGGAGCCGTGTCTGGAGAATGATTTGTGCGCTCTTTAGGCGCAAAGCGGCATATGTTGTAAGGAATATAAGTTCTGGGTTTTGTACATATTCTGTTGCATTCCAAATGGTCAGTTAAGCTGAGGCTTGTCGTGCCTGGAGGACAGGATGCCCCCCCCTAAGGAATGTAATCTGTTAGACCCGAATCTGCAATGTCTGAAGATCCTGTTAATAAGCACCTTCCGAAGACAAAGGGGAAGTGCTTCTGTCAATACAAGTACCATGATTAAAGGGACCAGCAAGCAATTGGAGATTATATGGGCAACATCGCCCCCAGAGGCCAGGTATGGCAATAACAAGATGAGGGACATGGAAGTGCAACGATTGGTCGAGAGGCAGACGGGCGGGCAAGGGGAGGGTTTGAATGTGGTATGAATGAGGTCCTTTAAAACAGGACGTTTGGGAATGAGAGAGCCCTCTATTACATCTGGGAGCTCAGCAAGCAGGACCTTTGCCTCGAGGAGAGAATAAGTATAATTTTCATTAGTACTGTTGATATAGGCTGTATAGATATCGGTTGTTAGTATGTAACATTTCTACTTTTAGGAAATAAATGTAATTTCTTTTACTAAGCAACTGTGTCTGTTTTCATAATAACATTGTACCATCAGGCCTAGAATTCTCTTAAGGGTAAGACTAGCAAACAAGGGACAAATACAATTAATACATAGTTGCGATAGATATATGTATGATAGATCACAATAGTATATATATATATATATATATATATATATATATTAATATATCGTGTTTCTACAGGGGGTATGTGACAGCAGGCAGGTAAAATTGCCTGGTTGCATCCAGGATGGAAAATATATATGTCCCAGTGTGACAGGAGGGTCTCTTTGGACACAGGGTGAGCCAGGAAATAATGGGCATTAAGAAATATATCTTGGGCTACCTAAAATGGGTCTGTAATATTTATCCACCATATTCCCCAGAATATCTGCAAAGAACTGTTTACTGTTTAATTATGACCTCAACAGGGTAATTGAAAAGTGATGCCTTCATGATGTTGGGACACATACTGTCAGATGCTAATGTCATCACCCCCAGCCCCTGCCTTTTGTGTAATCATTGCTGTGAGGAATTAAGGTGTTTTGCATTCTATTGTTCATTGTGACTGGTGAAGGTCTGGTGTGAATAGAAGTAATTAACGCTATACTTGTGTGTATTGTAAAGGCAGACTGGGATTTACAATATAAAGGGATTTAAGATGTAAAGGGGTTAGAACCTGTTGTCTCCTGACAGACCGTCTGCCAAACACTTTGTGAGAAGATGTGTATTGGGAATCGTTATATTCTATTGTGTGGGATCTTTTGAAGCCTAGCAGACGTCAGGATGATGTGTTGAGTCTTGTGATGTGTGGGTGGAGCTGGACCCTTGTTCATGTTAACTAATGTGTATTGAATTGTGTATAAAGTTACAATGTTTCTCAATAATAAAGTCATTCTACCCCAGAAAGATACAGAGCATGTTGTCTCGTTCTTTCAAAAGGATTAACTCCTATGGGAAAGGGTCGTTTGGCTGTGGAAGATTGGTAGCGAGTGGATGTGTGACCAGGAGCGGGGACATCGTAAACGGCGTTAATCCCCTTGATATTTGGGGACCCGTTACATTGGTTGGCAGCAGCGGGATCTTCCCTCCAGTTACTGGGACACTCCAAACCACCACAGTGAATGACCAGCTATGCAGCCTGCAGGAGAGCCACGCTGAAAGACTTACTTGAGAGCTGTGGAGGCACCGGGGGGACAAAGAACAAAGCCACCTTGATCAGGGAACTAACGGAGATGGATCAGGGGGATGGTGAAGCAGGACCCCGGTCAGTTGAAGACTTGTTTCAACAACGAGTTCGCCAGCGGTTGGCATTATATGGTGCTAGCCCATCAGAGACCGCCATACGGGAAGCCATTAGAGACATCCAGCGGCAGGATGAGCGGCAACATGAGCAGAGAATGGCGGAAATGCGGCAATCAGAGACAACACCTAAAGATACAGCGCCTTGTCGTAAGTTGCCCTTTTGGGCATTCAAACTATTTAAGGAAGGAGAGGAGGAAATTGAAGCGTTCCTGCAGGACTTTGAGAGACTATGCCAGATACATGAAGTGCGGGCCCCAGATTGGGTCGCCTTACTGGCAAGTAATTTAACGGGCAGAGCGGCGGATGCGTATCGGGCCCTGGAAGATGAGGATGCTAAAGACTATGACCGGGTAAAAGAAGCTCTGCTAGCCCGATTTGCCATTACACCCGAAGCCAGCCGGATTAAGTTTCGAGAATCCCGGAAACAAACCCACATAACATACGTGGAGTGGGCACATCGTCTGCAGCGAGACCTTAAGGGCTGGTTCCAGGGAAGCCACGCTCATACCATAGAGGACATCACCCAGCTAGTACTCTTAGAACAGTTCTTTAACCACACCCCTCCGGTTTTACGGGATTGGGTGCGAGATAAGCGACCACGGACTGTACAGCAAGCGGCTACTTTTGCCGATGAATATCTGGACTCTCGAAGGTCAGGCGGAAGCGAGCGCTATCCACTATCTCGGCCCAGTTTACCAGCCTCTAACCCAACTTCAGCATCACCTCCAGCGGCCACTTATCCTCAGCAGCCCAGGTTCAACTCCCAGGACTACGCACAACCCATCAGGTGTTTCGGATGTAAACAGCTAGGGCACAAAAAGCCAGACTGTCCGTTGAATCCAGCCATCCAGTCCCAGTCATGGAGACAGCCAGTAAGGGGGAGGAGCCCCCGCACACCCATGCCTGTGGCCCACTGCGTTGAGGAGGAAGAACATTGGGGCGTCCTGCACGAGGCTGATCCAATACAAGCAGCTAACCGGGACAACCGGCAGCAACACAGGCAGACTGTCTGGGTCAATGGAAAGGTAGCCAATGGCCTACGTGATTCTGGTGCCACCATGACCCTACTACAGAAGAACCTCATCCCAGAGAGACAACACACCGGAGACACTGTAGCCGTAAGAGTAGCGGGAGGTACCATCTTCCGGTTACCCGTTGCCCGGGTTCACCTGGATTGGGGGGTTGGTTCGGGACACGTGAATGTGGGGGTGATGAAGGATTTGCCAGCGGATGTACTACTGGGGAATGATTTGGCCCCCCTCATTTCTGCTTACGCCCCGATGGGCCCCGCTGAAGCCAACCCAGTGACTACCTGTGCCCAGACCCATGCTGCTGGAACCGGCCTGATTGCGGCTGAGAAAGGGGTAAGATTGTCTTCCCCGACATGTACCTTAGATCAGGCACAATATCACAGTCTAAAATTGGAATGTGACAAGTTGGCCAGTGAGAAATCAGAGATGCAACGACACTACGTCATGTATTATGAGATGTCCCATGGCTTGAACATTGAAATGCACAAACAGGCTGAAATTGTCAAAAGGTTAAATGGGATTTGCACCCAGGTTTTGCCTTATCTTTCCCAAGAGCACCAGCAACAAGTTTTGGGAGCCATTGAGAGAGCAAAACAAGTGACCGTTTCAGAACTGAATTCCATTATTCGTCCTGCAACCTTACATTTGCACCATCCGCTACTGACCCGGTAAGCAAAATGGCAATGCTGATGGGTTGTCCAGGCATTAGAGGAATGGACCTATGGACTAACTTTGGAGTCAACCCGTCTGGGGTCGCCTCCGATGTTAGTCTCCTGCCGAAAGGGGAGATGTGTGACAGGAGGGTCTCTTTGGACACAGGGTGAGCCAGGAAATAATGGGCATTAAGAAATATATCTTGGGCTACCTAAAATGGGTCTGTAATATTTATCCACCATATTCCCCAGAATATCTGCAAAGAACTGTTTACTGTTTAATTATGACCTCAACAGGGTAATTGAAAAGTGATGCCTTCATGATGTTGGGACACATACTGTCAGATGCTAATGTCATCACCCCCAGCCCCTGCCTTTTGTGTAATCATTGCTGTGAGGAATTAAGGTGTTTTGCATTCTATTGTTCATTGTGACTGGGGAAGGTCTGGTGTGAATAGAAGTAATTAACGCTATACTTGTGTGTATTGTAAAGGCAGACTGGGATTTACAATATAAAGGGATTTAAGATGTAAAGGGGTTAGAACCTGTTGTCTCCTGACAGACCGTCTGCCAAACACTTTGTGAGAAGATGTGTATTGGGAATCGTTATATTCTATTGTGTGGGATCTTTTGAAGCCTAGCAGACGTCAGGATGATGTGTTGAGTCTTGTGATGTGTGGGTGGAGCTGGACCCTTGTTCATGTTAACTAATGTGTATTGAATTGTGTATAAAGTTACAATGTTTCTCAATAATAAAGTCATTCTACCCCAGAAAGATACAGAGCATGTTGTCTCGTTCTTTCAAAAGGATTAACTCCTATGGGAAAGGGTCGTTTGGCTGTGGAAGATTGGTAGCGAGTGGATGTGTGTCCAGGAGAGGGGACATCGTAAACGGCGTTAATCCCCTTGATATTTGGGGACCCGTTACACCCAGATTCAGGCTTTATGCCAATTTATACCACTAGGGGGAAGTGATGGGAGTCCTGCAGGGGAAGAGTTAATAAGCCCAGCTGAAGTAAGTGGGCTCATTAAGACCTCTACAAAAACTCCCAGCATGCTTAGGGAGATGCTTCATCCTGGAACCAGTTCTGTGTTGTGTAGACTGGGGAGTGTGCTTTCTGTCCTGTGCGGTGAGACAAAGCCTGTGTGGCTAAAACTTCTAAAACAGGGAGATAGGGGCTGGGGCAGCACAAGGCTGCACCTAGTTGTTAGATAGGGAAAACAGAAAATTGAATTCAAGTACTTACCGTAATTTTCCTTTCCTGACGAGCTCCATGTCAGCACAGCTGATTTGGCCCCACCCACCCCTACGTAATCAGGACTTATTTATAAATCCTTCACTCACCTTGGCCTCAGCGTTTCGTAACTATTACTACTTAACTGGGCGGGTACTGTGCAGACAAGGAGCTCGTCAGGAAAGGAAAATTACGGTAAGTATTTGAATTCAATTTTCCGTTTTCCTGACGGCTTCATGTCAGCACAGCTGGGAATTAACTAGCCAAAACAGGGGAGGGATAATGCTACATACTCGACAATTCGGACTAAAACAGTAACAGAAGCCATGATGCCTCTGACAAACTCAATTGTCATTAAGCCATGAATATGAATATTTTGGTGTCCACATAGCCGCATTGCAGATAGTTTGAGACACCCGGCCTGCTGTCACTCTCATGGTCCGGACCCTTCTAGTGAGAGCGCCGTGATTCTCCTGGCACAGCCAGCCCTACATCCTGCAGGCCAAGGAGATGAGGTTACCAACCAAGAGATAATAATCTTGCTGGAAGCCGTAAAATCATTATGTGTTCCTCCTGAAAATGACGAACAGATGCACAGACTTTCTGATGGCAGGAGTCGCCTTGATTAAATATTTTAGAGCTTAGCCCACATCCGATGGGCTAACTTCTTGAGTACTCCCCAAAGGGGACGTAGGAGGAAAACCTCGTGTGTTATATGAACTCTGAAGGTCAGTTTAGGCACAAATTCGGGCATTGGCATGAGCCCCATCCTGTCTGGGAAGTACGCGAGTATGGGTTCTCTAAACCCCAAGGACACCAATGCTGATGTAATTGCCACAAGTAAATCAGTTTCAGTGAGAGGTACCACAGGGTGATTGAAGGCATCTGATGAAATAATTAAGCGCTGGAAGCCCGCTGAATGCCGGTGAATACAGAGATAGACAAAATGCATGCCTATAGCATGCTAGCGCATAGAACTAAGTCAAGCCTCACCTGTAGGCATTCGGAGCAGGCTTCTGAAGAGTCCAGCGTAAGATCTTGATCAGCGAATATACTGGGCATTTACTGTATGCCATGTTCCACTATAGGTATGCATAGCGTTGTCCTTTCTTGTCTCGTAAGATTATTCAAATCTTCACAGAGCATTCGACATCCGTTACCCTCTGCCTCTCCAGACCCCGGCCATCAGCCTGAGCCTGTCGGATGCCGGATGAATGGGACTGGAGATGATTTGATCTACCAGGCAGAGGAAGTCACTCCTTGACACTCAAAAGGATGAATAGCGGGTACCAGAACTGTCACCTTCCCTCGCCCCGCCTTAGCTGGAAGCTGAGAATCAGAGGGAGCAGCAGAAAAAGGCATAAGCCTTCTTGGGGATCCATTCTACGGTCAGCACCTCCACTCCGAGAGCTTGTGGATCCTGGGCCCTGGAATGGAACTTCAGCAACTTGGTGTCGACTGGGAATGTAAGCGGTCTTCCTCTGACAGAAGAAACACCAAGCTCTGTTAGTTTTTGGAAGACTTGCAGTAGCCTGGATCATCCATTGTCGTCCAGACTTGTCCTGGACAAGTAGTTCGCCTGAAGATTCTTCCGAGCAGGCACATAGGTCACAGATCGTTGGGAGGATTGACTTGGGTGAATTCTAGAATTAGAGAAAACTTCAGAAGTGAGAGACTGAGCCTTGGTTCCAGATGTCGGCCACAGTCGTTGTGCTGTCCAACTTTCCCAGGACAGGCTTACCCTGGGGATGAGGTGACTGAAGGCTGAAGCCTAGTACACACGTTTTCTTGATGAGAAACCTGAAAGCCTCGTACACACGCACGGTTTACTCAGCAAGAAAGCTCTGCCAGCAAATTTCTTGCTGGTTCTTGCCGAGAAAACTGGTCATGTCTACGAGGCTTTAGAGCCCGAAAAGGCTGCCCTCAACTCCAGGATGGAGTCTTGGATCCTTGACACAAGGCCATTGGCCCTGAGCTCATCTTTCTTGAAGTAGGGCTTGCCTACACTGGCTGGTGTCTGACTGTACCACCAGGTCATCTGTAGGGAATGACATTGCAGACGATTAGTTTCTTCAACCACAAGTTTAGGCCACTGGTCCAGAAACCCGGCTTGAACGGGAGCCTACCTGAGCTGCTGGAGCAAGGCGATTTCTATGGCTCAATCTGAGACGTGAAGGATGAAAGATCTCCAAATATGGCCCAAAATGCTTGCCTTGGGGGACCACGTGTCAATCACCAAAGCCGTACCTATGTCCACAGAGGAACCACATAGTGCCCCTAGGGCATGTATGGGTGGCACAATCCCAAAATAACCGAAAGCATCCTGACATGGAAGTTTCACTGACTTCTTGGTTTATGCATTTGCTTCCCTGTCTTTCCTGGACTCCCAGCCCGAAAACGCAGAAGCGAAGCTCTCTGGCGTGAGAGTGAACGTGGAAACTGACTCTTGAGTTTTCGGATTTCTTTAATTCAGTAGACCTTCTACTTGAGGCAGGAAGCCAAACTGGCCACTATTAAATTTAGGCTTGACCTTCTGCGATTAAGAAAAAATGCAGTGATAGCGTTTGTCCTTGAAGGTCACATCTTCTGATGGTAAGGTCATGCATATGGCCAATCCCACAAGGGACACATACTGACCAAAGGGGTGGTCCCAACCCCTAAACCTCTATTCGTTCAAAAGGGCATAACTCTGACATCCCGCTGTGACGATATACTCCAATCTTGACGAACAAGCACTTGATCCATTCCAAATCCAGCTGTCTTCTGGAAGTACTTAAAATACGTCCAAAGCTTCACTTCTACATAAAAGGCATTTCACCAACCTTACCAATCTGGACACAGGTCGTCCTCATCTTTCCGTTAAGGAGAGAATTGATTGGGGTGAGAAGGCCCAAGACAAATCTAGTCATTCCTTTAGTGCGTCTTGACCATCTGCTTAATTATGACAACTGGTTAGGTGTCATCGTCATCTTTATCCTAGGTTGCTTGACCTAGGCAACATCCCTGAAGTCATATTCGTCTGTTTCTCTTTGGAAGGATCTGAAGCGGATTGTTTGCTTGGGAAGGCTTGGAGACTTCACAGGGTGAGTGGAAAACACTCTTTTAGAGTGTATTGACCACATCTTTAATGAATGCGACACCTGTTAGGTGTCGTCATCCTTATCCTTGGTTGCTTGAACAAAGCAGAATGTATGCAGTCATGTCCATCCGGAAGTTTGGAAAACGGGCAGCTTCACCTGGTAAGGTTAGGCGGCTTCTTACTGCAAGAACAGATAACCCTTTCACAGGGTGAGTGTCACATACCTGATGGTAGAGCCCGATATTCAGGGAGCGGCTTCTTTTACATCTCTGACTCTGGAACCCCTGATAGTGCAGATAGGGAGCTCGAGAGTGTAGAGTCGCACAAGCGCCTGGCAGGGACACTGGTGCTGGAGCGGAGCTGAACTTCAGGAAACTCTGTAGAGATGTCAGCAGTTCAGGAGATGACTGGAACAGCAGACGAGCTGGAGGCAGAGATGCTGGAAGCTGCAGTCAGCGGGGAAGGTGTTCTGTAGTACAGGACACAAGCAAGTCCAGGCAGGCCGGGTCATACACAGGCGGGCGGATCAGGTACAGATTCGGAAGCAGAGGCAGAGTCGTGGTTCAGGCCGGGTCAGCAATAGGCGGGCAGCAGGCAATCCATTGGGAGAAGCAGAAGCGTAGTCAAAACAAGCCAAAAGGGTCAAAAGGGCAGGCAGAAGTCAGGAGCAATCAGGAACAAGCCGGGTCACAAGTACAGGTAGACAATAGGTTAGACAGGTAGCAGGTGGGTCTCAGGAACGCTGTAGACTGAACAGCAAGGAGCCCAGGCATCAGTCCCTTTAAATAGCCCCGTTTGGCGGGAAGAACTGTCACTGCGGCCGTGGGAGACCCGCGCAGACATTCTTCCGCCATTTTGGTTGCTGGTTTGCCCTTCTTGACAGTGAGCAGAAAACACTCCTTTAGAGTGCATAGGCAATGTTTCTTGGATGTGACAACCTTTTAGGTGTCACCTTTATCCCTGGCTGCTTGAGCCAGTGGGATACATACTGTCATGCCCATCTGTGTATTCCTCTTATGGAGCCTGAAGAGGGATGTCTGCTTGGGAAAGTTATGAGACTGCTCCTTGCCAGAGAATTTTAAACCCGTCCAAGGGTAAGTGGGAATAACTGTCAGGAACTAAGTAGAAGGCCGAGATGCTAGGAGGGCTCTCCTTGCGGCCGAGAGCAGCACACCACTGAAGGTGACACAGCAGGTGTGGTGCCCACAGAAGCACAGGTGCCTGGTAGCTGGAACCGGAGACAGGCGTGCTTGGATGGTCCAGGAAGCAGGGACCAGTGGACAGACTTGATAACGGAGTCAGGAGCCAGGCCAGGGGTCAACACAGGAAGTCAGTCCAGGATCAGAGTCAAGTTCAAGGAGCAAGATAAACAAGTCCAGTAGCCAAGCCGGGATCAGATGCAGGAAGCAGGCGGAGAGAAGTCAGGTGCAAGCCAAGGATCAAGCCAGAGAATCAGAAGGATCAGGTCAGGACAAGCCGGATCGTTACACAGATCAGGAACAGCAGATGCACAGGACACAGGAACGCAGGACAAGCTGAAGATACACCAGTGATGCGCCTCTGTCAGCAGTGGGTTTAAATAGGCCAGGCATCCATCACGCCGGGCATGCGCGCGCGCATAGCGGCGCCGCGCGTCAGCCTAGTCCCGGCGCGCACCTGCCCAAACATGGTGCCGTGCGCCCTTGTGCGCGCATGCACATCAAATCGTCTATTTCCCTGATAGTGCCCCCCCAAGGGGCAGCCTCCGGATGCCCAGGCGTGCCCACTTTTCAGGGTGACTGCTGCGGAATCTCTGTATAAGCCTTGGGGCGTGTACATAACTTGCAGGCTCCAAGTTCAAAGGCTACGGGGTTGATCTCCCGCTTAATTTCAAAAGGACCAACAAACTTTGGCCCCAGTTTCCGGGACGGACATGGCAATTTAAGGTTGACTGATGACGGACAGATTTTGTCCCCAACTTTAAATGTGGGATCTCCTCTTCTCCTTCTGTCATAATATTTTTTGTAAGCTTCTTGGGCTTTCTTCATTGTGTCCCGGAGTGTCTGGTAATTTGCCTGAATGAAGTTTATTCTGTCCTGGACTGCCGGAACTGAGGATTCAGGGATGGTATTGGGTAAGAAAGATGGATGGAAGCCATAATTTGCCCAGAAAGGTGACTGGTTGGTAGCGGTGTGTACAGAGTTATTATATGCGAATGCCGCACAAGGCAAAAGTGAGAACCAGTCATCCTGAGAAAAGGAACAAAAACACTGCAAATATTGCTCTAGTGTTTGATTAGTTGTTTCAGTCTGGCCGTTGCTTTATGGGTGGTAGGCTGTGGAAAAACAAGTCTCGATGGATAGTGATTGCAGAGGTTCCTCCAGAACTTAGAGGTGAATTGCACACCTCTGTCAGACACGATGTTGTCTGGTAAGCCATGCAGTCTGACTATCTCCTTTATAAAGACTTTTGCTGTGTCCGTAGCAGACGGCGTGCCCATCATTGGTACGAAATGTGCCATCTTGGAGAGTCGGTCTACTACAACCAAGATGGTTGTGAAATTTTCCGAGGGTGGCAGATCTACTATAAAGTCCACAGAAATGTTTTTCCACGATTGTTCAGGGACTGGTAGTGGTCTCAACAGACCCCAAGATTTAGTGTTGGACCCCTTGTTCCGTTGGCAAGTCATACAGGAATTGACATATTCCTTGCAGTCAGACCTCAGAGTAGGCCACCACAAGGATTGTTGAACAAGCTCAGTTGTCTTCCGGACCCCAAAGTGACCGGCTAGATGGTGGTCGTGAAAGGTCTTTAGAACCTGAACCCTGACCTGCTGAGGGACGAAGATCTTGTCTTGGTGCCACAGAAGCCCCTCCTGATTTCTTAAAGAGGAGCTTTCTTCCTCCGTGCACTGAGTAGATGCCTGCTCAATTGAAGTCCTTAAATCAGGCTGTAACAAAATAAAGTTTTTAGAAGACAGGATTGTACTGGGTATGATTTCCTTAGGGGTATCCGGAAACATTCGAGATAAGGCGTCAGCTTTCCCATTCTTCGAACCTGGCCGGTAGGTAATATGGAAATTAAACCTAGAAAAGAACAAGGCCCATCGAGCCTGTCGGGGTCTCAACCGTTTGGCCATGCGGAGATACTCCAAATTTTTGTGATCTGTAAGGATCAAGATAGGATGGGTTTACAAAATTAGGTGTATTCCTGCGCTACTATGGAGAGGGCTAGCTAGTAATATAAAACTGCTGCAAGCACCAGGGGGGGTCAGATCATACCCACGGAAATTAAGTGTATAAAGAGGGGGGTGGTGTTGCGCTGTTTAGTGAAATAAATTAAGTGAAATTCTTCTAAAACTTTGTGTAAGATAATAAAACAAATGCAAATAAACAATTATTGCAAAACGCACATAAAATAGCAAGATCTTCCAAGATGTGAAAAACGCACAATAAATAATCTTCAAGTGGTGACCATAAAATACTATCTTCTAAAATAGTAAACAATGTGCAACAGGTCTAAACACTGTGTCAAAAAATCAAAATTGTGCAAATCGCAAAATAAATAATGAACTGTGACAGTAAATTATAGACAATGAAATCAAAAATGTGAAATGCAAAGCATACGTGCAACCAGTGCAAAATATGCATAAACGCATAAATCAATCCGAGGGGATGTTGCACTTTAAAAAGTGCACGGTGCGACAGGTCTCTGAATATCCTCACGAGCTAGGATAACCAGGTGAATTGTAACATGCGTCTTTAAATTATAAATGTTGCAGGGCGATCGCACAGAAAATTGCAAAGCGATCGCACAAAAATTGCAGTATATGCGATTATATCAAGTGCAGGTAGAGTTCATTTGGTCAATCGTGAATGGTGAAAAAAAAAAAGCAGTTCATTTATCCTGTGCAGGAAGTGCAGTGATGCATGGAACGCAGGAGGGCCGAGGGGGGGGGGGGTGGTTGTGTGATGGGAATATCGTATTCCTCTTCCTGTGCTGGTGCACTCCGGTGGTGGTGACTTTTTGGTAAAGGTGGCCTCTTACCTGTAGGTAGAGAGGTAATAGCATGTAGCAAATCTCCTGATGAAGTCACGTGACCGTGATGCCACGCGTAGAGACGAATCTAGGAACTAGAAGTGACGCTCAGCAGACGAGCTCGCAGCTCGTGGAGTCTTTTACATTGTGTTACTGCCAAATGTGAGTACCACTACTTTTAACGTGTTGAACAATAAATGTTTTAAAAATGTACTACACCATATAGTATCTTCCCTCTTCATTTCTACTTATACAATGGCTGGCATATGAGTGCATACTCCAGAGAGAAACCCCAATTACCCAGGCATCCAGCTATTAGGAGACAACCATCCCAAACAACACACGGACCCCTATAGGAACCAGGCAAGAGGAACACAGAGCATCTTGCTTGCTACATGCTGTTACCTCTCTACCTACAGGTATGATTTATGCGTTTATGCATATTTTGCACTGGCTGCACGTATGCTTTGCATTTCACATTTTTGATTTCATTGTCTATGATTTACTGTCACAGTTCATTATTTATTTAGCGATTTGCACAATTTTGATTTTTTGACACAGTGTTTAGACCTGTTGCACATTGTTTACTATTTTAGAAGATAGTATTTTATGGTCACCACTTGAAGATTATTTATTGTGCATTTTTCACATCTTGGAAGATCTTGCTATTTTATGTGTGTTTTGCAATAATTGTTTATTTGCATTTATTTTATTATCTTACACAAAGTTTTAGAAGAATTTCACTTAATTTATTTCACTAAACAGCGCAGCACCACCCCCCTCTTTATACAAGATACGATGGGTGGCACCTTCAAGGAGGTATCTCTATTCCTCCAAAGCGGTCTTAATTGCTAAAAGTTCACGATCCCCTACGTCATACCGGTAACTCTTTTCTGGCTTACTCATCTTCCGTGAAGAGACACCTACGGGATGAAGCAGTGCTTTAGGACCCTGAGGTTGAGTTAGTACTGCTCCTGTTGCCACCTCCGAAGCATCGACTTCCAGGACATAGGGTAAGGCAGGGTCTGGGTGCTGTAAGACTGGTGCTGAGGTAAAGAAAGATTTGAGTTGATCGAAGGCAGCTTGCGCTGCTTCAGACCAAAAGAACTTGGTATGTTGGCTGGTTATCTGAGTAATAGGTGAAACAATGGTGGAAAAGTTCTTTATAAACCTTCCGTAAAAGTTGGCGAAGCCAATGAATCTCTGGACACCCTTCTTGTCGGAAGGTGCCGGCCACTCCAGGATAGCCTTGACCTTCTGAGGATCCATACAGTAGGTGCCGCCGATATTGTATATCTATCGTGCTCCCATCGCCGAGATTCTCGGCGACAGGAGTGCCGAGATCTCGGCAACAGGGTGGCGACACGTGTCGCGCTCGCTGCAATAGCGAGAGGGAGACGAGACACTGTATTGAACGGGATCCGACGTGGATTCCCACCAATACCAGGCACTGCGTTTGGTATGAATCCTGAGCGGGAACTCCACGCCAATTTTCAAAGAAAAAAACGGCATGGGTTCCCCCTCCAGGAGCATACCAGGCCCTTGGGTCTGGTCTGGATTTGAAGGGGAACCCTACGCCGAAAAAACTGCGTGGGGGTCCCCCTCAAAATCCAAACCAGACCCTTACCCGAGCACGCAACCTGGCAGGCCGCAGGGGAAGAGGGGGGACGAGAGAGCGGCCCCCCTCCCTCCTGAACCGTACCAGGACGCATGCCCTCAACATGGGGGGTTTGGTGCTCTGGGGCAGGGGGGCGACCTGCGGCCCCCCTACCCCAGAGCACCCTGCCCCCATGTTGATGAGGACAGGGCCTCTTCCCGACAACCCTGGCCGTTGGTTGTCGGGGTCTGCGGGCGGGGGGCTTATCGGAATCCGGGAGCCCCCTTTAATAAGGGGGCCCCCATATCCCGGCCCCCCCACCCTATGTGAATGAGTTTGGGGTACATCGTACTCCTACCCATTCACCTGGTAGAAAAAAATGCCAATAAAAACACAACACGGTTTTTAAAAGTATTTTATTGCACAGCTCCGGGGGTCTTCTTCCGACTTCGGGGGTCTCCGGTGTCGTCGCCGCGCTCTCGGGTTCTTTCTTCTGCCGGGCCACTGCTATCTTCTTCCAACTCTTTTGCTAGCGGGGCCCGGTCTTCTCCGTCGCCTTCTCCCCTTGTCAGGGAAATAGGCGCATCCCTGTGCGTAATGGTGCAGGGTTGGCAAACCTGCATAGGCAAAGGCACTGTCAGGGAACCAACAGAAGGAGAAGGACTTTAGGACCCAGCATCTCTACCAGCAGGTCACATGGGCCTATATAAGGAAGTCTGCTAGTGTCTGCATTTGCTGGTTTATCTTCAGCTCCCCCTGTGTTCCTGTATCCTGAATCACCTGTTGATCTGATCTCCTGTGTACCGACCCGGCTTGTTCTGACCCGCTCTTCCTGATCCTTTGGCTCGACTCTTGGCTTGCACCTGACCTCCTTCTGCCTGCTCCCTGCATCCGACCCCGGCTTGTCTATTGAACTCTGCATATCCTGCTCCCTGCACTAAGACTCGGCTCATCCCTGGTCATTCTGATTACGGACTGTCTTCCTGTGAATGATCCTTGGCCTGGCTCCCGACTCAGCTTTCCAGTTGCTCCACTGGTCTCTGTCTCCTGGACACTCCAAGCACGTCTGTCTTCAGTTACCAGGCACCCGTGCTTCTGTGGGCACTACACCTGCTGTGTCATCTTCAGTGGTGTGCTGCACTCGGCCGCAAGGGGAGCCCTCCCAGCATCTCGGCCTCCTACCAAGTTCCTGACAGTATAAACCAGCCATGTCAGAGGCCGACGGAGGTGTCTCCCCGCTGGAAGCCGCCAGCCTACAGATCACAGCCCTCACCCAGGCCATCCAAGAACTCCAGAAAGAGTACCGCCAATTAGAGGGCCGACTGCAGCACCTGCCTGCAAAACCTTCTCCTGCAGGTCAAGGGTCATCTTTAACTAGTTCCTTGGCAACCACTCCTGCTGTGGTGATGCCCCCTCCGGAACCACGAGTGCCAACACCTGAACGCTTCTCCGGTGATCGGAAGAAATTGCGATCCTTTAAAAACGCCTGTTACCTGTACCTGGCTCATCCGGCATTAACCTCAGGGGAGAGACTTCGTCGCCGACAGGCGAACCTTTGCTTCTACTGCGGGGGAACCAGTCATTATATAACCTTTTGCCCCATAAGACCCAGGAAATCGGTCCTCCGCACCACGGTCAACTGTCAGGTGTCCAGGTCCTCCTCCTCTCACATTACTCTTCCTGTCACATTACTGATAGCAGGACAAGAAGTTCACCTCCAAGCAATACTGGATTCCGGGGCATGTAGTTGCTTTTTGGATCTGACACTGGCAAAGAGACTCGCTATTCCCCTCCACCACAAGGGCCAAAGACTGACTGTCCACCTGGCCGACGGCTCAATGCCCAGTTCCGGGCATGTCACCCAGGAAACGGCACCTATCCTTACCTCCATCAATTCTGGTCACCAGGAATTTCTACGTTTTGATGTCCTGAGCTCTCCTATATTCCCTGTCATCTTGGGAACCCCATGGCTACAGGCACACAACCCTCAGATTGACTGGTCCAAAAGGGAAGTTTTCTTCACCTCTCCCTACTGCCGGCAGCATTGTCTTGTTCCTGAAACCAAGGACTCTTCCAGTTGCATGTCTGTTCTACCCACACCCAGTGTGGATCCCAATATACCAGCAGCCTATCAGGAGTTCAAGGATGTCTTTGACAAGAAGAAAGCAGATACTCTACCCCCGCATCGTCCCTACGATTGCCCCATTGAGTTGTTACCGGGGGCTGAGATTCCTTTTGGCCGTATTTTTCCCCTCTCTGAGACTGAACTTGAGACTTTGAGACAGTATATTGATGAAAACCTTGAAAAGGGATTTATCCGCCCTTCCTCCTCTCCTGCCGGTGCCGGCATTTTCTTCGTTGAGAAGAAGGATAAAACTTTGAGGCCATGTGTGGATTACAGAGAATTGAATAGAGTTACTCTTAAAAATCGCTACCCGCTCCCCCTCATCCCAGAACTCTTCCAGAGGTTCCGTACAGCTCATGTCTTCACTAAACTAGACCTACGTGGAGCCTACAATCTTGTCCGCATCCGGGAGGGGGACGAGTGGAAAACAGCGTTCAGAACAAGGTTTGGACATTTTGAATACTTAGTAATGCCATTTGGATTATGCAACGCCCCAGCCACATTCCAACATTTCATAAACGATATCTTCCGGCAGTACCTAGACCACTTCATTATCGTCTACCTCGATGATATCCTCATATTCTCAGCTACTCTGGAGCTTCACAGAACACATGTAAAAAAGGTACTGGGCATCCTCAGGGTACACGGATTGTATGTAAAAGCCGAAAAATGTGACTTCGAGAAGACAACAATCCAGTTCCTCGGACTCATTATCACCACCAATGGGATAGCCATGGATCCTCAGAAGGTGAAAGCCATTCTTGAGTGGCCGGCCCCTTCTGATAAGAAGAGTGTTCAGAGGTTCATCGGCTTCGCAAATTTTTACCGAAGATTTATAAGAGACTTTTCTACCATTGTAGCACCAATTACCCAGATAACACGTCAGCATACCAGATTCCAGTGGTCCGAAGCAGCACAAATGGCCTTTGATCAACTAAAGGTCCTCTTTACCTCTGCACCTGTTTTACAGCATCCCGATCCTGCCTTGCCCTATGTTCTGGAAGTTGATGCCTCCGAAGTAGCCACAGGAGCAGTTCTTTCCCAGCGTCAGGGGCCCAAAGCCCTACTTCATCCCGTGGCCTTCTCTTCACGGAAGATGACCCAGCCTGAGAAGAACTACGACGTAGGGGATCGAGAGCTCTTGGCAATAAAGACCGCCCTGGAGGAATGGAGATATCTCCTGGAGGGCGCCGTCCACCCTATTTTGATCTTTACAGATCATAAGAACTTGGAGTATCTCCGCACGGCCAAGCGACTGAGACCCCGGCAGGCTCGATGGGCTTTATTCTTTTCTCGATTCAATTTCCATATCACCTTCCGCCCAGGGTCTAAAAATGGAAAAGCCGATGCCTTGTCCAGAATGTTTCCTGATACCCCTGAAGAGATTACACCCAGTCCAATTCTGTCCCCTCAAAACTTCCTCTTGATCCAGCCCGATTTAAGAGCTTCAATTGAACAAGCATCCACTCAGTGCACGGAAACAGAAATCTCCTCCCTCAGAAGCCAGGAGGGACTCCTTTGGCATCAAGACAGGATTTTTGTCCCACAGCAAGCCAGGCTTCAGGTCCTAAAAACTTTCCACGATCACCAGCTGGCTGGCCACTTTGGGGTCCGAAAAACGACCGAACTGGTCGAACGGTCTTTATGGTGGCCCACTCTGAGAGCCGATTGTAAGGACTATGTCAACTCCTGCACAATATGCCAAAGGAATAAGGGGTCCAACACGAAATCCTGGGGCCTGTTAAGACCACTGCCAGTTCCAGAACAACCTTGGAAAAATATTTCTTTAGACTTTATTGTGGATTTACCCCCTTCAGAAGAGTTTACAACCATTCTAGTAGTAGTAGACCGGCTATCCAAGATGGCGCATTTCTTACCAATGATGGGCACACCTTCTGCCATGGACACAGCAGAAATTTTCATTAAAGAAGTAGTCAGACTACACGGAGTACCAGATAACTGTCATGGATATGCATTAATGTCTGTCTGCCATCTTACCTTCCTCCTCATGTGTTCATCTAGAGACCAGACCTCCTTCACCTGGCTTCCTTTATAATCTCCTCCCAGCCTGACTCCACCCCAGGCCCTATCACTGAACACTATATTAACCTGTGCACTGCAAGCCTGCTTGGCTGATCAACGTGTTTGTTAGGCATTGTGTGTTTGGGTTCCTGCCTGCCGTGTGCTACGTCTGTCTCTCTGTTACGTTATTGGCTTGTCCCCGACCATCCCTGTCTGCTCGTGACCCTTGACCTTCGGCTCGTTCTTCGTTATCCTTGTCTGCTTGTGGCCCCTGACCTTCGGCTTGTTATTCGGTTCTCTCTATCGTGTGCTGCTGCTTCCCCTTATCCTACGGGGCGTGAGCTAGGAAACTCCAGGGGCCGCGACCTGGTCCCAGCCTGCAGCGTAACATCCTCACCACTAGAGGCCCTGGAGAAGACCAGCTGGGTCTTAGACTCCGCGCCCTGGGGAATCTTGGCTCTCGCTTCCGTTGGGATCCCGGTTGTGCTCCTCTGGTCCCGCTTTCCACAACCACCCAGTTTCCTATCCACAGAAGCCAGCCATAGGGTTCACTACCTCGCGGTGCACTCCTGTCCCCCTACGGTGTGCATCTGTCACCTGGCCACAGGTGACCCTGACAGTTTGATCAGCCATGAACCCGGCTGACATCCCGCTCCCCGCGGATGATCCATTGCAGGGCATAGTCCACAGACTTGAAACCCAGGAATCGAATCAGACTCAGGTGATGCGATTCCTCCAGGATCTGGCTTCTCGATTCGAGCAGCTTCAGGCCTCCTTGGGAACCCCGAATCCGCAACCTCAAGTACAACCAGCGGTGGTACCTATCGCACCAGTCGCAGCCACACACTCACTAATACTGCCAGCTCCGTTCCGTTTCTCTGGGGACTCCAAGGCCTGCAGAGGGTTTCTTAGCCAATGCACGATTCATTTTGAGCTTCAGCCTCAAAACTTTCTGTCTGATAGGGCAAAGGTAGCCTATATCATTTCCCTCCTCTCCGGTGAAGCTTTAGCCTGGGCAGCCCCTCTGTGGGAACTGAATGATCCAGTGGTTTCTAGCCTGTCTGGCTTCTTGAAACTTTTTCGGAATATCTTTGAAGAACCGGCTCGTGTCTCTTCAGCGGCCAGCGCCCTTCTACGTCTCCGCCAAGAGTCTGCTTCAGTGGGACAGTACGCCCTTAATTTCCGCATACTGTCGGCTGAGTTGAGCTGGAACAATGAGGCCTTAGTCGCAACCTTTTTGCATGGCCTTTCTGATAGAGTGAAGGATGAATTAGCAGGAAGAACCATCCCCACTGATCTGGACGGAGTTATCTCCTTGTGTAACCAGATCGATATTCGCTTTCAGGAAAGGACCCTAGAAAAGCGGCGCCAGCACTCCTTGGTCCTTAGTCAGCCTGAGCTCCCCTCTCCTCGACCCGTGGAGCATCTCCTGCCAGCTGAGGAACCCATGCAGCTGGGCAGGACCAGGCTATCCCCAGAGGAACGTGCTAGGCGCAGAAATCTAGGCCTGTGTCTCTACTGTGGGGGCAAAGGTCATTTTCGTGACACTTGCTCTCTTTGTCCAGAAAAACGTTTGGGTCCACTTCATCTGGAAAGTGGAGTATTGGACCCAGAAATATCACCTTCCCCTTCTCGTCTTCTGCTTTCTGTGTTCCTTCATGTTGGTGCTTCTTCTCATTCGGTCTCAGCATATCTGGATTCCGGAGCCGCTGGTAATTTCATGGACTGGGAAATCGCATCGTCCATGAGACTTACTCTTTTGCCCCTCACCACGCCATTGGTGGTCTTGGCGATTGATGGTACTATTCTCCCAGGGGGACCTATCCGCTTCCAGACCCTCCCTGTTAAGATGTCGGTGGGTACACTCCACCAGGAGTGGATATCCTTCCTTATCTTACCCAAGGCCTCAACGCCTATAATTTTGGGTCTCCCATGGTTACAGCTCCATTCTCCTCATGTGGACTGGACTACTGGACAGATCCTGGCTTGGGGTCCCTCCTGTTCCTCGTCCTGCCTACCCAAGGTTGCCCCCTGTGAATCTGAGCCGGTCATTCATTCCAGGTTGCATAACCATTTACATTTCTCTGTCCCTAACCACCCTTGGACGCACAGCCAGGCTAGCTTGTCTACAAGTCCTGCAGTCGCTACGTCTTGCGATGCGATTCAGGTAGTCGCTACACCTGACTCAGCTATTCACTCTGCCTCTGTACTAGTTATGCCAGTCCAGCCCATGCCCAGTGAGCCTCTCACTTTTTCTTGTTCGGGACATTCTGCTTGTCCTTCAGCTATTCAGCTTGACTCCGGCGACATGTCACCTTCTAACCAACCTGACTTCAGGGTTCCACTGACATCTGCCCAGTCTGATGGTCCTGTGCAAGATGACCAGTTCCCCTTTAAGGGTCTAGGGGACCCTCCTCAGATTCCTGTTGATCGTCTCATGCCCTTGCTTATTCCTAGAGAGCCTTTGGTCCTCAATAGATCTTCTTGTCATCTCCCTACCTCGTTTTCAGTCTCTGAGGATAATCTTAAGTACGAGGTTAGACAAGTTCTGGATTCTCGGCTCTGCAGAGGCATTCTTCAGTACCTTGTGCATTGGAGAGGTTTTGGTCCTGAGGAGGCGTCTTGGATCGCTGCATGTGATGTCGCTGCACCTCATCTGTTGAGAAGGTTTCATCAGAGATTTCCCTTTAAGCCTGGGTCCAGGCGGGGGAGGGCCCATAAGAGGGAGGGTACTGTCATGGATATGCATTAATGTCTGTCTGCCATCTTACCTTCCTCCTCATGTGTTCATCTAGAGACCAGACCTCCTTCACCTGGCTTCCTTTATAATCTCCTCCCAGCCTGACTCCACCCCAGGCCCTATCACTGAACACTATATTAACCTGTGCACTGCAAGCCTGCTTGGCTGATCAACGTGTTTGTTAGGCATTGTGTGTTTGGGTTCCTGCCTGCCGTGTGCTACGTCTGTCTCTCTGTTACGTTATTGGCTTGTCCCCGACCATCCCTGTCTGCTCGTGACCCTTGACCTTCGGCTCGTTCTTCGTTATCCTTGTCTGCTTGTGGCCCCTGACCTTCGGCTTGTTATTCGGTTCTCTCTATCGTGTGCTGCTGCTTCCCCTTATCCTACGGGGCGTGAGCTAGGAAACTCCAGGGGCCGCGACCTGGTCCCAGCCTGCAGCGTAACATCCTCACCACTAGAGGCCCTGGAGAAGACCAGCTGGGTCTTAGACTCCGCGCCCTGGGGAATCTTGGCTCTCGCTTCCGTTGGGATCCCGGTTGTGCTCCTCTGGTCCCGCTTTCCACAACCACCCAGTTTCCTATCCACAGAAGCCAGCCATAGGGTTCACTACCTCGCGGTGCACTCCTGTCCCCCTACGGTGTGCATCTGTCACCTGGCCACAGGTGACCCTGACAATAACATTGTGTCAGACAGAGGTGTACAATTCACCTCTAGGTTCTGGAGGAACCTTTGCAAATCACTATCAATTGAGACATGTTTTTCCACAGCTTACCATCCCCAGAGTAACGGCCAAACAGAAAGGACTAACCAGACCTTAGAGCAATACCTGCGTTGTTTTTGTTCCTTTTCTCAGGACGATTGGATCTCATTATTGCCCTGTGCGGAATTCGCATATAACAACTCTGTGCACACTGCTACCAACCAGTCACCCTTTTGGGCGAACTATGGCTACCACCCTTCATTTTTACCCAATGTCATTCCCGAATCCTCAGTCCCGGCAGTCCAGGACAGAATAAATTCCATCCAAACCAATTATCAGATTCTCCAGGACACAATGCGTAAAGCCCAAGAAGGATATAAGAGACAGTATGACAAGAAGAAGAGAGGAAACCCTGCCTTTAAGGTGGGGGACAAGGTGTGGCTCTCATCTGCAAACCTCAAACTGCCTTGTCCTTCCCGAAAATTGGGGCCCGAAGTTTATTGGCCCTTTTGAAATAAAACGGGAAATAAATCCAGTAGCCTTCGAACTTGCCTTGCCTGAATCGTATAAAATCCACCCTGTATTTCATGTTGCACTTCTTAAACATGTAATTTCCAGTCCTTTTTCAGGGAGAGAAGAAATACCCCCACCTCCGGTCTTGGTTGGAGACGAGACTGAATTCGAAGTGGAGTCCATCCTTGACTGTCGTCGGAGAGGTAGGACAATTCAGTTTTTAATTAAGTGGAAAGGATACCCTGCAGAAGAGAGCTCTTGGGAACCTGCGAGTCATGTACATGCCCCTAGGCTTATACAAAGATTTCGCACCAGTCATCCCGCAAAATGGGCGCAACTGGGCATCCGGAGGCTGCCCGTTGGGGGGGGCACTGTCAGGGAAATAGGCGCATCCCTGTGCGTAATGGTGCAGGGTTGGCAAACCTGCATAGGCAAAGGCACTGTCAGGGAACCAACAGAAGGAGAAGGACTTTAGGACCCAGCATCTCTACCAGCAGGTCACATGGGCCTATATAAGGAAGTCTGCTAGTGTCTGCATTTGCTGGTTTATCTTCAGCTCCCCCTGTGTTCCTGTATCCTGAATCACCTGTTGATCTGATCTCCTGTGTACCGACCCGGCTTGTTCTGACCCGCTCTTCCTGATCCTTTGGCTCGACTCTTGGCTTGCACCTGACCTCCTTCTGCCTGCTCCCTGCATCCGACCCCGGCTTGTCTATTGAACTCTGCATATCCTGCTCCCTGCACTAAGACTCGGCTCATCCCTGGTCATTCTGATTACGGACTGTCTTCCTGTGAATGATCCTTGGCCTGGCTCCCGACTCAGCTTTCCAGTTGCTCCACTGGTCTCTGTCTCCTGGACCCTCCAAGCACGTCTGTCTTCAGTTACCAGGCACCCGTGCTTCTGTGGGCACTACACCTGCTGTGTCATCTTCAGTGGTGTGCTGCACTCGGCCGCAAGGGGAGCCCTCCCAGCATCTCGGCCTCCTACCAAGTTCCTGACACCCCTCTTCTTCTCTCCGGTTCTTTCTTTCTTCCGCCGGGCCTCCGCTAACTTCTTTTAGCTCTTTTGCTAGCGGAGGCCCGGTCTTCTCCGTCGCCTTCTTCTTCTCCCGCTCTCCGGTTCTTCTCCCGCTCTCCGGTTCTTTCTTCCACCGGGCCTCTGCTAACTTCTTTTAGCTCTTTTGCAGAGATTAATATAGGCTTCTCATGACGTCACAGTCACATGCTCCGGGTGGAGCCTATATTAATCTCTGCGGACCGAAGATTTAGCATTACTGCGAGAGGAAGCGACGAGTCAACATCGAGGAGGAGAAGAGGGAAGAAGACGCCGACGGCGACGACGGGAAGACCGGCCCCTCCACTAGCAAAAGAGCTACAAGAAGTTAGTGGAGGGGCCGGCAGAAGGACAACGAAGAGCCGGACGAGACGACGGAGAAGACCGGGCCTCCGCTAGCAAAAGAGCTAAAAGAAGTTAGCGGAGGCCCGGCGGAAGAAAGAACCGGAGAGCGGGAGAAGAAGGCGACAGAGAAGACCAGGCCCCGCTAGCAAAAGAGCTAAAAGAAGTTAGCGGAGGCCCGGCGGAAGAAAGAAAGAACCGGAGAGAAGAAGAGGGGAGAAGGCGACGGAGAAGACCGGGCCCCGCTAGCAAAAGAGTTGGAAGAAGATAGCGGTGGCCCGGCAGAAGAAAGAACCGGAGAGCGCGGCGACGACACCGGAGACCCCCGAAGTCGGAAGAAGACCCCCGGAGCTGTGCAATAAAATACTTTTAAAAACAGTGTTGTGTTTTTATTGCCATTTTTTTCCACCAGGTGAATGGGTAGGGGTACAATGTACCCCATACTCATTCACATAATGTGGGGGGGCCGGGATCTGGGGGCCCCCTTATTAAAGGGGGCTCCCAGATTCCGATAAGCCCCCCGCCCACAGACCCCGACAACCAACGGCCAGGGTTGTCGGGAAGAGGCCCTGTCCTCATCAACATGAGGGCAGGGTGCTCTGGGGTGGGGGGGCCGCAGGTCGCCCCCCTGCCTCAGAGCACCAAACCCCCCATGTTGAGGGCATGCAGCCTGGTACGGTTCAGGAGGGAGGGGGGCCGCTCTCTCGTCCCCCCATCTTCCCCTGCGGCCTGCCAGGTTGCGTGCTCAGATAAGGGTCTGGTTTGGATTTTGAGGGGGATCCCCACGCCGTTTTTTCGGCGTAGGGTTCCCCTTCAAATCCAGACCAGACCCAAGGGCCTGGTATGTTCCTGGAGGGGGAACCCACGCCGTTTTTTTCTTTGAAAATTGGCGTGGAGTTCCCGCTCAGGATTCATACCAAACGCAGTGCCTGGTATTGGCGGGAATCCACGTCGGATCCCTGCCTATCGGCAATGCGTGTCGCTCATCGTGAAAGGAAATTTTTTTTCCTTTCCCGATGACGAGACAGCTCGGCGCTGGCTCTCGCGACGGAGCTCATAGGGTGTCAATCTCGCCGCTAGAAGCGGCGAGATTGACACAATATCGGCGGCACCTACTGTAGCTATTCCACCAATGGTGATGATGAGCTCCAAGAACTGGATTGACGTCTTCTCGAACTCACACTTTTCAGCTTTAGCGTACAGACCGTGAATTCTGAGGATGCTCAGCACCTTTCTTACGTGCATTCTGTGAAGTTCCAGAGAGGCAGAGAATACAAGAATGTCGTCGAGGTAGATGACAACGAAGTGGTCTAAGTACTCCCGGAAAATGTCATTTATGAAATATTGAAATCTGGCTGGGGCGTTGCACAATCCAAATGGCATTACTAGATATTCAAAATGTCAGAATCTTGTTCTGAATGCTGTCTTCCAATCGTCCCCTTCCCGTATGCGGATTAGGTTGTAAGCTCTGCGTAGATCTAGCTTGGTAAAAATGCGGGCCGTGCAAAATCTCTGGAAGAGTTCGGGGATGAGGGGGAGGGGGAGTGGATAGCGGATTTTAAGGGTAACCTTGTTTAGTTCCCTGTAGTCCACACAGGGTCTTAATGTCTTGTCCTTCTTTTCAACAAAGAAGATACCGGCACCGGTAGGGGATGAGGACGGGCGGATAAACTTTTTCTCAAGTTTTTTGTCAATATATTGCCTCAGTGTCACAAGTTCAGTTTCAGAAAGGGGGAAAATCCGTCCGAACGGAATCTCTGCTCCTGGCAGCAACTCGATGGGAAATCATAAGAACGATGTGGGGGTAGAGTATCGGCTTTCTTCTTGTAAAAGACATCTAGAAATTCCTGATAGGCTGCGGGTATACTGTGGTCCACACTAGGCGTGGTTTGAACGGACAAACAACTGGAAGCGTTCTTGGATACAGGAACAAGACAATGTTGCTGGCAGTAGGAAGAGGTAAAGAGCACTTCCTTTTTGGACCAATCAACCTGAGGATTGTGTGCCTGGAGCCATGGGATTGCCAGAATGACAGGAAATAGAGGAGAGCTCAATACATCAAAACGTAATAATTCCCGATGGCCTGAATTGATAGAGGTCAGGATAGGGGCAGTTTCTAGAGTGACGTGCCTGGAACTGGGCATTGAGCCATCGGCCAGGTGAACGGTCAGCTTTTGCTTCTTCTGAGAGGAATAGTAAGTCTTTTTGCCAGAGCTAGATCCAGAAACCAACTACACGCCCCGGAATCAAGCATTGCCTGGAGATGGATTTCTTCTCCTGCAAACTGTAGTGTGATCTGAAGAGCAACATGAGCTGAGGAAGACTTGGATACTTGACAATAGACTGGCGTACGGGGAAATCGTTTCCCAGGTCTTATGGGGCAATTGTCTATGTAGTGTCCCAAGCTCCCACAGTAGAAGCAAAGATTTGCCCGTTGGCGGTGGAGTCTCTCCTCTGAAGATAATGCTGGACGGACCAGGCTAACATGCATGGAATTAGACATGGGCAGTGCTTCAGATCGTATCCAAGCAGGTCGGGAGGTTTGCATGCGTTCAGACTGGCGTTCACGTAGGCGTCGATCAAGCTGAATCGTAAGTTGAATGAGACCTTCTAGTGTTGAAGGGGTCTCTACTGTGGCTAGTTCATCTTTGAGGGGATCGGACAGCCCCAACCGATACTGAAATCTTAAGGCTGCCTCGTTCCAACCTGAATCTGTGGCACATGTGCGGAATTCCACCGTGTAATCCTTTGCAGGGCAATGGCCTTGCCGTTAGGTATGCAGAGTAGCCTCAGCAGTGGCTACCCGCAAGGGGTCGTCATATAGCCGAGCCATGGTTTCAAAGAACTGTTCCACAGAGTCTATAGCAGGGTCTTTTTCCATTGAATCAATAGGCCATGGGCCCATACTTGAGAGTCACCACTTAGTAGTGAAATGATGAACCCCACTTTTATTGATTTAATGGAAAAAGTCAGTGGCTGCAAGTCCAGGTACAGGCGTTTCTAAAGGCCCTAAACTTCCCATATCCAGAAAAGCGTTCCAGGGTTGGTACTCGTGGCTCCGGAGAGGGCATCACCGCAATAGGAGGAGTCACAGGTGAACTGTCTGAGGAAGAATCCGGAACTGTGGAGACTGGTGTGGTTGGTGGATGCAGCAGGCGGCCCTCTAATTGGGAGTGTTCCTCCCGAAGTCTCTGGATGGCCTGAGAGAGAGCCGTGATATGCTGGTTGACGGCTTCTAGGGGGGAGACACCTCTATCGGCCTCTGACATGGCTGGTGTATACTGTCAGGAACTAGGTAGAAGGCCGAGATGCTAGGAGGGCTCCCCTTGCGGCCGAGCGCAGCACACCACTAAAGGTGACACAGCAGATGTGGTGCCCACAGAAGCACGGGTGCCTGGTAGCTGGAACCGGAAACAGGCGTGCTTGGATGGTCCAGGAAGCAGGGACCGGTGGACAGACTTGATAACGGAGTCAGGAGCCAGGCCAGGGGTCAACACAGGAAGTCAGTCCAGGATCAGAGTCAAGTTCAAGGAGCAAGATAAACAAGTCCAGTAGCCAAGCCGGGACCAGATGCAGAAAGCAGGCGGAGAGAAGTCAGGTGCAAGCCAAGGATCAAGCCAGAGGGTCAGAAGGATCAGGTCAGGACAAGCCGGGTCGGTACACAGATCAGGAACAGCAGATGCACAGGACACAGGAACGCAGGACAAGCTGAAGATACACCAGCGATGCGCCACTGTCAGCAGTGGGTTTAAATGGGCCAGGCATTCATCACGCTGGGTGTCCGGCATTGCGCATAGCGGTGCCGCGCATCCGCCTAGTCCCAGCGCACGCCTGCCTAATCCCGGCGTGCGCCTGCCCAACCATGGTGCCACGCATCCTTGTGCGCGCATGGGCATCGAAGCGTCTATTTCCCTGATTATAACTCTTTGAGTGTATTGGCTACTTGTAAAATAAATAAGACAACCTGTCAGGTATCATCATCTTCATCTCTGGTTGCTTAATAAAAGCAAGATTCACACAGTCATGTTCATCCATGTCTTCTTATTGAAGGGCCTGAAGCATGTTCGCTCTGAGAATGGTAAACACTAATAGATAACCTCTCCACAGGACTTGCGCACCATTCAGCAAACCAGCCCCGGATCACACTGGTGCGTTTTTGACATGCGACCCGACCAGTCAAAATCGCATGTAAAATAGGCGGCAATCGCACCGCCCTAATCGGGGCAACGCTGCATCGGCGGCGCCGCACCAACTTCAAGAAGGCAGTTTTGTACTACCTTTGCGATTTCGTGTCGCGACCTATATTAACATCCGCACAGAGACTAGCACAGACGTCTCTGAAATCGCGACCGGAATCGAGACTGACCAGCGGGAGAAAAAGCTGAATTGCACAGCCTCATTCCCGCAATCCAGTGCGACCCTGGACAAGGGAAAAAAAGGTTAAATGCAGTAAACATATTGCTTAGTAACAAACCCTGAGGGGTTAACCACAGCTTGAGGGAGACAGAAGCTTCCATCTACATCTCTGATAACCAGGTGGAGGTTAATTAGCTAAACTCTAGTCCTGGAAGGAATCAGGACATGATGAAAAGTTTGTTCAGAACAGCAACAAACAGGTAGGATTTTGTAATAAAATTAAAATCATCTTCTGCAGTGTACACAAACCAAGGGAATTGTAGACATCATAAATATGCTTCTTCATACTCTTCTTTTTTTTTTTTTGGAGGAAAACCAAAGATCACATAGAAAAACAAAAGGATATCCCATATCTCAACAAGCCATGGCTGGCTCCAGTAGACATCACAGGTGACTTCTCTACCTTCTCTTGGAAATGCTGGTCTTTGGAGGGGGTTTGGCATAATAGCACGACAGTAAAGCAAACATGAGAAGCCACCAACAGATTATTGCCATGTGTAAACAGACAAAGTGTTACTTTGTGTACATGTTATGCAGAGTACCCCCAGTGGAGGAGTTCCCCAGTAATGCAGCATACATTTGGATACAAAGCATTTAGCTCACCCAACCTCCGTCATCCGACCGTCGACACTGGCACAGCGTGGGTGCGCGTGCATAGGGGAGCACTCTGCCATGACCGCTGTCCACTTTATATGGATAAAAATGGGGAAATAGAAGGAAGCACTCACATTGCCACATCCGTAAAATGGTAGAACATAAATGGGATTGCTCATAAAGAAAAATAGGATTTTTATAACAGCTTACCTGTAAAATCCTTTTCTTGGAGTACATCACGGGACACAGAGCGACATAGTCATTACTAATGGGTTATATAGTTACCGTCAGGTGCTGGCACTGGCAACTTCCAAAACCGGAAGTACCCTCCCCTATATAAGCCCCTCCCATCCGGGAGCACCTCAGTTTTGTAGCAAAGCAATAAGTGTCCCCAAAGAGGGGCGGGAGCTCTGTGTCCCGTGATGTACTCCAAGAAAAGGATTTTACAGGTAAGCTGTTATAAAAATCCTATTTTCTTTCTCGTACATCACGGGACACAGAGCGACATAGTCATTACTAATGGGATGTCCTAAAGCAATGCCAAATGAGGGGGGGGATACACCATATATAAGCTGAGCGCTATCAGACATGAGGATCTTTTGCGGCCTGCAACACACTGCGCCCAAAGGCGACATCCTCCTGACTTCTAACGTCCACCTGGTAGGACCTAGTAAACGTGTGTACCGAAGACCATGTTGCGGCCTTACAGATTTGAGCCAGGGAGGCCTGGTGATGCACTGCCCATGAAGTTCCAACTGCTCTCGTGGAGTGCGCCCTAACTTTGAACGGAGGCGGTCTACTTCTCAAGCTATAGGCTTGTATTATGACCTGTCGAATCCACTTGGCTAAAGTAGATTTTGACGCTGCCTGACCCTTTCTGGGGCCTTCCGGCAGAATAAACAAAGTATCCGTTCTGCGAATCTGAGCAGTGGCTTTTAGATAAGCTTTAACTGCTCTTACTACATCCAAAGAATGCAATAACTTTTCCTCTACCGAAGTAGGTTTGGGGAAAAAAGAAGGAAGAACCACATCTTGGTTCAAATGAAACCTCGATACCACCTTAGGAAGAAAGGCTGGATGAGGACGTAACACTACTCTGTCCTTATGGATAACCAGATATGGCTCCTTACAGGACATAGCTGCTAATTCCGATACTCTTTTTAGCCGAACAAATGGCTACTAGAAAAATCAATTTCCTGGTAAGAAGCACCAAGGAAATATGCTGTAATGGTTCAAATGGTTGTTTCTGTAGAACCGACAGAACCAAGTTTAGATCCCATGGACATATGGGAATATTAACCGGAGGCCTAATACGCATCACTCCTTGTATAAAGGCTTTGACTAGTGAATGCGAAGCCAAGGGCCTTTGAAAAAATATTGACAAGGCCGAAATCTGACCCTTGATAGTACTCAAGGCAAGCTTCCTATCTACAGCCCACTGTAGGAAGTCCAGAATCCTACCTATTACGTACTTATGTGGATGCCATTTCTTGGCCTCACACCACGCGATGTACGCCTTCCAGATTCTATAGTAGATCTGCCTGGATACCGGCTTCCTGGCATTGATCATGGTAGATACCACAGCATTAGAGAGCCCTCTCTTTTTTAGAATGTGGGCTTCAATAGCCAGGCCGTCAAACCTAGGGCTGGTAAGGAAGGGTGGTATATCGGTCCTTGCGAAAGCCGGACGACGTGGGAGAGTCCAAGGACTCCCCACTGAAATTTTACAATCTCCGCGTACCACGCTCTTCGGGGCCACGCTGGAGCCACCGGAATCACTGGTTTCTTTTCTACCCTGATTCTGCGGAGTAATCGAGGTAACCATTGTGGCGGTGTGAATGCATATATCAGCTTGAACTGATCCCAAGGGAACACTAGGGCATCCGAGCCGCAAGCTAGGGGATCCCTTGTCCAAGAGACAAACCTGTCCACCTTTGCGTTGAATCTGGATGCTAGCAGATCTACATCCGGTGTTCCCCACCGCTGACATATTGTCCGGAAAACCTCGGGATGAAGGGACCATTCCCCTGGGCATAATTGTTGGCGACTTAGAAAGTCCGCCTTCCAATTCTCCACCCCTGGAATGAATACCACAGATATGGCTGGGACATATCTTTCTGCCCATCTCAGGATGTAATTTACCTCCCTTTGGGCTGCACGACTCCTGGTGCCCCCCTGACGATTGATATATGCCACTGCTGTGGCATTGTCTGACTGAACTCTGACAGGGGACCCTTGGAGTTTGGATGTCCAAGCTACTAGGGCATACCGGGCTGCTCGTATCTCTAAGAGATTGATGGGCAGGGCCTTTTCTGCATCCGACCATCTGCCCTGGAGAGACTATTGCTCCAGTACTGCTCCCCAGCCTATAAGGCTGGCATCTGTAGTGACCACCTTCCAAGAAATCGGACTGAAGGATTTCCTTTTTTCCAGATTCTGGGGAACCAACCACCAACGGAGGCTCTTGCGAACGGAAGGGGACAAGGACATTGTAAGTCTAGGGCCTGAACTTTTTTGTTCCAGGCTGACAGTATGGCCCCTTGCCAATTCCTTGAATGGAATTGACCGTAGGGTACTGCTTCGAATGATGCCACCATTTTTCCCAGCAGCCTCATATACAGGCGTATGGACGGCTGTCTTTTTTGTACCCACTAAGTGGATCAAATCTTTCAAAGACAACACCTTTCCTCGAGGCAAGAATATTTTTCTCTGGCCTGAATCCAACCTTAGCCCCAAGTATTCCAGACTTTTGACTGGTTTTTAGGGCTGACTTGTCTCGGTTGATAATCCAACCGTGAGATTCCAGATACTTGATCGTCTTGTGAACGACCACGTCTAGTTTTTTCACTGAGTGGTCTATCAGCAACAAGTCATCCAGATATGCCATTATCATTACACCTTGTGTTCTTAGATTGGCCAATAAAGGGCCAGAATTTTTGTAAACACTCGTGGTGCTGTGGCCAAACCGAAGGGTAAGGCTCTGAACTGAAAATGGCGCCCTTCTACTGCAAAGCGTAGAAATTTTTGGTGGACTGGAAAGATGGGAATGTGCAAATAAGCATCTTTGATGTCGATCGTGGCTAACCAATCCTCCCCTTGTAGGGCAGTGGCCACCGATCGGATCGACTCCATCGGAAAGTCCTGATATACAGGAATTTGTATAGCCCTTTTAGAATTAATATGGGCCTCCCGTCCGCGTTTGCTTCGGGACTGTAAAGAGGTTTGAGTAAAACCCGAACCCTCATTCTTCCAGGGGAACCTCCATAATTACTCCTTGGAGCAATAGTTGTTCTAGTGCCAACAGGAGGGACTCTCTCTTCCGGGGATCCCTTGGCACGTTTGACCTCAAAAATGGGAAGGAGGAGAGTCTTTTAACTCCAAACTGTATCCCAAACCTACTGCGGAGAGCACCTATCTGTCTTGATCGTGTCCCGCCAGGTCTCTTGCGAACAACTGGAGTCCTCCCCCCACCCGACTGAGTGGGGGCTTCAATGAATTTAACTTTGGGGGAGGTTTTGTACCTCCCCTGACCCAGGGTTTCTCATTACCCTGCTACTGTCCCTGTTTTTTACCCCCGGGATTTGACCGAGGAGGCCGTCGGAACTGTTACACAGCCGATGCCCCAGGGACTGGAGAAGCAGGCCTCTTAAAGAGGGACCTCTAACTCTGCTTTTAACCGGCAAGAGCGTATTTTTACCGCTGGAAATTTTCTGGATATATTTGTCCAGGTTTTCCCTAAATAAGCGTTCACCATGAAATGGGACGCTAACCAGCCATTCTTTACAGGGGGCTTCAGCAGACCAGTTTTTGAGCCATAGGAGCCTACGCATATGTACTATAGACAGCGTAAGGCGGGAGGCCTGATGGACTGAATCCTCTATGGCGTCAACCGCAAAGCCTAAGGCTCTAGGTAGATCAGCTAGGGCAAAGCCTGCTGATCTGTCAAGTCCCTCAAGACCTGTTTCAACTGATCCTTCACTGCTTAGCAGACCCCAATAGCTGCTACTGCTGGTTGTATCACCAAGCAGATTTTCATAAGGACTCCAATCTTTTATCTATTGGGTTCTTGAACATTTGGACATTATCCACTGGACATGTCAGTGATTTATACATACAAGAGATGGCTGCGTCCACTGTAGGGACCTTCCATTTTTTTTTTTTTTTTTTTTTTGATGAACTTATCCTCCATGGGATAGACCACCGGAAATCTCTTGGGGGAATAAATATTTTCTCAGGACGTTCCCAATCCTGGTAAATGAGCCCTTTCAGTAAAGGGTGAAGTGGAAAAGAACAAACAGTCTGGGGGCTTCTAGCGACCCCAACGAGGATACAGTAGTGGTTGATGGTTCCGCAAGGTGCATTTTTAAATGCTGATCGGACCATGTTAGTCAGAGACTGAACCCATAATCTTTCAGCTTAAGATGCTGAGAAAAGGTTCCCCCACTGTTGATTCCTCTATAACAGAATCAACCTCATCCTGATCCCCTTCAGGCAGGTCGATCCCTGTATGGGACTGTTGCTCTGCTAACAGGCACTCTGAAGGAGGAGACGGAGATCGGACGTGCTTTCCCTGACAGGGAGGCAGCGATAAATGTTGACAATCTCTCTCTAATCCTCCCAGAGCTGAGGAAAAAAAACCTCCTCTGTTACATACACAGGAGCAGGTGACTGAGGACAGCCACAGTACCAAGTACCCCTGCGGGGTCTCTACGGTCACTTACCTCTGAACTTCAGGGGAGACTGGTGCAGCAGGAGTATGCCCAAGATCCTCAGAGCCCGATGAGACCCCCTTCGCTTCCTGGAAGATTCAGTTCCGGAGCTACTGGACGGCATATTCCTAAGCCTAAAGCTGAGGTATTCCAGCCGTAATACACCACTTTTACTGAGAATAGTCTAGCACAATTGCTGCTATATCACAGTTGGTGTCTACTAATGTGCCTTTCTAGGGGATGCCTGTATCAACCGCTTGCTGTATGCCTTTAAATGTTGCCAGCTCTGCTGCAATAATGTGGCTTTTTTAAAAACCTGCTGGGACGCCCGCACATGCGCAGAAGCGCTGCGGCGCGCACAGAGCGTCATCCCCCAGGCCCCGCCCCTTTTTCCGGCCACCTCTATATATAGAGGCGCGTGCACGCGCACGCGCGCGGCCACGTGCGCCTCGGCGCTAATTTTCAAACATGGAAACCAGGGACAGGAGCCAGGGCCCCCTTTGCCGCAGGCCGGGGGATAGACGAACACTGCAACATGGCAGAGGAAACAGTTTCCTGTAGGAGAACTCACCAGCTGCCTGGACTTTGCTCTCTGAGAAGAAACTAGTCCATATGACAAGAAAAACATTCCACAGCGGCCTCTAGTGGACAAACACAGGTACCGCAGTTTAATATACTAAACATATATAAAAAAAACATTCTTTTTTTTTTTTTTTTTTTTTTTTCTTGACCACCATTAAAAGTTATTACATTTTTTTAGTAGTTACAGGCATGCACAGATATTAGCGGGAATACCGTTAGGTAACAGACAGAAAGACAAATTAGGCTTGGGGGTCCCCCAATAGAACCAAGTTCCTGGGGGCCCCCACTTACCTGTTCCCCGCCGCAGGACTTTGTTTGGTCCACAAAAGCCCAAACTTCACCTATCACGGCAGGCATTGTAATCAAACCTTCAGGGACCGGGTTCCCAAGGATTCCACTCCCCTGGACCTGTATAGCACCCTGCACAGAAAACATCTTGGTCGTGGGTATGACCAGAGCTCTGGATCCCAGGGTCCAGCTCTCCTAAGAGAAGCATTACAGGCAGAACCTTGCTCTTCTCTGCAAGGCCCGGGTACCGACCGTTTAGCTATGAAGCTTTTTTGGTCGGATCCGGAATAGCTTACTGAGGCCCAAAAGAACCTGTACGCAAGCTCAGTGAAAAACACATGTTTCTTCTTGGCCAACACCTTAGACACTGGCAAAAAACTGAGGTGCTCCCGGATGGGAGGGGCTTATATAGGGGAGGGTACTTCCGGTTTTGGAAGTTGCCAGTGCCAGCACCTGACGGTAACTATATAACCCATTAGTAATGACTATGTCGCTCTGTGTCCCGTGATGTACGAGAAAGAAAGAAGAAGAATCGGACTTTACAGGCAACACACACAATGGAATAAGAAAAAATACATACTTTAATAACATAGAAAAATATTATACAATGTTCAGAATAAAAACCATACAGAATGAAAAACAGTATGGATAGGTCCCTTGTACGTCTACGTCGACGCGTTTCGCCGTGAGGCTTTGTCAGGATGGACAGATAACAAGAGAGTACAGAAATGGGACAAATCTCACTGTCTGAAATGAGATACATAAACGTTAGAATAAACACAAATAAAAAAAGTGACATATTTCATTATTGGTTAAAAAGCATCAATTACATCTTCCATGTGCATCAACTACAGGATCAACAGTCAAGTGTCAAAAATTCAGAAAGCATCGATATATAAAGAAGCATCTGTATAGAATACCTCACAGCAATCCACCTTTTGAAGACCTCATATAGAAGTGGGAAGTTCTGTAGATAATATAATCGAAGACATGTACCCAGGTAAGAGCTCTGGTAAGGAATGAAGAATCCCCAGTTAAAAAACAATGTGTGACTACATGTCTAGAACTTCCAAGGTGTTGGGAAATTCTACCTGCAGCTCCGTAGTAGATAAATTAAGGTGCCTAAATAGGAGTGTCTGGCCAAAAATCAGGGGTATCCAATCCCGCAGGCAGAAAAGGCTCTGCACCACTGCATCTATAGATATTAATACAAGTATTATAGAGGCAGGCATATAAGCTAGAATAGTAACCTTATTCAGAAAGACAAGAAGATATATAAAGTGGGTTTACCAGATTTATCCAGGTAGGTGTAGGTAGCAGGGGTAAAACGTCCAATAAGAAAGAGGGAACCATATAGTGTTCAACCCAAGTCAATAAAGGCACTTCAAATTGCCAGGCAACTGAACGAATACATCCATGTACAATAACATATACAAGGGTCCGAATCTACATACAGAAAGGAATTGAATCAAAGAAACAGACAGGCAATATAAACTGCACCGCAGAGCATAAGCTAAGGAGAGGTACTTACATGGCCAGTGGACGTGTGCGGTATAACCCCCGGGAGACAGCCTTGCGCTGTGCACAGGGAGCATGATGCATAGAGTGCTGTTTATATAGTGATGCGCCGTACGGGGGACATGTGACACGATGACGTCATCATCGCGTGACCCATGCTCCCAGAAACGTTGATCTGCTGGCGGAAATCCATAGGACGCCATGACCCAAAAGGGAAAAGGACAGTAGTATAACGTGCAGCAACATTACGCCGTTAGGAGGACCACAACAAACCAGTAACACACAGTCAAACCAGCTACATTGCAGTGTCATTGAATGCACACATGTAATGAAGAGACAAGTTGCGGTCACAAAAGAGAAACACACCAACACTGCCATAGCGGATCACAGGGAAGCGCCAGTCAGTGAAATTGCTTAGCACAATGTAGAACACATAGACTCAATAATGATGTTGAAGATGCACATGGAAGATAGACACACAGAATCGGCCGAACATTGTTCAATTTCATATTGATATATTCTATACAGCCCGTAAATAATAAACATCCATCAAGAAGAAAACATCCATTGAGTGTAGTATACAAAATAAATATCCATTCAATTAGTGGATCATATATAAAGGCTAAGTAGCAATCAGAACTCCTACTATGGGATCAATATAGAGAGATACCTTCAAGTTACAAACAGTATTTTTACACACAATGTGCCCAAAAATAACATGTGGATAGATTCCTCTGTATTATGGAAGCATTATGTGAAACTTGAGAGATGCACGCATAGAAAAGTACAAAACAAAACTAGAAAGACTGCACAGTGAAGGTTCATTGCACAGAACGGTTTACAAAAATGGTTTGAAGCTAACCATATCATTCAAGCCCAGGTAATTGGTTGCCTTCAATTTATACACCCATTCTGTCTCACGTTGCAAAACCTTCTGATCAAAGTTGCCACCCCGTGGGTCCTCATAGACCCGGTCCAGGGCCGCCACTTTGAAAACCTGTGGCTTGTACTTGTGTTTAAAGGCCACATGGTGGCCTATGGTGGTATTTAACAGGCCACTAGTGGCATAATACACTTTATATGGACCTTGCGGACCCCAGATATGGCTGTTAGCCATGATAAAGCCGCCCCGAGGACCAGCAGAGGGGCTCCCTGGATTATGGTCATTTAGGCGAGACACCAGGGACTGCGTCCAGCTTAATCCACACGTATGGACGGACGGACGGCCAGCCCTTTAGACCAGCCAGCTAGAGGAGCACACCTACGTCCTGCACGTAGGAGGAAAGGAGAAGAACGCTGAGGCTGAGGTGAGTAAAAGATTTATAGTTAAGTCCTGATTACGTAGGGGTGGGCGGGGCCTCACCAGCTGTGCTGACATGGAGCCGTCAGGAAACTACGTGTGTAGTAAGCGGTCAAGCTGACCAGGATTTCTTTTCATGTTTCTTTTTGTTTTGCTGTTATATTTTTCACTGTATATAGTTTAAATAAACCGCACCTTTTTGTTTTTTCACTTTCAACTCTGTCTGCTGTGCCATACTGTGAGGGGGTCACACACACCCACTGCTGATCTACCCCCTCACAGTATGAAAAAAATGCAGTATATAAAGAAGAAGTATTAAAATGTTTAAGCAACTCAAAACAACATAAAATCTTTACCGTCAGTCCACTTTAATAGTTAAAAAAAAAAAAAACTGAGAAACTTCAAGAAATGTTAATGTAATTGTAAAAATGTAAGCAATAGTAAATAAAAACACAAACCAAACTATGCAAATATTTCCACAACAAATTTTTGAATGCATATATACTGTATATATGTGGAAATGCTTCTATCTGCTGGACAGATTTGTTTTAGAAGTACAAAAAAACTGGACTCAAGCCCCGTACACACGATCGGATAACCTATGGATTTTCGTAGATGGATTTGTCCATCGGAAATCCGATGAAACTGTTTTTCATCAGTCTTGGCCACACACCATCAGTCCAAAAACCGACGGCAAGAAAACGACGGCACGTACAAAACGTACGACGCGCTATAAAAGGGCCAAACAAATCTAATGGCGCCACCCCTTGGGCTGCTTTTGCTGATTTCGTGTTACCGCGTGTTAGTAAAAGTTTGGTGAGAGCCGATTCGCGCTTTTCAGTCTCCGTGCTTTGCAGATCGTTTCCTGGTGTTCAGTTTGTGCTTGTGGGTTCGTATTTGTGATTCAGTGTGTGCAGTCAGGTCGTTACTGCCTTGCAGTGCCTTCTTGGCCGTTCGTTTTCTGTTTTTCAGGTCGTTCTTCTCAGGCCTTGCTGTTCCATGGTGCGTTCTGTTTGAGTGCGTTCTGACCAGGCGACCGGTTTAAAACCATGTTTGAAGTGCGTTCTCGTTCTCGAGCTCGTGCTGGCTTTGGACTTGGTGTTGCAGTTAACACTGTAACCCGAGTTCAGTCTGTGAACAGGGTGAGGAGGAGTTCATGGACTAAGAATTGGTTGCTCCAGCGGGACCAATTCTCTCATATGCCTCTGCTGCGGGAAATCCATGAGAATAATCCTGATGATTTCAGGAATTATCTCAGGATGACGGACCCCGTATTTCACCGTCTGTTGGATTTGCTGTCCCCCTATATCACGAGGCAGGACACTGTGATGCGCCAGGCCATCACTGCCGAGCAGAGGCTTATTGCCACGTTGAGATACCTGGCGACTGGGAGAAGCTTGCAGGACCTCAAGTTCTCAACAGGCATCTCCCCCCAGGCTCTCGGGATCATTATCCCTGAGACGGGTTCGGCCATTATTCAGGTCCTGCAGACGGACTATATGAAGGTAATTTTGCTCCTTTAACCTCGCATTATATGTTTTTATTGTTTTAGAATCTTCTCTTTTTTTTTCCTCCTAACACAAATTTGCCTGTTTGTAATATCCTGGTAATGTCCCCATTTTCCCCATGCATGTTTTTACCTGTAAAGGCCTTTTTGGGCCCTACATGAATATTTCCCTTCACTAACCTCTCCAGCATGCTATCCTGGGCGCAAACCCAGCTAGCCTTCTATTTTCCTTTTCAAATTTTTGGGGTCAGTGCCCTCGTAGTTTGACAACCCTCCCTCCCCCCCCCCCCCCCAAAGATGTTAAAATATTTTTAGTTCTCAATCAAGCTCAGCAGAGTGGTAGAGCCTTTTTTTGTATCCCCCACAATCACCTCAAGCCCCCCCCCCTTAGATTAGTTTAGAATGTCCACTCAGCGGGGGTGAGGCATCTGCTAAGTGGGCCTTTGTATATTGGTAGGAAATACTCCCTTAAATAATAATGTTAGAATGATGTTGGTCAACAATGTTTTTGTGTGTAATCTGCTTGCACTGTAAACATAAACCGTACTAATGTCTTCTTTTTGTTTGACTCCACAGTTCCCTAGCACACCACAGGAATGGCTGACTGTGGCCTCCCAATTTGCCCAGCGGTGGGATTTCCCCAACTGCGGAGGGGCAATTGATGGGAAGCACGTCCACATAGTGCCGCCACCCCGTTTGGGGTCATACTATTTTAACTATAAAGGTTTCAATAGTATTGTGTTAATGGCGGTGGTGTCAGCACGGTACCAGTTCCTGTATGTGGACGTGGGGAAGAACGGCCGGATGTCCGATGGCAGAGTATTCGCTGAGACGGAGTTCGCTCACCGTCTGCAGGCTGGGGGTCTTGCACTGCCTCCAGATGCAGAGAACGTGGAAGGGCTACCGTTCGTTTTCATCGCGGATGAAGCTTTTGGACTTGGACCACACCTCATGCGGCCGTTTCCCCAACGCACCCTCACCCCGGAGAGGAGGGTTTTTAATTACCGGCTGGCCAGAGCCCGGAGAGTTGTGGAGAATGCCTTCGGGATAATGGCCAGCCGGTTCCGCCTGTTTCAGACAGCTATCAATTTGGCGGAATATAAACTGAACAACATTGTGTACTGCTGCTGCTTATTGCACAACTTTTTCCGAAAATTCTCAGCTAATTATGTGTCATCAGTTGGGCCTGAGGCCGGTCCATCTGAACTGACAAATCTGACCAGCCTCAACACTGCCCGTACTGGCTTGGCCCCCCAAAGTGCCCGTGAAGTACGTCAGAAATACGTAGAGTACTTCACAGTTAGGGGGGCCATCGCAATGCCAGACCACATCTGACATTTTATTACCTTTTTCAAATAAAATAAAAAATTTGATTTACTACAAACTTGTGTTGTCATACTTGTATTTGGGGTTTATGTGTCTTCCAGGTTCTAGTAGTGCCAAGTGTATTTGTCCTTAGTAAATAGCCTCAAATCTCAGAGGTAAAAACACTGTTTTTGCATCTTCAGAACTGCTATTGAGCATAGAAAGAACAAGGCACACCTTTTTTAGACTTCCCGAATGTTTTTATTGATTGCATCACATTTTTGGTTGGTTTTCGAAATTCAAGCCTTTTTTTGGTTTGTGCAGCTTTTTTTGCAGAAACATGCATGGGTCAAAAGCCAAAAATTTTTGTCTGAAAAAGTAACAAAATAACACAGTGAAAAATACAAACATGAGATGGGGTGATGTTACCCCTGATCCAGCCCAAATGTGAAGAACCACACTTTCTTTTTGGGGCTCAAATGGGTATCTTCAACATGATCCCATGGCTAAGGTAAACATGTGCTATCTGCCATCATGGGGGATCAATGGACGTGCTTTGGGGGTGAAAACACTTCCTCTCAGCTACTTGAGGAGGGAGGAAGAGGTTGCACCCCCAAAACAGGGACATAGATATCCTGTGACGGCAGATAGCACATGTTGAGTCAGTGTGTGCATCTTCACATTTGGGCTGGTGGAAATCCCATTTGAAATTTCTGACGCATAACAAAACACAAAAACAGGGGGGGGGGTTCACACTATTCTCCCCAAAATATCTATCATGTTTTTATATTTTTGCTCAATCACAATCATTCTCTTTCTCATAATGTCCATTTCGCTACTGCATTCCATGATTTCCTGAATGATTATTTTGGCGCTGGCACTCGAGAATGGAGGATTTGGACTTCCTGACACACCCCCACGTTCAGTCCCTAAAAACAAAAAAATTTTTTTGAACTATGCAGGCCTACATCTGTATTTACCTTGAAGTTGTGGTGACAGACACTGACCTGTTGTGCTGATAAGCTCCACCTCTCCTTCCTCCACCTCCCCTTCCTCCACCTCCGCTTTCTCCCCCTCCGCTTCCTGAACATGCTGATCTTGGTCTGCTTTGTGATCTTCGGGGAGTTTCTGTGGTCTTTGGTTCCTCGTCTCCTCAGCTTGGTGTCCTCCCAGTCTCCTCTCCCCTATGGGAATTTAAAAAATAATGTATTCTTTAGCACACAGACTTTTTAGGCCTGAAAATGGATTCTCATTGTTTTGAAGTGGGGTACAATTGATATTTGGCCCTGAGTTTCAAGATGAACATATGAGATCTTGCAAAAACTCAACAAAGCAACATGTTATTTTTGAGGACACTCACAAATACACTTGGATAACCACCAGGGTATCCACTGGACCACCTGTGTGTGACACCGTTTATAAATTTGGTCACGTGGCCCAGACTATAGTATCTTGATCAAGAACAAAAAATGAGTACACAACTGCTGCAGTGTCATCTCCTTTACCCAGAATACAGTTTAGCCTTTCATTCACATTATAGTTTTACTTACAACACATCATCTAGCCAACAATGTGTAGATAAACATTGTTTAAGTAAAATGAGGCATGCCCACATGTAGTTTACGTAGATATGTGCCAAACATGTTTGGGGGAAGAGCAGCAATTTTTTTTTACCACACATTTACCAAATAAGTGGACTCTCCACTTAACATAAAAGTTGACATTTTAAAATGTGAAACCAGTCAAGCCAAGCACATGTTGCAAAACATGGAAGAATACATATTACAATGTGAAAGAACACAGTAAAATAAACTTACTTTTTTCTATGTTTTTTAGAAGCTTCCTATACTGCTCCGGCTCCCTGAGCTTCAGGTCTGACCACCTTTTACGGAGTTGTTCCTTGGATCTCCTGACCCCATATTTTTTATAGAGAGTCTTCGCCACTTTGTCCATAATTTGTGACTTCCGGAGATTAGGGGTGTCGTATGGGCCATGCTTGCCGTCGTAATCCTTCCTCCGCAGAATGTCCACCATCTCCGCCATCTCAGAAAAAGACATATTAGTCGCCTTATATCTTTTTTTACTGGATCGGGACGTTTCCGCCTCCGGGCTTTCCTCGTCGGTAATTTCTAATAAAGAAGCCACCTGTGTCTGCGACCTGTCGCCGTCTCACACTGTGCGCCGATCGTTAAGGGGCGGGGAAATGCAGAAAAAGTCCGTCATGGGCGGGCGACGAGGGCGGAGTTACACGCATGCGCAGGGTATAAAAAAGGGAAAGAAGTTATTAGGGATGCGCGGAGTAAGGACGACCGGAAGTGAACAAACTAACTGAACTAAGGTAAGAAGGGAACTCGGGCCTGCAGTGGCCTATTAATGGTTCGTGATTGTAAAGGGCAATATTGTGATAAGTTGAGGAGAATCAAATCTGATCCTTTTCTTTTTTTTACTTGCTGATCCAAAAAGATGCATAAACTACGTGAGCCGGAGGTGATGCTGACTTTTATAGAAAAATATAAGGAACAGTGCAACCTGTGGGAACTGAAACACCCAGCGTACCACAAGAGTGATGTACGTCGGGCAACTATTTGCAAATTAGCAGAGGATATGAAGCCATGGATCCCAGATGCAGACTACACTATGATCAATAATAAAATCAACAACCTGCGTAATTCCTATAAAAAAAATACAAGGAAGTGCGCCAGTCAAAGAGATCAGGAGCAGCAGCCGACGATGTAGTAAAGCCCAAGCTGTGGTACTACAGACATCTTCAATTTCTGGATGACCAGATCGAGGCCAGGGAATCTATTTCCAGCCTTCCCTCAACCCTTCCTTCCACCCTTCCCTCCAGCGTTCCTTCCACCCTTCCCTCCACCCCTGCAGAGGCGGAGGAGGAGCCACCTGAACTTGAAGAGCCAGATCTTCGCATCTTCAGCCAGGTATAGTATTTATGCTGATAATTATTGTCCACTAAGTAATATTGTGTTGAACTGTTTGGATTAGCCATAAATGATATCACCCCCCCCCCAAAAAAACAATATACACCAGTAATGATATCCAAATTGTGGGTGATAGATTCCCCAAATAATAAAAATTTTCATTTTATTTTATAAACAGGATGAGGCAAGCCAGGAGGAAGAGGCTCAGGAGTGTGGCAGGCAGGGGGAGGCAGGGCCAAGTGGGACTCAGCAGGTCCCCAGGCCTAGTGGCAGCACCGTCTCCCAAGTGCCTCCCCCTCCACGTCAGACCGCCAAAACAACGGCGGATGACACAAGTGGAGGAGGAGTCACTAAAAATGATTCGGGAGGCTGCTACCATCATGAGGGCCCCCCTCAACCCTACGGAGGGGTTTAGCAGCTATCTGGCGGATAAGTTGCTCCAAATGGAGGCGGGACAATGGGCCCTTTGTGAGCACCTCATATACATGGCCGTACACATGGGGGCGAGGGGGCTGCTGACTGAGGCCACCCATCTGTCACATCAGGCCAATCCCTCTCCTCCTTCTCCTCCTGCCACAACACCACCCACAGTGGCCCGGCCTGCAAGGGTGCGAGGACGGGGCCGTGGAGGGAACACTGCAGAGAAGCGTGGAGGGAAGGCTACAGGGAAGAGCAGGAGGTGATTCTCTGGCCTCGAGCTGCTCATCCAGAAGTTGCTGGTTGATGGAGTACCACAGCTTGGGATGATGTATGTCTTTGGCTGCTGCTCCTGATTTCATGCTGTTGTTGATTTTATTATTCATCATAGTCAGGTCTGCATTTGGGATCTAATGACTTGATATTTTCTGCTAATTTCTGAATAGTTACCCTTCGTTTTTTGTTTGCTTTTTTTCCAAAATAAATGGAAATTTGATTTCAGCCAACATACATGCCTGATGTGTTATTTTTTGGAGTAGCAATAACATTTCATAAATACAATGTGTAATTAATAACAAGGGACACCAACCTCCATGAGGAAACGATAAAAAAAATGTTGTTCTGAGAAATTGACACACCAAAAAATGCACAACAAATTAAAATACAAAAAAAAAAAAAATAAGGTGTAATTTGTGAGGTCGGCCTTGAAGAATTAAACGAATTATTCCTAAGATCACAAGAAAGAAGAAAGACATACGTTTGTCAGAACTCGTGATAAAGATCTGCAGCCAAAATGACATTTTAAACACCGTTCTAAAGCAACAAAACATGCGCTGCATTAAACAAAGCAATAACTTGCAGAATGACGAAAGTGCTCTCTCCATTAGGAACGCTAGTTTTACCAGAATGAGCGCTCCCGTCTCCTAATTCAGTCTGAGCATGCGTGGGTTTTTTAACCGATGGACTTGCCCATAGACGATCGGAAATTCCCATCGGTTTTTTATCCATCGGAAAATTTTAAAACAAGTTCTACATTTTACAACCGATGGAAAAAAGACCGATGGGTACCATACACGATCGGTTGGTCTGATGAAAACCATCCATCGGACGGTTTTCATCAGTCAAACCGATCGTGTGTACGGGGCTTCAGAAAAGAAAGGAAGGGAAAGAAATAGGTTTAACTAAATGGTAGTGCTGTGTTTTTTTTTTAATGCTTTATCTATGTTTTTTAGCACCTTTATACAACAAATGTACGGTTACAAAACTGTGTAGAGCAATCACGATTCAGAATCCCAAACTGAAAAAAATTCATAAAAAATAATCTGAAATACAAATACACGAACACAAATATATAGCTGCAGTGTTAGCGCACCAAGCAACAGTGCAGTGGTTTAACCACTTGCCGACCGCCTACCGCGTAATTTACGGCAGCGGGTCGGCTCTATTGCACGAAATCATGTACCTGTATGTCAGTCCGTGCAATAGCCACTGGGTGGCGCGATCGCACAGTGATTGGAAACAGGGGATGCCAATCAGTGGGTCCTGCTGGCCCAATGTCCCCCGGCCACTCACGATCATACCCCAGAGAGGCAGAATGGTGATCTGCCTATGTAAATAAGAATGCCGTTCTCACAGGGAAGAAGATGGAGATCTTGTGCTTCTGCTAAGCATGAACACCAATCTCTGTCTTCATCCAGCGAGAGCATCCCGCACACAGTTAGAAAGCACTCCCTAGGAGCACACGTAACCCTTTGATGGCCCCTGATGTTAACCCCTTCCCTGCCAGTCTCATTAGTACAGTAACCGTGCATGTTTTAGCACTGATCACAGTATTAGTGTCACTGGTCCCCCAAAAAAGTGTCGAAAGTGTCAGGTGTCCTATTTGTTCGCCGCAATGTCACAGTCCCGCTAATAATCACAGATCGCCACCATTACTACTAAAAAAATATCCCATCGCTTGTAGACGCTATAACTTTTGTGCAAACCAATCAATATACGCTTATTGGGACATCAATTTTATTTGGGTACAGCGTCGCACGACCACGCAATTGTCAGTTAAAGTAATGCAGTGCCGTATGGCAAAAAATGGCCTGATCATTAAGGGGGTAAAACCTTCCGGGGCTGAAGTGGTAAACATTCATATATGATGTTCACCAGACTGGCTGCAGTCAAGATAAAATAACATTGCACAATGAGAAGGGATATGCGAAGTGATTTTGACTTGATTTCTTCCTCACTAAACATTTAGGCTAGGTTCACACTAGTGCAAATTTAATGAGAGATAGAATATATTAAAGCAATAGTTAAAGTATAACCAAAGACAAAACTTATTTTTTGGTTTTGGATATGGTGAGGGATTAGAACACCTGTCAGATTTTATCACTGTCTCTGCCCCCGTTATGGAGATTCACTCTTTCTATTTTTCCTGTTTACAATTATCATTGAATGTGAAAGTAAAAGAAAATCCCAAATTTTGGGTTGTCCCCAGAAAAGTAATGGTGGGGAAATCTTCCAATGGGGATACTAGTTCTGATGATCTGGGGGTCCCCAAGGAATTCCCTTAAATTGCAGGTATTTTCTCTCACTTCCTGCTTTGGCTATGCAACAGGAAGTGAAAGGAAATCTTCACAATGGGACACAGATGGTGAAAAAAATCTGACAGGAGTTAGAACACTCCCTTGCTCTATCCAAAATGAAAAAAAAAAAAAGTACTGTAAATATCTACTAACATGCATTGTTTAGTTGATATTTACATCAGCTCCATTCAATGATGTCATTGTGTATGCGCAGTATGCTCTGAATTCAAGGCACCCTCATGGAGGCCACAATTCATTGAGGACACCGAGAATATCTAGTGCATTAATGTAATACCATCCACCAGGAGATCTTTTGCTTTATCAGCAGGTCCACATACAAAGGATTCTGTCTGTAAAGCCTTAGTGTGTCTGGATTTCCCATTCCTAAGGGGGCACATATGATGCTCCTCTAAAACACTGGCTCCCAACCAGTCCATAATATAATATATTATACAACCATTGGGGATGAAAGAAACAGGAATTCCTTGAGGCTGTGTTTTCATTTAATTCAACATGGAATGTGCACTAACACACTAATGAAGTGATTAGAATTTATATTTTACCTACCCCTGATGAAGGGGGTAAGGAGGTAAGGGGGTAGGGGGGTTAAGGGGTATGTATGAGACAGTATAAAGAAAACTACCCCTAACACGTTAAATGGGAAGGCCATACAACCTCGGCCGGCTTCCCCTCTTTCCCTGGGGGATTTATACACACATACATACACGCATGAATGCACACCCTTCTTTTTTCCTTTATTTTTAGATTTGCAACAGATTTTTCGTGGGGTTTTTTTTTTTTTTTTGAACAATTTGATGTAGGGAGTTAAGAGGGAAAATAGTAACACAGAATTGACACTAGGTCAACACAAAGACACAAACAAGAGATACAAACACATAACTATAATAGTACAAGAGTAATGCAATAATTCACAATAGCAGGTTTCTATAATAATTTAAAATCACTCACATAATTACCTACATATACACAAGGTGGAGTTAGTAGGGACCTGGCAGGGGGGGGAGGGTTAAGAGGGCGGATGACGGCATCAACTGGAGTAGAAGAGTAGAAGAAGGGGCCAGGAATTGCTCGAAGAGAGCAATAGTGAGAGGTTAGGGATATGCGGAAGGTACATCGGGAGGGGGAATTTAAGACTACTGGGGGAGGTTGGGTATTTTTTTTTCCTTTGTATTCTATATAGGATATATATCCCTGTGAGATATAGATATAGATATGGATGGATACAGGGATATTGGGATTGGGTGTGGGGGGCACCATACAGTATTATAGCCCTTAATATACTTTTGTGTTGGGGGGGACTTCATTCCGGATATTTTCCCTTTTGTCTTATTTTTCCTGAAGACCATATGAACCCGAGCTATGGGCAAGAAATGGATAAACGTCTATTGGACTAGAACATATATGATTGTGTACTGATTTAGTGAGATAAGCACACACTGAGGTGTGGATAGGAGAAGCTGGAGGAGGGGTCGGGAACTCTCCTCTCTGGAACACGCGCAACCAATTCCCCCTAGTAGGTTAGCACTCATTTAGGGTAAGGGGAGTAGGAGTGCTAATTAGCTTTGTATACCTCTGGGGAGGAGAGGCAGAAGTGCACCCTCTCCAAGAGGTATTAGGTGGGGGGGGTTTTGAGGGGATTGGGATTTTTTTTTGAGGGAGGGGGGTTTCTTTTCTCTCTCTCTCTCCACGTCGCGCGTCTCCCATCCTGCTTCCCAATTTGGATTCCTGGGTATAATTTTGCTCGGGTGGATAAGAAATGTACACCCTGTCAATAATGTCTATTAATGCTAAAGGGCTAAACACTCCTGAAAAACGACGAATACTCTTGCAGGATTTGAAACGGGGGGGGGGGGGCGTGATATAGCATTTGTGCAGAAAACACACTTTAGGCAAGGTGGTCTCCCCTTTCTTAGAAACAGATTTTCCTGATCGGATACCATGCTACTAACCCTGTGGCTAAGAAGGGGGAAGTATCTATTTTGATTGCCAGTAAGATTCCATGGTCATGTATGTAGTGATATAGTATACAGTCCGGTTAGAAAATTTATATTTAGGTTATTATAATGATGATATAAGTTATGTTTCCGCAGCAACACCCAAGTTCTCCAGAGAGTGCAATTTATTTGACTTCCAACACAGAACAAAGTTCAATACTTGCACAGATGACAACAAGTCCAACAGAGTATATATATATATGTCCCAGAATAGTCGTTTTTAGAGTCCCATGTTCTCTAGATCTGTGCCTTCATATCCATAGAGAATAACAAGACTGACTGAATGCCAGCCTGAATGTATCAAATACTGGTCTGACACTGGGGGGGGGGGGGGGGGTTCTGCCAGGTCAACCAAATGTTTCCCATGAATGAATACCCCCTCAAGTCTAATTACCATCAATAAATACTTCTTGGTCCTAAACAATGTACCCTTTGAAATGTTCAACAGGCCGCCTCACACACCTAGGTAGTCTTGCATAAGATTAACACATCAAAGCTGTCCCTTTGATATATTAGAATTCAGTTGGCTTGGACAACTCAACTGAATTCCTGGTCAAAATGGTAATGTAATACAATATCCTACATAAATCGGCCAACATATTACAACATATACCCCCACTTGGGTCGGTTCTAACTACTAGAACTGACCCATAAATCATGCAACAAACATCATTATGGTTTGAGGTACTGGATGCTTTACAATGGCTCATATGAAATATGAAGTTGAGACTGGTTACATCTCTCTTCACCAACCTCTAAAATATCCCATGAAACAGTTATATAATATAACTTTAGACCATGACTGTAAAAGGATTCGGTAAATATCCGTGGCCCGTATAGCTGTTAGGCCTTATTTCAAAGCTTGCTCTTTCTTGAGTATATCACATCACGATCTTGAATATTGTGCAAAAACGTGATGAAGTCAGAATGGACTGTGACATCAGCTAATCTCTCACCTTCTCACTGAAAGTAAAGCTTGGTATGCTTTGGGAGCTCCAATCCACATAAGTCCAGGATTCTCTCATCTCCAGGCTCAAAGTTTTAATTTTTAAAGATGCTTTTACACAAACAACAGCAAATCCTGAAATTCTACTTCCATCTTTATAGTAAGAAGAACCATCAATGTACCAGCAGTCCCTTTCAAGGTCAAAAAGGTTTGGATACGGCAGTAAAAACTGCTGCAAACTATCTCCTTGCACTTGACATTCATGAGTCCATCTTGTAAGCATTTTACAATTCACATCTGCTTCTTTCCATTTCCCATTTGAGTAATGATGACCTTTTGTGTACCTGTCAAGTACCTGAATTTGTTGATTGCCAGACACTATTCGCTTTCGTAATTTGCTGTAGTCCGACACCTCATTGCCTTTAATAGAGCAGTTACTTGTATCATTCAGTCCATAATTCCACCAGAATGGTATACCAATATATATATACCCCCACGCGATAGTTCAGATAGAATCAGCTTGACATCAGTGTCTATCAGATCTTCTATCCCGTCAAAGCGGCAGTGGAAATTCTTGGCAGTATATTTTCCTTGTCAATATTTATTGGTTGCATAATAATAAATACATACTTTGGTTATTTATGCAAGGATACAGATAAATAAAATTTACATAAAAATATTCTATAAGTAAATAATACATAATGTGAAATCTGGGTTGTTTAGCTCAAGTGGTAGATGCATTTTACCAGCGATTCAAGCCAGTCAGGAACTATATTTAAGGGCATGGTAGCCCATTTTTATTAAAAAAGGCAAAATAAAAGTCCAAACAAAGGTTTCCCACGCAGGGGGTTCTTCTCCATCAAATACACATAACAGAAAATGCTAGCCCACCTGGCTCTCTGTAGCAGTACTTCTGCACTTTCCTGGTCACCCAGACCACCGGACTCCTCAAAGCAGACGGCTTCCTTTTAGCGTCCACAGCTCTGCCTCTTGCAGTCACCAACTTTCTGACTGCCTCTTGCAGTCACCAATGTTCTGGCTGTCTCCTACAGCCTCTCTGACTCCTGAAGACCTCCTGTCTCTTGGTGTGGAGCCGTCTCCAACTGGGAGCCATGAGGTCTTCCCATACATTCATTATAAGGGCTGTGCTCACCTGAGCACACACCCTGCTGGTAATCAGCAAAGTCTGGACACAGGGCTGGAGATCCCATCCCTCCCAAGACACTGTGGAAACTCCAAACTAGAAAGCCCGTTTCCAGAATACCAAAATCTGGAGAAAGCTGCGAAAGCAGTCTTCTCCAGTCCACATCTACGCTCTGTAGTCTTGCACCTTGCAAATGTGCAGACCCTGTGTCCAGCAAACTGTCCATTTTACCGTGACAGTAGCTCCTACTGTCACATATCTCCCCCCCATGTTTCTGACCCGAAGGGGGCGGAACACACAAGCCCGAATCCTTGATTGGGGCACCTCTGTGCCAGCTGTTCGCTGCGTAGGCCCAATCTTTTTTTCGGGTGCGTTTCCAGGCACGCCTTACCCAGGATCGCAACGGGGTCCTACCTTTCTGTATCCCCAGCCTACGCCCTCTGTCCTTGTGGTTCCTGAGCTCACGCTTCTTTTCTGGCAGCCCCCTGCCTTTCCTGCTACTTCCTTTAAACTCAGTTTCTGGATTCTGTAAGGAACCTGCTCCAGACACTACGCCTGATGAGGAACCACCTTTTCCCTCACTGGTACCCGTTTTCCCCATCACAATAGGTCCCTTGGGTTTACCAAATCCTTTGCCCTTGACTACCAACTCCCCAGGGCTCAACATCTGTGTATCACACTCATTTTCCAAGAAATTATTTATTTTCATATCCAGGCCATTATTTACATTAACATTCAGTAATAAGTCACCATTTCTCCAATTATCAATATCATCAGTTATTTCTTGTTCAGGGTTTGCTAGGGCCAAGCCCAAGGAGGGACAACACACAGGTGAGCAGCTATCCCCTATGAGACCTTCACAAGGCTTCACTTCACCTGTTGTCCAAATCTCTGTGAGCAGTTGTCCCAACAACTGACATTGAACAACGCATGACCCATTTCTAGCAGTACCAATCTTTGCCAACTCACACTTTTCCATGTTACAATTTTTGTTCCTCTCCATACTATATTTGAGAGCGTCTCCGGGTCCCCAACTTGTACCTCTCTGCAGGTGACAGACAGAATCTCTGCTTTTGCCACGTCCATATCTGGCCCTTCCTTCTTAGGAGGTCTAGCGTGTGAGGCAGTATCCGCGCCATTTACTAATCCCTGCTCAGCCGCACCTCGGACCGCACTAGCAGACATGTCCATCACCGCATCAGGCGCAGAGACATCTGTCTCCAGCAGCCCCCCAGAGCGCCTTCCGTACTGAACCGTATCCGAAAGCACCCTCACAGGAAACTGGGAGATCATTTGCCACACTATTAGAAAGCACTGTACCAACCAGTTCCACTGGTGATTAATTTTAACCAGCACAGGTTGTACTACCTGACTCCATCCATTGGTACCACGCAGCACCACCACATCCGACTGTAATGGAGGCACCCAGGCATACAAGGACTGTGCTTTCACCATTTCAAGCAGTTCCACTAACATATCTGTAAATTCTACACACTCCACATCAATATGCAAAACATTTTTGGTGACCTTAACCTTATCAGAGACATGGAGGGGCTCATTCACTGCGGATTGAGGGGCCGAGACATTTAAACAGGCCTCCACCTCACTGGCGGTACCCATCACAGCCTGATGCTCCTCTGGAACACTGTCAGACGCATGTCTCCCACTTATCCCTTCCAACTCAACAAGGAGCCCCTGCACGTAAACATTTGTTACATTGTCACCTTCACACTTGACATTCAGCGGCTGGGCTGTGAACACCGCATCTGCCATGCATGCGCCCTGATCTGGTCTTTCCGACTGGGGGGAAACAACCCTTGTAGGGACCAACGCACCCTCAACCATCGGTCGCTCTGCAATTTCCCTGTCTGGCATAGCAGTTGTTGTATTCACACCCCTGTAGCTCAGCATAGCCTTGTCTATCATGGCTAGTAATTGTTTGGCCCAACTGTCCCAATCTGTTGTGCTTCCATTATGAGGGCTCAGCAGTACCTCATCATCGGCTCTAGGAGGCACCTGGGATTCTGCAGCGCAAACAGTAACTTTGTCAGTTCTATATAAATCACATTTTGACAACATGCTTTTACTCTTTGCTAAAGCTTCATCAAACAAGGCAGGCTGCAATACACCATCACTACCTTGCTCTGGGGGCGCTAACACACTCAGCTGTGTACCTTCAGCTCTGGCCAGCTGACTTAACCCCTTACCAACTGGGTTACACATATGATAAATGGACTGCTCACACAAACTCTCACTGCATGGTGTAGACCCAGTTTGTTCCATCAGAGCAATATCGGGGCTGTCCTGGACAATCTCTGGCTCCAACACTTGGAGACCCCCAGAGATTTCCATGGACAACACTGTGGCTCCGCTTCTGGTTGCCAAGGGAGACATCCCCCTTTTCTCATTACTAAAGAACACATCACCATAAGTACATGTACAGTATCATCAGCAATACCTTTATCATCAGCATTCATAAACATAGCAGTTTCATAAGCTCTATCAGGTTTTCTTTTGTCATAATGCATGGCACCCTGCATACCACTCAGCACACCACCCTTCCTCTCCAAAGGAATTATTTTTCCTACTAGGGCGGCTTCACAGTTGTCCTGGGAAACCACTTGCCTCACCACTGCAGGCTCCTTGGCGGTTTCCCTTGGCAACTCCGCAGCACCTGTCACTGTCACTAGGGAACATGGCACGCCAACTGCTTTGGTTACCCCTAGCACATCTCTCCCAGCACTCTGCTGGATTACCTTAGGTGCACACAGAGTCCACATGTCCTTTTCAGTCCTTGACCTTGCTTCAAGCTGGGTTTTAACCTGTGTCTCCCCACTGATCTGGGTAGCACACTGCAGCAAGTCCATTTTTACACCTGCGGATCTCCCCACCGAACACAATGCCACTTCACTGGGATCAGACCCACAAATTGCAACAGTCTTACCATATCCTGTAGCAGGTAACTCTGGATTTCCAAAACCAAAGTTTACCGGTGACACTTCTCCCATCCTGGAGCATTGCTGGCGGCCCATGATACGATGGAACTCTCCTCTGAGAAGGATTTCCTCTTTAAATCTGCGGTAGTCATCCTGGTCCCCATCCATCAAATGGTAAACCGACCGGTACTCTATCCGTAATTGAACTTCTGTGCAATGCAGTTCGCCTGGCTGCCACACACAGCAAGCAGCAGTTCACCGCAGAAAAAAAATTTAGTTTTCATTCACAGGTACACCACCTGCAACACACAATGCCTTTTGCCTGGCTGCACTTCCACACACAGCCAACAGTTCCTGACCTCACTGTGGAGCAAGGACCCGGATTCCACCGTCTTGTGCCCGCATTCTCCACCACTTGTGAGATGGGGGTTGTTTAGCTCAAGTGGTAGATGCATTTTCCCAGCGATTCAAGCCAGTCAGGAACTATATTTAAGGGCATGGTAGCCCATTTTTATTAAAAAAGGCAAAATAAAGGTCCAAACAAAGGTTTCCTATGCAGGGGGTTCTTCTCAATCAAATACACATAACAGAAAATGCTAGCCCACCTGGCTCTCTGTAGCAGTACTTCTGCACTTTCCTGGTCACCCAGACCACCGGACTCCTCAAAGCAGACGGCTTCCTTTTAGCGTCCACAGCTCTGCCTCTTGCAGTCACCAACTTTCTGACTGCCTCTTGCAGTCACCAATGTTCTGGCTGTCTCCTACAGCCTCTCTGACTCCTGAAGACCTCCTGTCTCTTGGTGTGGAGCCGTCTCCAACTGGGAGCCATGAGGTCTTCCCATACATTCATTATAAGGGCTGTGCTCACCTGAGCACACACCCTGCTGGTAATCAGCAAAGTCTGGACACAGGGTTGGAGATCCCATCCCTCCCAAGACACTGTGGAATCTCCAAACTACAAAGCCCCTTTCCAGAATGCCAAAACCTGGAGAAAGCTGCGAAAGCAGTCTTCTCCAGTCCACATCTACGCTCTGTAGTCTTGCACCTTGCAAATGTGCAGACCCTGTGTCCAGCAAACTGTCCATTTTACCGTGACAGTAGCTCCTACTGTCACAATAACATAAAATATTTAAATTAAATTAATTAGATCTTCACTAACCAGATGGTCGGTGGGTAACCTTGTATTCATGCCCACCGTGTCTTAACGTGTAACAAATTGCCATTATGTTATACACAAAGATTGTGGTATAATAACTTATGTTAATTGTAGTGAAGAACAATATTACTTATAATAAAAATAAAGGAGAGTAAAGAGAGAAATAAAATAGTGAGAGAGAGAGAGAGAGAAAGTCCACAAGGTCGGTCCATGAACCAGTACGATGCATATGGTTTACCATTCCTTAGGTACATGGGATTTGCATTGAAGCTATTAATCCGCTACCATGGCAAAAGGACCTCATCGTTAAAATCCGGAGGTGAATAGTGTTTTATCAATAGGAGCCAAAGTTTTTAGAATTTTGGGAATTGGTCTCCGTCAGTGGCTATCATTTTGGCGTGTGACATTGTGGTGTTCATTCTGTGAAATTGTTTCTGCCAACCCTAATGTTGGGGATTTCCATGCTTTGGCTATCGTTTGTTTTGCTGCAGTTAAAAGTGATGTAAAGAGTTTAAATTGAAAAAATGTTAAGCTTTCCGGTTTTAGGTTAAGTAGTGCCGTAAACGGGTCAGGCTGTATCTGCTGTCGGAACATTTTAGACGCCATTGCAAAGATTTGTTTCCAGAAAAGTTGTGTTATCGGGCATGTCCACCATACATGCAAGTGAGTGCCCAAGTGTGAACAGCCCCTAAAGCAAAGAGCTGAATGTGTAGGTGCAAACTTGGCTACTCTTGTTGGTACCAGGTACCACCGTGTCAGGACCTTGTAATTTGTTTCCATTGCGATGACATTGGGTGAGGTTCATTAGCATTACACAAGCAGATAGGTGACACATCAGCATCTCTCAAATAACCTGTTCAGTGTCGAACACCAGTACGTTTTGGGGATTAATATTACCATTTCAATTTCAAGCAATCCAAGCCATATTCTTAATGTCCATTATTTCCTGGCTCACCCTGTGTCCAAAGTGACCCCCTGTCACACAATCACAGATTATAGTGGGGATTTTCATTCACCCTGTGCCCCTAAGGGAGACACAGGGTGGTTGGCACATAAGAGGCATTGGGGAAGCTGAAGCAAGGGTATCCCATACTGTCCAAGAGATTCTGGGTTCCCCGGGCGCTCCCGTTACATCTCTCCCATTTCGGCAGGGGACGAACACAGGAGGGGACCCCAGACGGGTTGACTCCGAAGTTAGTCCATAGTTCCATTCTTCTAATGCCTGTATCCCCACAGTACCCCAAATCAATTGCTCCAAGCAGAGCATTACTTACCCAGCCAACCTCTGCCTCTCTCAGAGAACATACTCGCCACTGGGGAGAAGGCAGGGTGACTGGGCTCAGTCCGTCATGCTGTTGGGGATCTGGGCCGACTGCCCAGCCTCCCTGGAGTATACAAGTGGAGACTGAAGTCCCATCCACTTGTGGTAGGTGAAAATCCCCCAGTGTTTGCAAAGCAAGGCTGACATCCTCCGGTCTCAGTGTCACATCATTTTCTGGGGTTGGGTCAGTGAAGACCGAAGTCCCATCCAGTACCACAGGAACTCCCTCTTCTGTTAGTTCAGAGCAGAGGCCCGCGGCACTCTGCTCTGTTGCCAGCTCTTCCGCTGGGTTGCTGTGAGTGGGGACCGTAGTCCCATCCACTGATATCCGCTCAAGTGGCAGTTGTGTGCAGCGGCCAGTAGCATTCTGCCCTGCTGCCAGTGATTCAGCTGGTGGTAAAAGCTTTACCACCTGAGCTTGTTGCTGGAGAGAGGGGCCAACTGCCCCGGCTCCCTGAAACTCCACAGTTGTTTCCGGTGCAGGGCAGAGCTTGCTAGCACTCTGCCCTGTTGCCAGCACTTCTGCTGGGGACTCCACACCATCTGCTCTGGCTAACTGTTGGGGAGGGAAAAGGGCTGCTTCTCCTCCCTGCATCTCTGAAATCCACTGGGAAAGAGGAGCTATCACCTTCTCACCTCGGGCCTCCAAAACTGCCACGGGTGTAGAGCAGGGGTCTGCAGTACTCTGTCCTGCTGCCAGTACTTGAGCAGGCGATGCATAATCCATAACATCCTCAGAACAGTCCCTTAAGTGCATACCTTCTGTAATCTGTGGCTGGGGAGATGAGCCAACTGCCCTAGCTCCCTGGAACTCCATATCATCCACTTCGGCTTTAGGGAGGGAAATCTTCAGCTTTTCCACTGCCGATTCTTTAGCCAGGCTAGCTCCCTGGAACTCCATATCATCCACTTCGGCTTTAGGGATGGCAATCTTCAGATTTTCCACTGCTGATTCTTCAGCCAGGCTAGCTCCCTGGAACTCCATATCATCCACTTCGGCTTTAGGGATGGCAATCATCAGATTTTTCACTGCCGATTCTTCAGCCAGGCTAGCTCCCTGGAACTCCATATCATCCACTTCGGTTTTAGGGATGGCAATCTTCAGATTTTGCACTGCTGATTCTTCAGCCAGGATTTCATAGTTGTCAACTGGTATTTCCTGATAGTCCCAGGCAAAGGTAGCTCCACCCTGCTGCTGAGCCGAGTCTAGCAGCTGTTTGTAGGCAATCTCCAGCTCCCATTCCTGAACGGCCAGAAACTCCAAATCTTCCTGTGCCCAGTGCCCTTCCGAGACACTTAGTCTTTGCTCTCTGTGCTCCATTATTTCCTCCAAACGCCACTCCCGATCACTTCCAAAGTCAGAGTCCTCGGACAGCCTCCAATACAACAATCCCAGGCCATTATAGTCAAAGCCTTCCGTGGGGCTGTCATCCGCTGACCACTGGCACTCTTGGGCTACATACCACCGGAGGGCTCTGTAGCTCTCAACCAACCGCATCTCTGCCCGGATCAGCCTGCTTAACTCCGCTGTCCACTCCTGCTTCGGTTGTTCCCCCAATAACAGCATTCGTACTTCATACTGCGACCAGTACCTTACATGGATGGAGGGGAGAACTTTTCCCTGGTGTTGCTGCTCGAGAGCTAGCGTTTTCTTCCAGAGTTCGCAGCGGATTAAATCAGACCATCCCAGCAGGACCTCCTCTGATACTGGTCCTCTATGCTGTATCTGCATCTCTCGCAACCTCCTTCTGAATTCCTTTTCCATGTCGGCTGGTATCTGTATCTCTCCTCTCCTTTCAGTTGGTGCTGCTTTTTTAGGTGTTGTCTCTGATTGCCGTATTTCCGCCATTCTCTGCTCATGTTGCCGCTCATCCTGCCGCTCTATGTCTTTAATGGCTTCCTGTATGGCGGTCTCTGATGGGTTAGCACCATATAATGCCAAGCGCTCTCGAACTCATTGCTGAAACAAATCTTCAACTGACCGGGGTCCTGCATCACCATCCCTCTGGTCCATCTCGGCTCTCAAGTAAGTCTTTCAGCGTGGCTTTCCTGCAGGCTGCATACCTGGTCATTCACTGTGGTGGCTTGGAGTGTCCCAGGAACTGGAGGGAAAATCCCACTGCTGCCAACCAATGTAACGACACCCCCCAATAAGAAAGGGGTTAACGCCGTTTAGAATATTCCCTCTCTGAACACACAACCACTATCGACCCTCCACAGCCAGGCGACCACTTCCCATAAGATTAATCCTTCCAGAAGAAACGAGACATACTCTGTCTCTTCCAGGATACGAGACAACGCTCTGTATTTCAAGTTCCAAAACAGGGAATGACTTTATTTTCAAAACACATGGTAACACATTTCTCTTCAAAACCCTTCCCTCCCATCCTTGGGGGAACAGGGCGGGTTAAACTGTCCAATGACAATGGTGATACAGGTCAGGTGTGTTCAAACTTCTCCTTTGATAACCAGTCTTAGCAGGAGGGGTGATTCCCCCCCCCCCTCCTCACAAAAGACACTTAAACATCCCATAATAATAGGCAGCCAGACGGTCTACTAAGCTCCAATCCACATCATCACAATGAAAGGACCTGTAGCATAGGTGAGGTTCATTAGCATTACACAAGCAGATAGGTGACACATCAGCATCTCTCAATTAACCTGTTCAGTGTCGAACACCAGTACGTTTTGGGGATTAATATTACCATTTCAATTTCAAGCAATCCAAGCCATATTCTTAATGTCCATTATTTCCTGGCTCACCCTGTGTCCAAAGTGACCCCCTGTCACACAATCACAGATTATAGTGGGGATTTTCATTCACCCTGTGCCCCTAAGGGAGACACAGGGTGGTTGACACATAAGAGGCATTGGGGAAGCTGAAGCAAGGGTATCCCATACTGTCCAAGAGATTCTGGGTTCCCCGGGCGCTCCCGTTACAGACATTATCAGAGAACTAGTCGAAATGGATGGAACCAAAAGGCCCAGCGTAACAGACAGGACACCCGAAGAGGCAAGTTTTGATCGGGCCGTTAACATAAGACTGGCACATAATGGTCCTAACCCTACAGCGGAGATCATAGACCGAGTTATAGCGGCTGTGGACGTAAATTTGCTACCGCAAAGAGGTGCTGCAGCAGCAGAAGTCAGAGCAGCACCAACTGAAAGGAGAAAGACACATTTTGCTGCTTTTAAAATTTTTAGGGCTGTTACTGATTAAAATTTTCGTGTTCGATTAATCGTTTTTTTTTAATCGATTAATCGACTAATTTCGATTAATTATAACGCACATAGATCCAACTACTTTTAGCTGATCTCCTTGCAGGCTGATTCCCAGTGCAGCTACCAACCACTGGAAAAATCGATAGCAGGATACAAAAAACACACAAAGGCAGCGCTCGATGGGAATAGCATTAAAACTTTTATAGTCTTCAAGTAGGTAACAAAATAAATATTGCACTGGAGATAAAATCGATGTAGCTACATAAACTGTAAAAATGGTGAGAGTAATACCAAACGGTAGCAAAAGCAGTCATAAAAACATGTAGCTAAGTATGATACTGGTATAAAAATGTGTACAACGATACCACTGCTAAATCCAGATGATAAGGGGCTAACATCAGTCCGTCGGCATGTAGATGTCCCGTGAAGGGAACGATCACAACTCCCAGTGGATGGCTGTAGAATCCCAGGTTGATAGAGGGAAGTGATAGAGGGAAGTGTAACAGCCCTTGCGTGTGGCAGATAGTAAGGTCCCGCCGGCATGCAGATATGAAGACACAGCAAAGGAGTCCTTCAGATGGACACGGCAAGCCCAAACAATTAATCGATTAATCGAGGAATTAACAGTTAAATTTCCACAGCCCTAAAAAATTTCATTGAAACTGAAGGGGAGATTGATGGGTACCTTGCCGATTTTGAGCGGCAATGTGCCCTACACCGGGTGCCCACAGAGGAATGGGTTACCATTTTGTCTGGGAAACTGTCCGACCGGGCCAGTGAAGCGTTCAGGGCCATCCCAGATGAGGATATTATGAACTATGGACTGGTAAAAGAAGCACTTTTGGCCAGGTATGCCGTCACACCAGAGGCATACCGGAGGCGGTTCCGAGAGACGAGCAAGCAGACTGGAGACTCGTATACCGAGTGGGCATGCCGCCTACACCGCACGGCATCCCACTGGGTCGCTGGATGCCAAGCAGAATCCGGGGAAGAGGTGCTGCAGGTGTTCCTGCTGGAGCACTTCTTTGACAAACTGTCCCTGGAAGTCAGAGGGAAACCTTTCACCTTGCCTGAAGCAGCTCGCCTGGCGGACGAATACACAGACGCCCGCAAACTGGATAACCCTGTGGTCAAGACAACAGTTCGGGTGGATTATCGATCAGCGGCACCTCCTCCGGCTATCGCCTACCAACCACAGTCATACCGCCCTACAGCACCACCTCCAGCGGCCACAGAAGAACCTCATCCCAGAGAGCCAACACACCGGAGACACTGTAGCCGTAAGAGTAGCGGGTGGCACCGTCTTTCGGCTACCCATTGCCCGTGTTCACCTGGATTGGGGGGTTGGTTTGGGACGCGTGAATGTGGGGGTGATGAAGGATTTGCCAGCGGATGTACTGCTGGGGAATGATTTGGCCCCCCTCGTTTCTGCTTACGCCCCGATGGGCCCAACTGAAGCCAACCCAGTGACTACCTGTGCCCAGACCCGTGCTGCTGGAACCGACCCGCTTGCTGCCGAGACTTGGGTAAGACTATCTTCCCCGACATGTACCTTATATCAGGCACAATATCACAGTCTAAAATTGGAATGTGTAAAGTTGGCCAGTGAGAAATCGGAGATGCAACGACACTACGTCATGTATTATGACATGTCCCATGGCTTGAACATTGAAATGCACAAACAGGCTGAAATTGTCAAAAGGTTAAATGGGATTTGCGCCCAGGTTTTGCCTTACCTCTCCCAAGAGCATCAGCAACAAGTTTTGGGAGCCATTGAGAGAGCAAAGCAAGTGACTGTTCCAGAACTGAATTCCATTATTCGCCCTACAACCTTACAACTTCACCATCACCTACTGACCCGGTCAACAAAATGGCAATGCTGATGGGTTGTCCAGGCATTAGAGGAATGGAACTATTGACTAACTTCGGAGTCAGCCCGTCTGGGGTCTCCTCCTGTGTTAGTCTCCTGCCGAAAGGGGAGAGATGTAACGGGAGGGCCCGTGGAACCCAGTTGTTTTTAGAAAGTATGAGCCAGAAAATAATGGACATTCAGAATGTCTTGGATTGCTTTAAAATGGGTCTGTAATATTAATACACAATATTCCCCAGGATATCTGTAAAGGACTATTTACTGGTTATTTGATTTCTGAACTCAACAGGTTAATTGAGAGATGCTGATGTGTTCAACTTCAACCACCTGTCTGCCTGTGTAATGTAGATTAAGTCCAGGCTAGCTTCTCATTGTGGTTTGTGATAATTAACTCTGTAATTGTGTGTATGGTAAATTAGCAGACAGACAGTCTGGGAAACATAAAGGTCATGCATAGTCATTTAAGCTGTAAAGGGATTAGCTAATGAACTCATCTGTTGTCTGCTAAGAGATGTCAGAATGTGTATTGGGGGCTCGTTATGTAACCATTGTGTGATGTTGTGGGTGGAGTTGTTCATTTGGACTACGGTATTCTTTTAGTGTATATAAGAGCCTGCTTTTCTCAATAAAGGGTGTCAGACCTTCTGGAAACCTAACTACAGAGCTGTGTCTCGTGATTAGGGGGGAATTATCATTATGGATCTTGTTCGCCTGACTATGGAGTGTCAGTAGCTGCCTTGTGTTCGGAAAGGGGATATTCTAAACGGCGTTAACCCCTTTCATACTTGGGGTGCCGTTACATAGGTGATTTCAATGTCACTGCTTCCTCTCACGGATACGTCGTCCGGCCTGTCCTCTGTCCGCATTGGCATTCATAGACGAATAACGCAACACTTGAATAGGGCACAACTAGTGGATGTTTGGAGACTACAACACTCCGGAGAAAGGGATTACACCTTCTACTCTGCTCCGCACAAGGTGTATTCAAGAATTGATTACTTCCTGATCCCTCACCAGCAACTACAAGCAGTAACTAATTTAAACATAGGGAATATCACATGGTCTGATCTTCCCCCCATCTCCATACAGTATTCACTCTTGACGATCCCTACCGCTAAAACTTGTTTTTGGCACTTGAACAAAAGTCTCCTTCAGACCCCAGAAGTCCTGGTAGATGTCACCAACGAGTTGAAACACTACTTTTCCACCAACGACCAACCAGACTGTGACCCTGGTATTCTTTGGGAGGCCCACAAAACGGTCATCCGAGGTGTACTAATCAGACACGGCGCATGTATAAAAAGGGATCGGGAAAAACAATTGACTATATTACTTGACAAAATGCATGTGATGGAATCACAGCACAAACGCCTACCATTTCATTGGAGAACGAACTATTGTCCCTTTCGGCGCCAAATAGTAGACCTCCTGCATTACAGGGCAAAACCGGCACTTCAATTCTGCCGTGAACTCAGCTACGAGTCGGGCAATAAATGTGGGAAAATGCTAGCCAAATGAGTTAGAGACCAGCGATCAGTGCAATAAAAATGCACTGGTTACTGTAAAAATTACACTGGCATTGAAGGGGTTAACCACTAGGGGCGCTGGAGGGGTTAAGTGTGCCTAGGGGTGTGTTTCTAACTGAGGGCGGCATGGCTACTAGTGACATGTCACTGATCTCCGCTCTGATTACACAGAGCGGACATCGCTGACATTGTCAGTAGGGGAGCGGGGAGATGTTGTGTTTACACTAACATCTCCCCGCTTCATGCCTCCGTGAGACGATCGCGGGGATTCCCGCGGCGATCGAGTCCGCGGGACCCGCGGTCCGACTCACGAGGAAGGCAGGGGGGTCGCGAGCACGCCGGCGCGAGCGCGACCCCGACGTCGGCAGTTAAAGGGCCACATACAGGTACGTGATTGTGCCTGTACGAGCCATTCTGCCGACGTATATATACAGTGAAGGGTCTTTAAGTGGTTAATAATGTCATCCAGGGCAGCACCAGTCTACGCCCCTTAAAGGGCAAATCAGTCAGGAGCTTCTTAGAGGCCAGGTCAGCAGATCAGCATTTTAACCAGATAAGATGACGCAACACCACTGCAGACACTGAGACCCTAGAAATTAAGGGTGCAGCGACCAAAGTGGCATCGCACACATACACTAGACCCTGCACAATTTGGTGGGCTAGTGCAATGGTTTCTGGAGGAAGATTATGCTCCTGCACGGTCTGGTGCAAAATCTTTGCCCATTCCGTGAGTGTCTGAGACACTAGGGCCGCCGCTACAATAGGACGTAAGGCGGATCCCAGCAAGGCGAACATAGCTCTGCTCACCACTTCTGACCTCCTGTCAGTGGGGTCCTTAAAGGCAGGAGTCCCCTCCATCGGGAGAGTTGTGGCTTTATTCAAACGAGCGTCCGGGGGATCGACCACCGGAGGAGAGGCCCATTTTTTAACCAGGGCCTCATCAAAGGGATATCTAATAGACAGACGCCGCGGGAGCGCAAAAGTTTTCTGTGGCTTTTCCCAAACCTGATCTATGAACCTGTCAAAGAAAGGCATGTAAGGAAAAACTTTTTTAGAAGGCTTGGCTTTAAAAGAACCAAAGGAGGCAGCTTCCACCTGAGGTTCCTCAGCCGCAGCATCCAGCTTGAGGAGTGTCCGTCACAGCATCAATGAGTTCACTTACAAGCGCCCTGTCATTTACTGACTCAGAGCAGGAGTCTTCCTCACAAGGAATGTCCTGTTCAAAAATATCAAAAAATTCAGAGCTAGGGTCCTGAGCAGCAGCAGCTAGGCCCATATCTGAATCAGAGCACTCCCCTACTGGAGATTGTGTGGGGAGAGGGCGCTTTATAGCTCCCTTGAGCTCACACTGCTTACATCCTGACAAGAAATGATTCCAGGACTGCCGACAACTGGTCCATGGGGACCGCAGGTGCATTAGCACTGCCTGTTGTCCATGGGGAAGCAGGTGAACCAGACTCCATAACTTGCCACTCTCTGGGACTTGCAATAAAAGAAAAGCCCACCCTCTGGCTGCGCTGACTGTGGGGGGTTACCCAGGGGACTCACCAACCCGGTTAGGACCGCTCGGTTCCGCTGCCTGTGCTGTGCTATACAGCGCGAGTGAGCAGTGAGGAGAGTGTGAGGAGAATCGCGCCGTTCCAGCAGCGATAGAGGCCAAACAGTATACAAAAGCGCGCGCGGCTCCAAGAAAATGGGCGCCGCATCGCAACTGCGCTATAGAATCCACGGCAAGATGCCCGCCATGCGCACCCATGTAAATAACATATAAAGTGACAAAAAAACATGGCGCCGAATAGCGCACAGGCCCAAAACACAGAAAAACATCCCCAGCTCCAAGTTATTGTCCTAAAAAGGGTTTGGGGACCCAGGTCCTGCCCCAGGGTACATGTATCAATGCAAAAAAAAGTTTTAAAAACTGCAGTTTTTTCAGGAACAGTGATTTTAACCCTTTCCCACCGAGCGTACGCATATATGCGGCCTCGGCTTTTGGGGGTTATACCAGGATGATGCCCGCAACTGCAGGCATCATCCCGGTACCGCTGTTTAGAGCCGGCGATTGGCTATTCAGGCATAACAACCGATGTTATACCGGAGGAGCGGGAGGGGACATCCCCCTCCTGCCGCCTCTCGCCTCTCTGACCGGGCCTCCCGTCCCACCAGGAGACCCGATCTTCGATCCGCCGCCTCCAATGCCTAGCCCCAGACTGGAACGAAGCCGTACATGGCTTTGATTCAGTCTCCGCAATGTAAACACGGAAGCGACGTCAATGGCACCGGATTTAAAAAAATACACGGTATTCAGAATCGCCGTTTTCAGCGATCTGAATGCTTTGAAGTGCAAAGAACAGATTGGGGATCTTTTAGACCCCCGATCCCTCCATAAAGAGTACCTGTCACCACCTATTACTGTCACAAGGGATGTTTACATTCCTTGTGACAGCAATAAAAGTGATAAAAAAAAATTTTTTCTTAACCACTTAACGACCGCCCACTGTAAATATACGTCAGCAGAATGGCACCGACAGGCACAATCACGTATATATACGTGATTGCCTTTGTATAGTTGGGGGGTCCGATCGGACCCCCCTTCTTTACAGTGAGCGGTCGTTTTACCTTCGGGAGCGATCCGGCATGAGGGGACGGCCGTTCGATTCTGGCCACCCCCTCTCGATCGCTCCCGGCGAATGAGAGAGCTTCCCCTGCCTGCCAGGAAGGAGGAAGTGATGTCATCTCTCCTGGGGCGCTCACATATACCGAGCGCCGTACAGGAGAAGATGCCAGGTTAGTACACACAACACTACACTGACACCAGGACACATAGGCACATAAATCGCCCCCCCAGGCCCCCCCAGACACCCCCAGATCACCCCCAGCCCCCCCAGCCCCCAGTCACAGTGTCACTGATTGCAGTGACCATTTATTTAGTGATCACTGCAATCAGTGACATTTGTGACTGTAAAAGTGTCACCAAAGTTTAGTCTTAGGTCCAGTGTAATTTTTTTTAGGTTCGCCGCAGGTTTTTATAGCGTCGGGTACCCCCATATATTACCTAATAAAGGTGTAACCCCCTTGATCACCCCCCAGGTAACCCTTTCACCCCCTAGCACCGCCGTCACTATGCGATCATTTTTCTGATCGATGTCTTAGCGTCGGTGATGCTGATCGGTAGCCAGTAATTTTTTTTAGGTTCGCCGCAGGTTTTTATAGCGTCAGGTACCCCCATATATTATCTAATAAAGGTTTAACCCCCTGATCGCCCCCCAGGTAACCCTTTCACCCCCTATCACCACTGTCGCTAAGCAATCGTTTTTATGATCGTTGTCTTAGTGTCGGTGATGCCGATAGGTAGCCAGTAATTTTTTTTTAGGTTCGCCGTCAGGTTTTTATATAGCGTCAGGTACCCCCATATATTACCCTAATAAAGGTTTTAACCCCCTAATTGCCCCTAGTTAACCCTTTCACCAGTGATCATCATATAAGTGTTACGGGTGACGCTGGTTAGTTAGTTTGCTTTTTATAGTGTCAGGGCACCCGCCGTATATAACCCAATAAAGGTTTAACCCCCTGATCGCCCGGCGGGTGATATCAATTAGGTTTTAGCGTCAGAGAGGGTCTGCGTCACACCCCAGGCAGCGCCAGGTTAGTGCCAGTAGCGCTAACACCCACGTGTGAAGCATACACCCCCCTTAGTGGTATAGTATCTGATCAGCTCAATATCTGATCTGATCAGATCTATACTAGCGTCCCCAGCAGTTTAGGGTTCCCAAAAACGCAGTGTTAGCGGGATCAGCCCAAATACCTGCTAGCACCTGCGTTTTGCCCCTCCGTCCAGCCCAGGCCACCGAAGTGCAATATCGATCGATCACTGTCACTTGCAAAACACAACACACATAACTGCAGCGTTCGCAGAGACAGGCCTGATCCCTGCGACTCCAGTGCTGTAGAAGGTAATTTCACCACCACAGTTAAAAAAAAAAAAAGCATACAGGTCCTTCTCAAAAAATTAGCATATTGTGATAAAGTTCATTATTTTCTGTAATGTACTGATAAACATTAGACTTTCATATATTTTAGATTCATTAAACACAACTTGAAGTAGTTCAAGCCTTTTCTTGTTTTAATATTGATGATTTTGGCATACAGCTCATGACAACCCAAAATTCCTATCTCAAAAAATTAGCATATCATGAAAAGGTTCTCTAAACGGGCTATTAACCTAATCATCTGAATCAACTAATTAACTTTAAACACCTGCAAAAGATTCCTGAGGCTTTTAAAAACTCCCAGCCTGGTTCATTACTCAAAACCGCAATCATGGGTAAGACTGCCGACCTAACTGCTGTCCAGAAGGCCATCATTGACACCCTCAAGCAAGAGGGTAAGACACAGAAAGAAATTTCTGAACGAATAGGCTGTTCCCAGAGTTCTGTATCAAGGCACCTCAGTGGGAAGTCTGTGGGAAGGAAAAAGTGTGGCAGAAAACGCTGCACAACGAAAAGAGGTGACCGGACCCTGAAGAAGATTGTGGAGAAGGACCGATTGCAGACCTTGGAGGACCTGCGGAAGCAGTGGACTGAGTCAGGAGTAGAAACATCCAGAGCCACTGTGAACAGGCGTGTGCAGGAAATGGGCTACAGGTGCCGCATTCCCCAGGTCAAGCCACTTTTGAACCAGAAACAGCGGCAGAAGCGCCTGACCTGGGCTACAGAGAAGCAGCAGTGGACTGTTGCTCAGTGGTCCAAAGTACATTCGGAAATCAAGGTGCCAGAGTCTGGAGGAAGACTGGGGAGAGGGAAATGCCTGAAGTCCAGTGTCAAGTACCCACAGTCAGTGATGGTCTGGGGTGCCATGTCAGCTGCTGGTGTTGGTCCACTGTGTTTTATCAAGGGCAGGGTCAATGCAGCTAGCTATCAGGAGATTTTGGAGCACTTCATGCTTCCATCTGCTGAAAAGCTTTATGGAGATGAAGATTTCATTTTTCAGCACGACCTGGCACCTGCTCACAGTGCCAAAACCACTGGTAAATGGTTTACTGACCATGGTATTACTGTGCTCAATTGGCCTGCCAACTCTCCTGACCTGAACCCCATAGAGAATCTGTGGGATATTGGGAAGAGAAAGTTGAGAGACGCAAGACCCAACACTCTGGATGAGCTTAAGGCCGCTATCGAAGCATCCTGGGCCTCCATAACACCTCAGCAGTGCCACAGGCTGGTTGCCTCCATGCCACGCCGCATTGAAGCAGTCATTTCTGCAAAAGGATTCCCGACCAAGTATTGAGTGCATAACTGAACATAATTATTTGAAGGTTGACTTTTTTTGTATTAAAAACACTTTTCTTTTATTGGTCGGATGAAATATGCTAATTTTTTGAGATAGGATTTTTGGGTTTTCATGAGCTGTATGCCAAAATCATCAATATTAAAACAAGAAAAGGCTTGAACTACTTCAGTTGTGTGTAATGAATCTAAAATATATGAAAGTCTAATGTTTATCAGTACATTACAGAAAATAATGAACTTTATCACAATATGCTAATTTTTTGAGAAGGACCTGTATATGCCGAAGCATTGGGGCAGCAGGAGCGGAGGAGAGATTTTGCTCCTAATGCCGCGTATATACGGTCGAAATTCCGATGGAGGCTTGCCCGTGGAAAAGTCTGACCATGTGTACGCGGCATAACTTTTGCGAGAAGATGCCCCCATGCTTCGGCATATATAAATGGTGCATGTATGCCCATCATTAGAAGTGGGTGGATGAAGGGCGGTATTCTAATGGTGGGCATACCCACCGATCAATCTTTTTTTTTCGTTCAGCCAACAGGCTGCATGAAAAAAAAGATTACAATACATGTCCAACAAGGACCAGCAACGTACTGGTATGTTGCTGGACTTTGAATGTTTATACCAGAATGATGCCTGCGGGTTTAGGTATCATCTTGGTATCATTCTTTTCAGCCAGCGGCCGGCTTTCATGTAAAAGCAATCCTAGTGGCTAATTAGCCTCTGGACTGCTTTTACAAGCAGTGGGAGGGAATGTCCCCCCCCCCGGATATAAAAAGCGCCATTGGGAAATTGGGAAAGCATTTTATCACACCGATCTTGGTGTGGTCAGATGCTTTGAGGGCAGAGGAAAGATCTAGGGTCCAATAGACCCCAGTTTTTTCAAAAAAGAGTACCTGTCATTACCTATTGCTATCATAGGGGATATTTACATTCCCTGAGATAACAATAAAAGTGATAAAAATAAATAAATATGGAAGCAACAGTTTAAAAATAAAATAAAAAAGCAAAATTAATAATAAAAAAATAAAAAAAAGCACCCCTGTCCTGCCCTGCTCTTGCCCAATGGCGAACGCAAGCGTCGGTCTAGCGTCATATGTAAACAGCAATTGCACCATGCATGTGAGGTATCACCGCGAAGGTCAGATCGAGGGCAGTAATTTTAGCAGTAGACCTCCTCTGTAAATCTAACGGGGTAACCTGTAAATGCTTTTAAAGGCTTTTAAAAATGTATGTAGTTTGTCGCCAATGCGCGTTTGTGCGAAATTTTAAAGAATGTCGTGTTTGGTATCTATGTACTCGGCCTAAGATCATCTTTTTTATTTCATCAAACATTTGGGCAATATAGTGTGTTTTAGTGCATTCAAATTAAAAAAAGTGTATTTTTTCCCCAAAAAATGCGTTTGAAAAATCGCTGCGCAAATACTGTGTAGAAAAAAAAAATGCAACACCCACCATTTTATTCTGTAGGGCCTTTGCTTTAAAAATATATATAATGTTTGGGGGTTCAACATAATTTTCTTGCAAAAAAAAATATGTTTTCATGTAAACAAAAAGTGTCAAAAAGGGCTTTGTCTTCAAGTGGTTAGAAGAGTGGATGTAAGCTTCTTATTGTTGTGTATAAAATGCCAGAACAGTTCAAAACCCCCCCAAATGACCCCATTTTGGAAAGTAGACACCCCAAGCTATATACTGAGAGGCATGTCGAGTCCATGGAATATTTTATATGTTGACACAAGTTGCGGAAAAAAGACAATTTTTTTTTTTTTTTTGCACAAAGTTGTCACTAAATGATATATTGCTCAAACATGCCATGGGCATATGTGGAATTACACCCCAAAATACATTCTGTTGCTTCTTCTGAGTATGGGGATACCACATGTGTGAGACTTTTTGGGAGCCTAGCCGCGTACGGGACCCCAAAAACCAATCACCGCCTTCAGGCTTTCTAAGGGTGTAAATTTTTGATTTCACTTCTCACTGCCTATCACAGTTTCGGAGGCCATGGAATGCCCAGATGGCACAAAACCCCCCCCAAATGACCCCATTTTGGAAAGTAGACACCCCAAGCTATTTGCTGAGAGGTATTGTGAGTATTTTGCAGATCTCGCTTTTTGTCACAAAGTTTTGAAAATTGAAAAAAAAAAGAAAAACAAAAAATATTCTTTCTTCATTTTCAAAAACAAATGAGAGCTGTAAAATACTCACCATGCCTCTCAGCAAACAGCTTGGGGTGTCTACTTTCCAAAATGGGGTCATTTGGGGGGGTTTTGTGCTATTTTGGCATTTTATGGCCTTCAAAACTGTGATAGGTAGTGAGGAGTGAAATCAAAAATTTGTGCCTAGAAATCCTGAAGGCGGTGATTGGTTTTCGGGGTCCCGTACGTGGCTAGGCTCCTAAAAAGTCCCATACATGTGGTATCCCCGTACTCAGGAGAAGCAGCAAAATTTATTTTGGGGTGCAATTCCACATATAACCATGGCATGTGTGAGCAATATATCATTTAGTGACAACTTTTTGTAATTTTAATTTTTTTTTTGTCATTATTCAATCACTTGGGACAAAAAAAAAAAATATTCAATGGGCTCAACAGGCCTCTCAGCAATTTCCTTGGGGTGTCTACTTTCTAAAATGGGGTCATTTGGGGGGGTTTTGTACTGCCCTGCCATTTTAGCACCTCAAGAAATGAGATAGGCAGTCATAAATTTAAAGCTGTGTAAATTCCAGAAAATGTACCCTAGTTTGTAAACGCTATAACTTTTGCGCAAACCAATAAATATACGCTTATTGACATTTTTTTTACTAAAGACATGTGGCTGAATACATTTTGGCCTAAATGTATGACTAAAATTGAGTTTATTCGATTTTTCCTATAACAAAAAGTAGAAAATATCATTTTTTTTCAAAATTTTTGGTCTTTTTCCGTTTATATCGCAAAAAATAAAAATCGCAGAGGCAATCAAATACCATTAAAAGAAAGCTCTATTTGTGGGAAGAAAAGGACGCAAATTTTGTTTGGGTACAACATTGCATGTCCGCGCAATTTCCAGTTAAAGCAGCGCAGTGCAAAATTCTGAATTCACCTCTGGTCCTTTAGCTACCAAATGGTCCGGGGCTTAAGTGGTTAAATTAGGTTTCAAAGACCATAATGTGTCACTGCATTTTAAGCTTCACCACAATCAGGACCCTATAGGACTAAAATTTTGGGGTATTGATCATCTCAAACCTTTCTGGAGAGGATCAAATCTTGTACGAGAACTCTCCAAACGTGAAACCCAATGGATTTTCCTGATTGACACATTAGCACCGAAAGGGTTGAACGTTGACCTAGACATTAATTGTTTTATTAGTGATTATTGATCTATATACTCTAATTCTTTATGGCATGTTTTAGTGTGTTTTTATATATATAATTTTATATTATTTTATAAAACACTATAACTGCCTAGCGTTTGCTTAAAGTATATAAGATGACTTAATCCATCTGTAGTAATAAGGGTATTATAATATTTACATAATTTATTGAATTTTGTGGAACTCACCTTAGAGGAGAAATAGATGTAAAAAGTATCTGGCAACGTCTAATATAAGCAATCACTGGCACAGTAATAACATACTGCGGAACCACCACAAGATGGAGCCAAACAGGATAGGTGTGAGTGATCACACACTTTACACATAGTATATTGGAGCAGAAAGACACGCCCTGAGGGGGCGGAGTTGAAACGCCAGTGCTTGCTTATAGACGCTGGACGTGTAGGGATGACATCACATTTGAAAACGACCATGCGTCGAAACGCGTCAGCTGACTACTCAGACACGCCCACGTCACGTCCGGTTAGCGAGGCTCGAGCGGAGGAGCGCACGCCGAGGCTGAACGCTGACCACACAGGCTCGCGTGACTTCCATAGGGCCTGTCTGAACCTGTTATATGGTTTGCGGTTTAACCAAACTTGTTACCTGGCGATACTACAACTTACAAGGGAGTTTATTTAGGAAGGTCTGAAGGGCATTTCATTTTATTTTCTACTTTGTTGGTTTTTTAATTTTTAATAAATAAGCGATTTACGCTATGGAAGCCCTGTACTGTGGTTCATTTTGAGGATCTGACTGGCGGAGGAGGATAGAGCAGAAGTGGAACAACATAAGGAGCGGAGGTGTTACTGCTGGGGATATCCGATGAGCGTGTGACCCCTGCAGGGGTACATCAATCTGGTGAGTGGGGACCCATGTGAGGGGGGAGCACCAAAGTCACCCCTTTCCTTACCTGCAAGCTGGAGGATTCCTACTGGCAATATAGAATCACTAAAGTCACCGAATATATGCATGAAGGAGATTTGAACTTTTGTTGTGTCAGCGCAAGATATTTGAAACCTTTTTTATGTCAGCGCAAGAACTTGTTATAGCCATATGAACTTATCTTGGCTATGCCATATATTTTCCTACCATTGTTGTTCTTATTACTTTGAGCTTTTTGTCTGGATCGAGGATCTATAAGGGAATTAACCCTTACTATCAAAGTGGCTAACCATCACATGACCATTGTGAATCAATCTCATTGGTTTAGGGATTGGGTTAACCTACAAGGGAATTCATTGGTTGTCGAGCAGCTCCCACCTGAGGCAGTGATCAGGGACTACAACTGGATTTCAGTGTCACTCTTTAGTGTGAACTATTTGCTTTATTTTTTTGGCACAGGATACAGTGAATATACATAGCACTACAAAGGTGTAAATTGTAGAAACAAAGACACAGGAATTTATAAGGAACGGATGTTATATATATATTTTCTTTTTTAATTCATTGTAACACTTTTTTCACTTATTTGATTATGGATTGTGTACCAAGCATAGGAATGTGAAGTGACACATATTTAAAAAGGTGGCACATATATCTTTGCCAGCACATTGTCACAACCCTCACAGGGTATTTAGAGTGTCAGGAGTGTTTATATACGGTTTATTATATAAGTTGAGGATCACAACACACAGCTACTATACGGATTGGGGTCACTAGCATGTAATATATCAGTACCTAATATATACAATCCTACACCCCACATACAGAGTATCCCATAGGGGTAAAGGAGTTGGGATATAAATCTTATTTCTACCCAATAGGAGACAGTCCCTAGCACCCAAGGCAGCGCCAACCACCCCACACCTTGCAATATACATACTTTAAATAAACAGGATTACGCTATTTTGCTGTTATTTTCTGTTATTATATGACCTGCTGTGGAGCCCATGTTCATTGGTGGACCCCGATAAGAAGTGACAAGCCACAACAGATTAGCGGATGTACACACTTTTCATTCAAGGCACATTTGTAATGTGTTTCTGGTGAGTGTGAACCCCTAAGGGGAGAGTTACATCACGCGGTGGATTGCAATATATGTCTTTGGTGGTGGAAGGTGCTCACATGGACAATTGCTGATGCTTAATATATTTTTTTCTGGACTGACTTTGTCGCATTACTACGTTTTGGACTTTTTCTAGTGGCCTGTCCACGAGTCTTATTGGAGTTTTTAATTTTAGCGCTGTTTGGTGTAAATTAATATCCCAGCAATCTGCTCTGTTTTATTGTTTTACCTCATTTTCATTTTATTCCTATTTTAAACAGCCGCTTAGGATTTTAGAATATTTTGAGAAAAATATTTTATTACATCTTATCCACATGTGCTACTGCTAAACATTGTTGGTTTGAACTGGCACCAAGTGTGTGTTACATTGGGCCTTTTTTTTAACACACCTCCTCTCTCTCTCTCTCTATATATATATATATATATACATATATAATGTTTGGGGGTTCTAAGTAATATTCTAGCAAAAAATATGCATTTTAACTTGTAAACACCAAATGTCAGAAATAGGCTTAGTCATGAAAGGGTGATGCTTAAAGTGAAAAAATAAAAGTGATATATTCCTTTAAATATCGTGCTTGGGGGGTGTCTGTAGTATGCCTGTAAAGTGACGCGTGTTTCCCGTGTTTAGAACTGTCCCTGCACAAAATGACATTTCTAAAGGAATAAAAGACATTTAAAACTGCTTGCGGCTTTAATGTAATGTGTGGTCCCGGCAATATGGATGAAAATCATTCAGAAAAACCGCATGGGTACCTCCCCCAGACCATTACCAGCCCATTTGGGTCTTGTATGGATATTAAGGGGAACCCTGCACCCAAATTAAAAAAAGGAAAGGTGTGGGGCCCCCAGGCCCTATATACTCTGAACAGTAGTATACAGGCGGTGCAAACAACACAGGGACTGTAGGTTTGTTCTCAAGTAGAATCTGTTTGTAATTTTGAACTGGTACGCACCCTGGCGCACCCTGTAATCGGTTACAAAGCCTCCAGGAGCACTGAATGTGCGTTCCGAAAGAACGCTGGATGCAGGACAGGCCAATAGCTCAATTGCATACTGTGCAAGCTCTGGCCAGTGATCCATCCTCAAGACCCAGTAACCCAGAGGATTTTCGGTGGGAAAGGTGTCCAAGTCTGATCTTGCCCCTAGGTATTCCTGCACCATGTAAATCAGACGCTGGCGATGGTTGCTGGAACCGATCATACCTTGTCTGAATGCATCGGTCAGATGGCCACCTTCTCCACTGCTCCTTCTGTGACTGACCGAAGCCTCAGCCACACGTTGTCCAGGACCAGGAATTTGTAACCTCCCAGGCTCTGGAAACGCGTTGCACAAACCTTTCTGCAAGGCCTCCCGAAGATGTTTCATCCTCTGCTCCCTCTGCGACGGCTGGCTAAGGTCCGCAACCTTACCCTTGTAACGTGGATCAAGGAGGGTCACCAGCCAGTAATGATCCCTCTCCTCGATACCACGAATACGAGGATCCTTTCGCAGGCTTTGCAGGATCAGGGAGGCCATGCAGCGTAGGTTTGCTGAGGCATTCGGTCCAGAGTCCTCTGGGTCACTAAGGACGACATGATCCGCAGCCACCTCCTCCCAGCCACGTACAAGTCCATGGGTTTCTGGGCACTATAAATGATCCCTTGAAGACTGCTGCTGATGCTGAGTGCTAGGCTCCACCTCCATGCTGACACAATCCTCCTCCTCGTCCTCTTCCTGTGTGATCGTCGGGCCTGCAGGAACACTGTCTGGATAAAGGGGGCCTTGAGAGCTAAAGAAGTCCTCCTCTTCCTCCCTCTGTTCAGCCTCAAGTGCCCTGTCCATTATTCCATGCATCGTTTGCTCCAACAGGTGGACAAGAGGGACAGTGTCACTGATGCATGCACGGTCACTGCTCACCATCCTCGTGGTCTCCTCAAATGGTGACAGGACAGTGCATGCATCCCTGATCATGACCCACTTGCGTGGAAAAAAAAACAAGCTCCCCTGACCCTGTCCTGGTGCCATAGTGGCACAGGTACTCATTGATGGCCCTCTGCTGCGTGTGCAGCCACTGCAGCATGGCCAACATTGAGTTCCACCTGATGGGCATGTCACAGATTAGGCGGTTCTTGGGCAGGGTAAATTCCTTTTTGGAGGTCAGCCAGCCGAGCACTGGCGTTATATGTATGGCAGAAATGCACACAGACTTTCCTGGCCTGCCTCAGGACATCCTGTAAACCTGGGTACCTGCCCAAGAACCACTGCACCACCAAGTTAAGGACATGAGCCAAACAGGGCACATGGGTCAGCTGTCCCTGTCGGAGGGCGGAGAGGAGGTTGGTGCCATTGTCGCAAACCACCATTCCTGGCTTAAGCTGGTGTGGCGTCAACCACCTCTGAGCTTGCCCCTGCAGAGCTGACAGAATCTCTGCCCCAGTGTGGCTCCTGTCCCCCAAGCACACCAGCTCAAGCACCGCATGGCATCTTTTTGCCTGCGTACTTGCGTAGCCCCTTGAACGCCTACGGAGCACCGCTGGTTTAGAGGACAAATCAGCAGAGGAAGAGGCCATGAAGGAAGAAGAAGAGGAGGGGTGGAGGAGAGAGGTGTGTCAGAATCACCACTAGTAGCATTTTGGAGGCGTGGTGGCGGAACAACCTCCAACACTACTGAACCCTGTCCTGCATCTTTCCCAGCTGCCAGCACAGTCACCCAGTGCGCCGTGAAAGATAGGTAACGTCCCTGTCCATGCCTGCTGGACCATGAGTCAGCGGTAATATGCACCTTACCACTGACCGTCCTGTCCAGCGAGGCCAAGACATTGCCTTCCACATGCCGATAGAGAGCTGGAATCGCCTTCCGTGAGAAAAAGTGGCGTTTGGGAACCTGCCACTGAGGTACCACGCATTCCACAAACTCACGGAAGGGGGCAGAATCTACCAACTGAAAAGGCAGCAGTTGAAGTGCTAGCAATTTAGCCAAGCTAGCATTCAACCGCTGGGCATGTGGATGGCTGGGAGTGAATTTCTTTTGCCAGTGTAGCAACTGGGGCAGGGAAATTTGCCTGGTACAATCGGACGTTGGTGTACCGATAGCAGATTGCCCGCAAGTACTTGGCAGTGGCACACCTAATTCTACACCTTCATGCCTCTCAGTGCAGGTTTCTGAGAGGACTGAAGGTATAGTGGGGTTGGAGATCCCAGCTGATGAGGAGCAAGGAGAGTTCCGCTTTGTTCTTTGGTGTGGGTCTTTTATGTACGCTTGCCAACGGACTGCATGGCAGGTCGACATATGTCTGGTCAAGCATGTGGTGCCCAAGCAGCTGGTGTTTTGGCCACGCTTGATACACTTCAGACATATGTTGCAAATAACAACGGTGCGATCTGCTGCACACGTCTGAAAAAAGGCCCACACCAAAGAACTTTTGGAAAAACGTGCAGAGTCAGCAGCGCCCTGCACATTCGGAGCTCTGCGGTGTGATGCAGTCGGTTGGCTGCCCTTAAGCTGGCCCCTGGAGGGCACCCTGCCTCGTTAAAGATGTGCCTCCTCCTCCTCTCTCCTATCAGGCACCCACGTAGAGTCAGTGACCTTATCATCCCCTCCCTCGTCACTGGAGCAAACCTGGCAGTATGCTGCAGCTGGGGGAACATGACTGCCAGTTTGTTGTCCTTCTTGGGCACCACCTCTGTCTGGGCTCACGTTACTGCCTTCCTCAAGCTGGGTACCATCATCGGAGCCTTCAAAGCGCTGCGCATCCTTCTGCAGCATGTACCCAACACTGTGGTCAAACAGTTCGGGGGACTCCTCCGTGCATGATGGTGGGGCTAGGGAAGGAGTAACTGATGACATCGAGCCGATGGAATGGGCCGCTTTAGCACCTGCATTGGCAGCCAAGGTAGCCTGGGTGACAGAGGATGAGGAGGATGAGGACGGCTTGGTCATCCACTCTACCAACTCTTCTACATGTTGCGGCTCAAAACGGCCAGCTGCCGAAAAAAAGGACACGTGCTGATGAGGAGAGGACCGTGTCCATGACCAGCACTGTTGCCTCTAGACACAGAGCCTGCTTGCCCTCTTTAACTGGCCTGTGAGTGTCTGCCTCTCCAGACATACTGTATTTGATGTATTTCAATAGGTGCACAAGGAATGGCCTGCAGTGAGATGTAGCTGCACAAAGCTGGGATATATATATATATATATATATATATATATATACACATATATACACATATATACATACACATACATACACACTAAATATACTGCAGCTAGCTGAATCAACTGCCTGCCTGTATTATTAGGAAGAGAACAGGAATTGTCTGCAGTGAGCTTTACCTGCACACTGTGCCCAGTATACAGTACACTGACTTAATATACTGCAGCTTAGCTCAATCAACTGCCTGCCTGCCTGCATTGTTAGGAAGAGAACAGGAATGGTCTGCAGTCAGCTTTACCTGCACACTATGCCCAGTATACAGTAAACCGACTTAATATACTGCAGCTTAGCTCAATCAACTGCCTGCCTGCCTGCATTGTTAGGAAGAGAACAGGAATGGTCTGCAGTCAGCTTTACCTGCACACTATGCCCAGTATACAGTAAACCGACTTAATATACTGCAGCTTAGCTCAATCAACTGCTTGCCTGTATTATTAGGAAGAGAACAGGAATGGTCTGCAGTCAGCTTTACCTGCACACTGTGCCCAGTATACAGTACACTGACTTAATTCACTGCAGCTTAGTTCAATCAACTGCCTGCCTGCCTGTATTATTAGGAAGAGAACAGGAATGGTCTGCAATCAGATTTACCTACACACTGTGCCCAGTACACTGACTTAATATACTGCACCTTAGCTCAATCAACTGCCTGCCTGTATTATTAGGAAGAGAACAGGAATGGTCTGCAGTCAGCTTTACCTGCACTCTGTGCCCAGTATACAGTACACTGACTTAATATACTGCAGCTTAGCTCAATCAACTGTCTGCCTGCCTGTATTATTAGGAAGAGAACAGGAATGGTCTGCAGTCAGCTTTACCTGCACACTGTGCCCAGTATACAGTACACTGACTTAATATACTGCAGCTTAGCTCAATCAACTGCCTGCCTGCCTGTATTATTAGGAAGAGAACAGGAATGGTCTGCAGTCAGCTTTACCTGCACACTGTGCCCAGTATACAGTACACTGACTTAATATACTGCAGCTTAGCTCAATCAACTGCCTGCCTGCCTGTATTATTAGGAAGAGAATAACAGGAACGCTCTGCAGTGAGATCTAGCTAAACTGTATACAATAAATATATATATATATATATATATATTGTGGTAGTGTGGTACCCCACCAGTGTAGTGACCCAGAATTCTCAACTGGACGGGTTGAGGGGCTCCAGGGAGCTTGTAATGTACAGAGGAAACTGGCGTTTCGGTTTCCTCGTTATTTAATAAAGTCCACTTTGGGACCTGGAGCCTGGGATTTCTTAGAGATCCGGGTGGGATGAAATCCCCAGTCCTGGGTCCAGATTTTGATATTTACCAGCACACTGACTGATCAGGTGTGTACTGGCCTATTTGTAGACACCTGACCATGGTTCTGGGCTCCACCCTCCCGAGGAGACCAGGCTTGCAAGGGAGAACCCAGAGTGTGCAGGTGTGCACTGAAGTAGCTAGAGAAGCTGGAGTAGCTAGAGAGTGCAGGCTGCACTGTGAAACCCAGAGACCTGAGTCTGAGGTTGCTGACAGGTGTCAGGAGGGTTCCATGCGGGAGCCTGAGCAGTGGTGCTGCTGCTGAAGAGAGCCAGGCGGCTCTGTATTTTCATTTGCACTTTTGCATGTGTGAGCCAGGAGGCTGAACATACTACCATTTTATGTTGATGGTGAAAAACCCCTGCGAGGGAAACCACTTTTGTTTTCATTTCTGGAACTTTGTTTGATTTTCTTTAATAAAAGTGGGCCAACAAGCCCTCAAAAGGAAACATTTGTGTGGGACTGTTCTCGCTAGTGGGTGCTACACTTGAGCTAACAACCCCCAAACGTATATATACACACACACACACACACACACACAAAGCGTGCAATGCATATATATACTGATCTAACTAGCTGAATCAACTGCCTGCTCAATCTAGCTAACTGAAATAAAACGAAAATCTCTCCCTCTCTGAACGCCACCGGAACACACTACACAAGGCCTTATATAGTGTGGGGCGTGTACCTAATCCCCTGAGCCATGATTGGCCAAAGGCACCCTGGCTTTGGCCAATTATGTCTCTCTGTGCTGATGGCGCTGTGATTGGCCAAAGCATGCGGGTCATAGTGCATGCTTGGCCAATCATCAGCCAGCAATGCACTGCGATGACGCAGTGCATTATGGGCCGTGATGCGCAACTCGAATTTGGCGCGAACGGCCCATAAAGTTTGATCTTCGTCGAACGAGCGAAAAGCCGGTGTTCGAGTTAAACTCATGTTCGACTCGAACTCGAAGCTCATCACTACCCTAAACATGGGGGGGTGCTCTGCAGTGGGGGGCTTGGCAAAGCAACTTTTCTCCATGTTGGTGAGGACAAGGGCCTCTTCTCCACAAGAGATTGTGGGGATGGGGGGGGGGGTAACTTATCAGAAAGGGTCTTTTCACCCAGGGTTGGCGGAGACAGTGAAACTGACAGATAATCCTTCTGGGGAACAGGTTTAGCATTTGAGTAATCTGAGCAAGCTGCAACATAGACCCCTCTATACTTAAGGTAAAACCTTTCAGTGTGAGTATTAGGAGCAGATAAACTCAACTCACAACCCACTCAACAACCCACTCAGAAAAATACATGTTCCACTGGATCCTATAAGAGTCATAAAAAATAATGTGACCAGGCCCTCAAGCCTCAGAGCTGGGGTAGTCAGGCTGCAAATTGAACAAGGGTCCCTGCAGATGGCAGACAAAGATACCGCAAAGCAACTTTCCCTCGAGGAACAGGCGCATAGAGCAGAAGCAGCAGGAAATGTGAATAGAAGCAAGAGAGTCTCCAAGTTAGAGACAGTAGTGAGGGTTAGGCTGTGTAACGGAGTCCATTACTTTTGAGGTGTCCTGCAGGACAAAAACTGCAAGATTGTTCGTCTGCCAGCAGTTGATGATTCAAGAAAATCAAGGTGGATGGGGGAATCCTCCCAGCTGTGCGATTGTACTCTTACAGCGGGGAGACTTCCCCATCATTAGAATACACTGATCGGCGCTGCAGTCTATAACCTGTAGTGGTGATCGAGTAGCTTTTTTCACAACAGGCCAGTTCAACAGAAGTCGATTGCTAGATCGACTTCTGTTTAATCACAGTGCCAATACATGGTTTGAAATTCTGAATTCATGAATTTTGATCCATGTATGGCCAGCTTAACTCATGATTCAGGTGGAATTCTGTATCCCTCAGTGGACAATAAAGAAATATAGGTGTATTTGTTTATTCTGGATTCTAGAACATTTACTTTCTGAACACAGAACTCCAAGGACTTACACAAATGTATGTTTTTCTATATAATATAATTCATAGCTTACCTGGAGTGTTATCGAATTGTGGACTCAGTGCCAAAAATGTATCAGTGTTCACAATTTCTTCATGACTGAGCAACAAAGAATTCCTGGAAACACTCTAAAGAAGAGACATAATGTAAAATCATAAGAGAATGTAATCATAAAATAAACCAACACGAGGGAGATATCAAGTTTTGCCTTTTTTTAAAGAGACACTATTACCAACTTCAATTGCAGTTAAAAAGCACATAAAATTCAAATATTTAAATGTTCACTTACAGTGTGTTCCTTATCATAATCTATTTTTATTTACTTGCAATGTGCCTCTGAACTGAACTAGACTCCCCCCTGAGGTGGTTCTAGCTCAGTAAATTTCTTTAAAAAAGGCCTGGATTCTTTCCTAAATGTTCATAAATATAACTGGGTACTAACATTTATAGATAAAGTTGATCCATGAAAAATCCAATTGCCTCTCGGGGGATCAGGAAGGAATTTTTTACCCTGCTGTAGCAAATTGGATTATGCTTTGCTGGGGTATTTTCGCCTTCCTCTGGATCAACTGTGGGTGAAGTTTTGTGTATATGGGATTGTATTTATTTTCTTATTTTTTGGTTGATCTAGATGGACTTGTGTCTTTTTTCAACCTGACTATGTAACTTGCTAGCACATTTGACAACTTCAAGACAGTCAATTCTTTAGTACAGCCCCCTCACATCATGCTCATTATGGTCCTCTCCTATACTAAAATAGGATTTTTGTACTCGCTTTAAAATACTTTTGTTAGAGTCCATTGAGGGACACGGGAAGCCTTAAACATTTAGGTCAAAAGCAGTCCAACTGAGGGGTGGCAACACAGCAAACAAACACAAACGGGTCCAACAAAACAACGGCCTGCAGCTCAAAAAGCCACCTGAAGAAGGACTTTGCCTCTGAGGATGGAATCCGACCCAACCTCCACCTGATAGAATTAGATATCAAGTAAAATGAAGGTTAGATGACAGTCTTTTAAACCTGGTAAACAGTTGCTTGATGCCAAAAAGCCCAAGAAGCACTCACAAATCTAGTAGGGTGCACTTTGACAGGAAAGGGTGGAAAACAATCCTTGAGAACATATGCTTAGATGTTCTGTCTGATCCACCTAGAGATGGTGGAATAAGAAGCTGGTGTACCCTCATGGCAATCTTCTAGATCAACAATAAGCAAATTAGTCATTCAAGCACCTAAGGATCCTATTCCATTGGCTATGGGTCTTTCTGGGGGGCTTTTTAGGGTATTTAATGGATCTTGGGGACTGAATATATGATGGGTACATGACACATGTTGGGGATCAAGAAATCAGCTTCCTTTTCATCCAAGATTTTCTTTTTTAAGCCTTTTCTGATAAGTTTCTCAAGGTCTTCTTTATACATCTTTGTAAGGTTCTCTTTAAAGAGGAGTTCCAGTCTGTAAAAAAATAAATAAAAGTCAGCAGCTACAAATACTGTAGCTGCTGACTTTTAAATAAAGAACACTTGTTTCCAGGAAGGGATTATAGCAGGAAGAGCCACCCCAAGCAGCAGTGAGTTTCAAAACGGTATTGCAGTTTCCTGTCTCAGTATCTTGATAAAAAAAAAAGCAGTTAGAAATCTACAATGAAGTGTGCTAAATTTGATGCAACATATATAGAAGGCCTGGATATATTTTTAAATAAGTGCAGCACTATTAGAATGACTGTAAAACAGGGTGAACCAATATCTGCGCTGACAGTGATAAAGAAATAAAAAAATAATAACAAATAAATAATAATAAATAATAACAGTGAATGAAGCAGCCAGCACAGTCTGCTGATAAGGCAAACGTCCAAAAATAATAGTCCAAAATGCAGCGCTTAATAAAATATGTAAATAACAGTCCAGGTGCAAAATTCAATGTATGATGAAGTGGGTATAGAAACTGTTGTGGAAACCACCACCAAACTTCAGTGTGCTAAGAATAAAAGCACACCACACCAATCGTGCTCATAATCTGCTTACCAGAAGGTAAATAAACACAGGCGATGTATAACCACTTAACGACCGCCCACTGTAAAAATGCGTTGGCAGAATGGCACCGACAGACACAATCACGTATATGTACGTGATCGCCTTCTTTACAGTGAGCGGTGGTTAAGTGTTCGGGAGCGATCCGGGATGAGGGGAAGGCCGTTCGATTCCGGCCACCCCCTCGCGATCGCTCCGGTCGAATGAGAAAGCTTCCCTGCCTGTGTAATGTTTACACAGGCAGAGGAAGTGATGTTATCTATCCTGCGGCGCTCACATATACCGAGCGCCGCACAAGAGAAGATGCAAGGTTAGTGCACAAAACACTACACTGACACCAGGACACATAGGCACATAAATCGCCCCCCCAGGCCCCCCCAAACACCCCAGATCACCCCCCAGATCACCCCCCAGCCACAGTGTCACTGATTGCAGTGACCATTTATTTACTGATCACTGCAATCAGTGACATTTGTGACTGTAAAAGTGTCACTAAAGTTAGTTTTAGGTCCAGTGTAGCCCCCTAACCCCCCCTAATAAAGGTTTAACCCCCTGATCGCCCCCCAGATAACCCTTTCACCCCCTATCACCACTGTCGCTAAGCGATCATTTTTCTGATCGCTGTCTTAGCGTCGGTGATGCCGATCGGTAGCCAGTTATTTTTTTTAGGTTCGCCGCAGGTTTTTATAGCGTCAGGTACCCCCATATATTACCTAATAAAGGTTTGACCCCCTTGATCGCCCCCCAGGTAACCCTTTCACCCCCTATCACCACTGTCGCTAAGCGATCGTTTTTCTGATCGCTGTCTTAGCGTCGGTGATGCCGATCGGTAGCCAGTAATTTTTTTTATGTTCGCCGCAGGTTTTTATAGCGTCGGGTACCCCCATATATTACCTAATAAAGGTTTAACCCCCTTGATCGCCCACCAGGTAACCCTTTCACCCCCTATCACCACTGTCGCTAATGGATCGTTTTTCTGATCGCTGTCTTAGTGTCGGTGATGCCGATAGGTAGCCAGTAATTTTTTTTAGGTTCGCCGTCAGGTTTTTATATAGCGTCAGGTACCCCATATATTACCTAATAAAGGTTTTAACCCCCTAATTGCCCCTAGTTAACCCTTTCACCAGTAATCACCATATAAGTGTTACGGGTGACGCTGGTTAGTTAGTTTGCTTTTTATAGTGTCAGGGCACCCGCCGTATATAACCCAATAAAGGTTTAACCCCCTGATCGCCCGGCGGGTGATATCAATTAGGTTTTAGCGTCAGAGAGGGTCTGCGTCACACCCCAGGCAGCGTCAGGTTAGTGCCAGTAGCGCTAACACCCACGCGTGAAGCATACACCTCCCTTAGTGGTATAGTATCTGAACAGATCAATATCTGATATGATCAGATCTATACTAGCGTCCCCAGCAGTTTAGGGTTCCCAAAAACGCAGTGTTAGCGGGATCAGCCCAGATACCTGCTAGCACCTGCGTTTTGCCCCTCCGTTTAGCCCAAGCCACCCAAGTGCAGTATCGATCGATCACTGTCACTTGCAAAACACAACACACATAACTGCAGCGTTCGCAGAGACAGGCCTGATCCCTGCAACTCCAGTGCTGTAGGAGGTGATTTCACCACCACAGTTAAAAAAAAAAAAAGCATATATGCCGAAGCATTGGGGCAGCAGGGTCGGAGGAGCGGAGGAGCAATTTTGCTCATAATGCCGCGTACATACGGTCGAAATTCAGATGGAGGCTTGCCCGTGGAAAAGTCTGACCATGTGTACGCGGCATAACTTTTGCGGGAAGATGCCCCCATGCTTCGGCATATATAAATGGTGCATGTATGCCCATCATTAGAAGTGGGTGGATGAAGGGCGGTATTCTAATGGTGGGCATACCCACCGATCAATCTTTTTTTTTCGTTCAGCCAACAGGCTGCATGAAAAAAAAGATTACAATACATGTCCAACAAGGACCAGCAACGTACTGGTATGTTGCTGGACTTTGAATGTTTATACCAGAATGATGCCTGCGAGTTTAGGTATAATCTTGGTGTCATTCTTTTCAGCCAGCGGCCGGGTTTCATGTAAAAGCAATCCTAGTGGCTAATTAGCCTCTGGACTGCTTTTACAAGCAGTGGGAGGGAATGTCCCCCCCCCCGGATATAAAAAGCGCCATTGGGAAATTGGGAAAGCATTTTATCAGACCGATCTTGGTGTGGTCAGATGCTTTGAGGGCAGAGGAAAGATCTAGGGTCCAATAGACCCCATTTTTTTTTTTAAAAGAGTACCTGTCACTAGCTATTGCTATCATAGGGGATATTTACATTCCCTGAAATAACAATAAAAATAATTTAAAAAAAAAATATGGAAGCAACAGTTTAAAAATAAAATAAAAAAGCAAAATTAATAATAAAGAAAAAAAAAAAGCACCCCTGTCCTGCCCTACTCTTGCCCAATGGCGAACGCAAGCGTCGGTCTGGCGTCATATGTAAACAGCAATTGCACCATGCATGTGAGGTATCACCGCAAAGGTCAGATCGAGGGCAGTAATTTTAGCAGTAGAGCTCCTCTGTAAATCTAACGGCGTAACCTGTAAAGGCTTTTAAAGGCTTTTAAAAATGTATGTAGTTTGTCGCCAATGCGCGTTTGTGCGAAATTTTAAAGCATGTCGTGTTTGGTATCTATGTACTCGGCCTAAGATCATCTTTTTTATTTCATCAAACATTTGGGCAATATAGTGTGTTTTAGTGCATTAAAATTAAAAAAAGTGTATTTTTTCCCCAAAAAATGCGTTTGAAAAATCGCTGCGCAAATACTGTGTAGAAAAAAAAATGCAACACCCACCATTTTAATCTGTAGGGCTTTTGCTTTAAAAATATATATAATGTTTGGGGGTTCAACATAATTTTCTTGCAAAAAAAAAAAATGTTTTCATGTAAACAAAAAGTGTCAAAAAGGGCTTTGTCTTCAAGTGGTTAGAAGAGTGGATGTAAGCTTCTTAATGTTGTGTATAAAATGCCAGAACAGTTCAAACCCCCCCCAAATGACCCCATTTTGGAAAGTAGACACCCCAAGCTATATACTGAGAGGCATGTCGAGTCCATGGAATATTTTATATGTTGACACAAGTTGCGGAAAAAAGACAATTTATTTATTTATTTTTTTTTTTTTGCACAAAGTTGTCACTAAATGATATATTGCTCAAACATGCCATGGGCATATGTGGAATTACACCCCAAAATACATTCTGTTGCTTCTCCTGAGTACGGGGATACCACATGTGTGAGACTTTTTGGGAGCCTAGCCGTGTACGGGACCCCAAAACCAAGCACCGCCTTCAGGCTTTCTAAGGGTGTAAATTTTTGATTTCACTTCTCACTGCCTATCACAGTTTCGGAGGCCATGGAATGCCCAGATGGCACAAAATCCCCCCAAATGACGCCATTTTGGAAAGTAGACACCCCAAGCTATTTGCTGAGAGGTATGGTGAGTATTTTGCAGATCTCGCTTTTTGTCACAAAGTTTTGAAAATTGAAAAAAAATATATATATATTTTCTTTCTTCATTTTCAAAAACATTTTCAAAAACAAAATGAGAGCTGTAAAATACTCACCATGCCTCTCAGCAAATAGCTTGGGGTGTCTACTTTCCAAAATGGGGTCATTTGGGGTGGTTTTGTGCTATTTTGGCATTTTATGGCCTTCGAAACTGTGATAGGTAGTGGGGAGTGAAATCAAAAATTTGCGCCCTTAGAAATCCTGAAGGCGGTGCTTGGTTTTCGGGGCCCCGTACGCAGCTAGGCTCCCAAAAAGTCCCACACATGTGGTATCCCCGTACTCAGGAGAAGCAGCAAAATGTATTTTGGGGTGCAATTCCACATATAACCATGGCATGTGTGAGCAATATATTTTTTTTTTTTGTCATTATTCAATCACTTGAGACAAAAAAAAAATATTCAATGGGCTCAACATGCCTCTCAGCAATTTCCTTGGGGTGTCTACTTTCCAAAATGGGGTCATTTGGGGGGGTTTTGTACTGCCCTGCCATTTTAGCACCTCAAGAAATGAGATAGACAGTCATAAATTAAAAGCTGTGTAAATTCCAGAAAATGTACCCTAGTTTGTAGACGCTATAACTTTTGCGCAAACCAATAAATAACGCTTATTGACATTTTTTTTACTAAAGACATGTGGCTGAATACATTTTGGCCTAAATGTATGACTAAAATTGAGTTTATTCGACTTTTCTTATAACAAAAAGTAGAAAATATCATTTTTTTTCAAAATTTTCGGTCTTTTTCCGTTTATATCGCAAAAAATAAAAATCGCAGAGGCAATCAAATACCATTAAAAGAAAGCTCTATTTGTGGGAAGAAAAGGACGCAAATTTCGTTTGGGTACAAAATTGCATGTCCGCACAATTTCCAGTTAAAGCAGCGCAGTGCAAAATTCTGAAAACAGCTCTGGTCCTTTAGCTACCAAATGGTCCGGGGCTTAAGTGGATAAACAATTGCAGAGGCTCAATGGTAGACACAGCTGTCCAAAATCGATGGATGAATAACAGAAGCAGTCAGCATTCCCAGCATTGGAAAAAAGCATCCAGGACTTGATTCAAGATGGAGATGTTATGCAGTCCTCAGCAGGAGGTATTAACCAAATGAAGAAGAAAAACCAGCATAGTGAAGCCCGTAAGATAAAATAAAGGACTTTTTTGTATTCTACTTACAGGAAATAACGATCAAGGCATAGGTATATCCGCGGCTCTCAGCGTGCTTGCATCGGCCAGCCTGACATGTTTCATCCGAATGGATATCATCAGAGGCGTGGCCAACGATGCAAGCACACCCATTCATATACAGGAAGTCTTAGGCCACGCTGACCCGTGATAGGACAGCGTGGTAAAATATTCAGCTGTTCCCCATTAGCATCATCAGAACCGCAACCGCCGCACATGCGCACAGCGGCCGGGCTGGTGGTGAACAGGAACCAAAACAGACCAGACGCGGCCGCGCATGCGCCAGCAGCCGTGCTGCTCAAAGGAGAAGGAAGTGAAACCACCTGAGTTAACAACTCCAGTGGGCAGATCAGAGTTCACCATCATAAGGAAGTGACATAGGAATACAATGTCACCGCAATGCTTCTTCCTTCAGGATGTAAACATCCGGCCAGCAGAATTCCCTGCCCCGGATATGACAACATTGGAACTCATCTCGGCCATACTTTGTGTTCCATTGCATCCTAGGAAAGTGCTGATAGACGGAAATAAAAACAGATTTATGATATGATGAAACTCAAGGGACAGCTGAATAGAATTACATACAGAGCTGATCGAAAGAAAACAACAACAAAAATCCTAATTTCAGCTAAAAACGCTGACATAAAAAACATGAGTATATATAGTAAAATATATAGAAAAGTGTATCTAATGAAATATACATCTATAGAATAAAATTTAAAATTTAAAATGCACTGAGGAGAGGATAAAAAAGGGTGGGAGGCTCCCCAAAGTGCAAATATGGCTCTAAAATAGAACATACCCATAAATGAACACTGCCCACTAGTGTCCAATAAGGTAAATGGTGTTCAATATGGTTAGATGTAAAAAACATGCATTGCAGCTAAGGCGGAGAAGGCAAAAAAACTCCACCAATAGACTGCTTGCATATAGAAGACATAAAGATGAACAAAAGATAAAATAAACAAAGGCAGAATACTTTGAATACGTGTGGGAGAAATCCATAACAGGAATTCAACTATTATTAATATAACAGTTCACATCCCAGTCAACATTCAAGCCAAAAGGAGTGTAACTCTTGAGGTCGTAAATCCAGCGAGTTTCAAGTTTTGAAATTTCACGCTTGGATAGACTCCCCCGCCAATGTGGAGTAAAGCGGTCTATGGCCAAAAACGTAGTGCCATTAGGGGTTTTGTTTACGGCACTCCAGAAAATGGCGTGACACCGTATGCTTAGGAAAACCTTTCCTGATGTTGGTGATATGCTTGTTCACACGAACGTGTATAGCACGTGTCGTACGGCCTACATATTGAAGGCCGCACGGACAAATCAAAAGGTAAACAACATTTAAAGATGTACACGTGATGAAGGTGTTGATATTATAAACCTTGCCCGTGGTGTGGGAACTGAACGGACATATTTTCCTACTCCTGTCTTTATTGATGGCACACACGTTGCAGTTATGGCAGGGATGATAACCTTTGGTTCTTTGGAAGAAAGACACTCTGTTGGGACCATCTAAGATGTTAGGAGCTATTGGAACCCCCCTGAAGACCACCTGCGGCCTGTCAGGAAGAACCGGCCCCAAAACTTTGTCGTTCTTCAAAACTCCCCAATGTTTGTTTAAAATCCTGTTAACATCAGTATGTTGTTGTGAAAAAGTGGTGACCAAAGCAAAATTGTAATTTGTCTCATTGGGAGACACCCTCTCTTTCTTCTGAAGAGCGGAGGTTCGATCAATGCTACCCACTTCTCTAATGATGGTTGTAACGGGATGGCCCGTTGAACCCAGAAGTTCTTAGAAAGTATGAGTCAGAAAATAATGGACATTCAGAATATGTCTTGGATTGCTTTAAAATGGGTCTGTGATATTAATCCACAATATTCCCCAGGATATCTGTAAAGGACTATTTACTGGTTGTTTGATTCTGAACTCAACAGGTTAATTGAGAGATGCTGATGTGTTCAACTTTAATCACCTGTCTGCCTGTGTAATGTAGATTAAGTCCAGGCTAGCTTCTCATTGTGGTTTGTGATAATTAACTCTCTAATTGTGTGTATTGTAAATTAGCAGACAGACAGTCTGGGAAACATAAAGGTCATGCATAATCATTTAAGCTGTAAAGGGATTAGCTAATGAACTCACCTGTTGTCTGCTAAGAGATGTCAGAATGTGTATCGGGGGCTCGTTATGTAACCATTGTGTGATGTTGTGGGTGGAGTTGTTCATTTGGACTACAGTATTCTTTTAGTGTATATAAGAGCTTGCTTTTCTCAATAAAGGGTGTCAGACCTGCTGGAAATCTAACTACAGAGCTGTGTCTCGTGATTAGGGGGGAATTATCATTATGGATCTTGTTCGCCTGACTATGGAGTGTCAGTAGCTGCCTTGTGTTTGGAAAGGGAATATCCTAAACAGCGTTAACCCCTTTCATACTTGGGGTGCCGTTACAATGGTATTAAGATCATTTGCAGTGTAGCCTTTCTCAATGAACCTTTCTTTTAATATAGTGGCCTGTGTGAAAAAATAATCTTTCAAGGTACAATTCCGTCTTAAACGAAGAAATTGGCTTTTCGGCACTGACTTTAGCCATGAGGGGTGATGGCAACTACCCTGTCCAATATAACCGTTACGATCGCTACTTTTAAAAAAAGTTGATATATTAAAAGCGCCATTCTTGACCCGTATATTAAGATCCAAGAAGTGGACATGTTCGGTGCTTGGTTTGAACTGTAATACAATCCCCAACAGGTTGTTATTGAGATATTGCGTAAAGGTGGTCAGGGACGTTGTTGGCCACGCCTCTGATGATATCCATTCAGATAAAACATGTCAGGCTGGCCGGTGCAAGCACGCTGAGAGCCGCGGATATACCTATGTGTAAAGAAGAAAAATCTGCGCTAACCGTGATTAAAAATAAGTAAAATAATTAATATAAGAAGGACTATTCAAATATATGATAATAGTCTATATGATTAAATAAATTAATAGGTGCTGCAAAAGTAATAATAGCTGGAATATCAACTATATAAATATGCAAAAAAGTGAAAATAACAATGCGCTACCCTTAAAGAAAGCAAACACGGTGCTAATAATTCATATGTGTTTACATACATAGAAAGTACAAAAAATAAAAAATCGAAAATAAAAAATAAAAAACACCAAAGTCCTGTGCTGAAAAAATATATCAATAGTGACACCTGTGCAAAAAGAGGAATATATATGCACAGAAAAAAATCGAAAATATCAATGGGATTAGTTCATATAAAAAATGAGCAACCACATCTGCTGGTATAAGTGTAGTGCAATCTTCTATGCGTTTGTAGGCGAAAACCTCCACATCCAAATTGTTCAGATAATATATAGAAGAAATGGCAGCTTACCGGATCAAATGAATCTCTATTACGGAGATCTATAGGGGCTCAACTCGTATATTAATCCCACCGAACAGTCAGCCAAGAGACACTGGAAACAGATAGTAACTTCCCCCTCCTGGGTTTTCTTCCAAGATAGGAAAAGAGATCTCCCTCCAGGTATCAGCTGAAGCAATTAGCTCATGCAGCGCAATGAGTTATGGTAAAAAGGGAAGAAAGAAAATAAAAACCTCATGGTGCAGTAATCCTTTAAATTAGGATACCCTTTATTTATCCTGGGTAAAAAATGGGTCACATTACAGGTTTTTAAATCCGGAGCAGCAAGCTCAAACAAAACCGATACTAGTACTCAGCTGCGGTCTGTGCCGATCAGCTGTAGCGTAGTGACGTCACGTTCGGCAGCTCCACCCATACCTATGCCTTGATGATCGTTATTTCCTGTAAGTAGAATACAATAAAGTCCTTTATTTTATCTTACGGGCTTCACTATGCTGGTTTTTCTTCTTCATTTGGTTAATACCTCCTGCTGAGGACTGCATAACATCTCCATCTTGAATCAAATCCTGGATGCTTTTTTCCAATGCTGGGAATGCTGACTGTTTCTGTTATTCACCCATCGATTTTGGACAGCTGTGTCTACCATTGACTCTCTGCAATTGTTTATACATCGCCTGTGTTTATTTACCTTCTGGTAAGTAGATTATGAGCACGATTGGTGTGGTGTGCTTTTATTCTTAGCACACTGAAGTTTGGTGGTGGTTTCCTCAACAGTTTCTATACCCACTTCATCATACATTGAATTTTTCACCTGGACTGTTATTTAAATATTTTATTAAGCGCTGCATTTTGGACTATTATTTTTGGACGTTTGCCTTATCAGCAGACTGTGCTGGCTGCTTCATTCACTGTTATTATTTTTTTATTTCTTTATCACTGTCAGCGCAGATATTGGTTCACCCCGTTTTACATTTATTATTTGATTTTTTGATTTTTTGCTTTCACGTTCACGAATATGGATATATTTGATTTCCAGAATTCACGTTCCTTAAATTTCAAAGATGTTTTTAACAATGTAGAGGTTCAACAAAACCTAGACATTGGATGTATTTTCGTTCGCTTAAAAAATCTGATGGTCTCGGAGGTTCATGGCTACTGGGACATTGCGTTTCTAGAAAAATATCTGGATGACAAGATGGTGCCCAGGAGCCTGAGATTTGAGATCACCCCGCAAGAGGATGAAATTGACCTCCTAGGTTGGTTTAAACATTTTAATGATGTAGGTCTAGATCTGTTGCGATTTCTAATCGCCAGGAAAAGACGTAAACTAAACCAACTCGATGAGGACATATCTGAGGTCAAGGATAAACTATCATCTTATAAAGAATCGGAGGAGTATAAAACCAAATCTGATACCCTCAAAAAGGTCCTTGAGAAAAAGGACCTTGATCAGAAAATGAAAAAGAAAAAAAAGTTTACGAGAGATCTTGAGTATTATACCAGCAATCAGGTGTTTAAGTGGCAAATTAAGAGGTTGGCACTCGCTGAGGGAGGAGGAGTGTGCCCCTCTATGCCAGTTACACACCCGAAATCCCTCGCACCCTCTGTACCATATGTTAATCATAATAGTACCACAACCAATACGCCCAAAGGGGGTTGGAGGAGGGTTGCTAATAAAAATCAGAAACCTATACCTTATAAACACCCTCATAACAAGGGAACTTACCCAAGGAACCAAGGTCATAACGATTATGTTCAATATGATCGGTATGACGAAACTCCAGTGTATAATCACTATGCACCCTTAGGAGAACACCAGGATGGTTATGTTGATTATGAAGAATATGGTTATGATGACCGTTATATTGTTCAGCATCCATCTTCTCGTACTCCAAGGAATACCTGTCCTGACTCTGGACGCTCTGGGTGGGATAGCCCGGGCTTCTATCCACCTAGGAGACCATACATATCTAATCAAGGTCCCTCCCACCACTCCGGTCCATCCGTCCCCGCTTCTGCTCCTTTTTTTCCCCAAGGTCCCACAGAAAGGCAAATGGGGGGGAACCAGGAGAGGGACCCGAGGGGGGAGGAGGAGCGGATCGAAAAAGGCAAAAGAGTGTAATCTCAGCCAAAATACACTCACCGAAAATGAAAAATTTGTATTGGACCATGGGCTCAAATTTGCTCCGGATAAACCCCTGAGCAAGTTCGGAGCTTTTATGGACAACCAGTGATATATCCGAAAGGTTAATATCAAAAGATATTTTTTGTCACAAACTGTCACTACCTCTTTAAAAGAGACTAATGGAGTAAGGCATTCAGGCCTGTCCAACGCCTGCCTTTTCAACCCGACTGGGTTCATACCACCATCTATATCAGTTTTTAAAGAACTTGTTTTGAAAGATATTGATAAGTTAAAAATTAAGAAAAACTATCAGGATTCTCGATTCAGAGAGGGACTAAAATCCCTGAAAGAAAGGAATGATATCATCAATCGCCCTGCCGATAAGGGGGGAGGGATAGTGGTGATGGATAAGAGCTCATATATTTCTGAAATGGAAAGAATTCTATCAGACGTTGACACTTGCGTACCGCTCAATCATGACCCTATTTTTAAATATAAAAGGGAACTCACCACACTTATTGATAGGGGGTATGAGTTTAATCTCCTCAACAAAAAGGAAAGGGATTATTTGATTCCGCTGGCCCCTAGGAAGCCAATCATGTATTTTTTGCCTAAAGTGCATAAAAGTCTAACCAACCCTCCGGGGAGACCCATCATTAGCGGGTTGGACTCTATCACTTCTAGAATTGGCAAATACATTGATGGCTTCCTACAACCCCTGGTGTCTGGCACTCCATCTTACATCAAGGATTCTGCACAGGTCATTCGGTATTTTGAGGATATGGAGTGGAGGAAGGGTTACATTCTTGCTACCGCTGATGTGGCCTCCCTCTACACCATTATCTCCCATATGGATGGCTTAAAAGCAGTGGAAACTTATCTTAATAGAGACTCTAATCCCGTCTCAACAGGTTTTTATTTTAGATCTGCTGAGGTATGCTATGACCCATAATTATTTTTGGTTCGGTGGAACCCACTACCTCCAGAATAGGGGGGGTCGCAATGGGCACCAAATTTGCGCCCAGTATGGCCAATTTATTCATGGCCAAATGGGAGGAGGATGTCGTCTATGCCAACAGGAGACCTGAGCTGGTCTTCTGGGGCAGGTACATAGACGACATCCTCCTCCTGTGGAACGGTGACATGACGTCCCTGACTACCTTTACGCAATATCTCAATAACAACCTGTTGGGGATGGTATTACAGTTCGAAACAAGCACTGAACATGTCCACTTCTTGGATCTTAATATACGGGTCAAGAATGGTGCTTTTAATATATCAACTTTTTTTAAAAGTACTGATCGGAACGGTTATATTGGACAGGGTAGTTGCCATCACCCCTCATGGCTAAAGTCAGTGCCAAAAAGCCAATTTCTTCGTTTAAGACGGAATTGTACCTTGAAAGATGATTTTTTCACACAGGCCACTATATTAAAAGAAAGGTTCATTGAGAAAGGCTACACTCCAAATGATCTTAATACCATCATTAGAGAAGTGGGTAGCATTGATCGAACCTCCGCTCTTCAGAAGAAAGAGAGGGTGTCTCCCAATGAGACAAATTACAATTTTGCTTTGGTCACCACTTTTTCACAACAACATACTGATGTTAAGAGGATTTTAAACAAACATTGGGGAGTTTTGAAGAACGACAACGTTTTGGGGCCGGTTCTTCCTGACAGGCCGCAGGTGGTCTTCAGGGGGGTTCCACCTCTGAAGCTCCAACTAGCTCCTAACATCTTAGATGCTCTTAACAGTGTGTCGTTCTTCCAAAGAACCAAAGGTTATCATCCCTGCCATAACTGCAACGTGTGTGCCATCAATAAAGACAAGAGTAGGAAAATATGTCTGTTACGCCCCTCACTACACGTGGCTGAGGTGTATTTGGGCACACTCCTCTCATACCAATGCATTCCGATAGGCGTAGAATCCTTTTGAACTTTTATTAATACAAGATAGAGTAAAACTGTAACAGATACAGACAAATGCATTAGTAAAAGATAGTACAATTAGTGCCTCCATATCTATCTAGCTGAGTACATAAATAGTAGACATACCGGAGATGAATCTGGAAGCTGGCTTATATCTTAGCAGTCCATGTGCATGCTTCCAGGGAGAAAAACGAAATGGCTGAAGAAGGTGACGCAAGGCCTGATGGGATTGAAAGTACGGAGGCTTGCGTGTGACAAACTAGCTAACTATATTAAATTGCTTTATAAAAATAGTGCAGTTATACAAAACGGCCACTAGATGGCAACATAGATTAATGTTATTAAACCAAAAAAATAGGAAAAATTCAAGCCTTATTACTGAAGGCATGACACTCCCCGCGTGGTTTCCCACGGATACCACATATCATGGCACTCCAGAGGAGAGTAACAAAATAAGTTCAGAAACAGGTCTGAGGAAAAGTTTAGGCTGGCCTTGCCTAATGACCTTGAGTTCAACTTTCCTGACGTTTCCATCTTCACTGGGAAACACTTGGGTTATCAGACCCAAAGGCCACTCATTTCTCCTAGATTGAGAGTCTTTCATGAGAACGATGGCACCAGGCTCTAAGTTGGGCTTGCTGTCTTGCCATTTGTTCCTAGTCTGTAGATTAGACAAGTATTGTTTCTTCCACTTGTTCCAAAATGTGTCAGCTAAAACTTGTACTCTTTTCCATTGACATCTGTATAAGTCCTTTGGGTCCAGATTGACTGAAGGAGTTGTGATCACCTCAACTTTCTGAGTGAGTAAAGTGGAAGGTGTAAGCAAGAAAGGATCTTCAGGATCATTGGGTATAGATGTCAAGGGTCTGGCAGTCATTATAGCTGATACTTCAGCCATGAAAGTTGTCAGAATCTCATGTGTGAGTTTTGAAGTTCCCAATTGTAGAAACATTGAATCTAGGATTCTTCGAGCTATACCAATCATACGCTCCCAGGCACCTCCCATATGAGAAGAGTGTGGGGGGTTAAATGTCCATGTACAACCTTGTTCTGAAGGGTATCTCTCTACACGTTCTGTGTCGAGGTTTGAAGTGATATTCAATTCTTTGCAAGCTCCAACAAAGTTGGTTCCTCTATTGGAGCGTATGTGTTTGACAGGGCCTCTAATAGAGATGAAACGTCTCAGGGCATTAATGAAGCTGGATGTGTCTAAGGACTCAGTTACTTCTATGTGTACAGCCCTGATGCACATGCAAGTAAACATGACAGCCCAGCGTTTGCTGTTGGCACTGCCTCCTCTGGTTTGTCGTGTGATCACAGTCCAAGGCCCAAACACATCAAGACCGACGTTTGTGAATGGGGGTTCTGTAATGAGTCGGTCTGCAGGAAGGTTGGCCATTTTCTGGGTTTGAAACATACCACAAAGCTTACGACAGGTGATACATTTGAAAATGGTTTTACTCACAAGTCTCTTGGCTCCCACTATCCAGAGTCCAGCTGCACGCAAGGCTCCTTCTGTGAACAAACGTCCTTGGTGTTTTGTCTGTATGTGGTAGTGTCCCACAAGTAAAGAAGCAACATAGTTATTTGGTATTATGACAGGATTGCTTTCACCACTATCAAGTCCTGCATTTGAGATGCGCCCTCCAACTCTTAACAGTCCTTCATTGTCTATAAAGGGGTTGAGTTTCCTTAGAGGACAGTTCTTTGGAATGCTCTTATAATTTCGAAGACATTCTAGTGTTACTGCGTAAGTCTCTTGTTGGACGCAACGATGATTACATGTTTTGCTTCTGAGAGCTCATCTACTGTGTATGGCTTGTGGCAGTAGTGCCAACCTTTGCAACAACTTGGTCTTGTAAGGGTACCTCTAAAGGATCTGGCTATGTGAACCAAGCAAGCTGTAGCTCTTTGTAAGGACTTCCAAGTGGAGAATTTGTGGAAGCGCTTGGATCCCAACAGTTGGTTAGAAATTGTTGTATGTAGTGTGGAAACCTGAGGACGGATATCTGAGTCAGATTCAGGTTCTAACAGTACATATGTCTCCTTTACTGGAGTGGTAGGTGCTGGCTTGTACAGGAAGGGTGGTCCTGTGAGCCATGTAGTGTCTTTGAGACGGGATGCTGGCACCGACCTTGTAGCATGATCCGCTGGGTTATGATCAGTTGAGACATAACGCCACTGGGTGGGCTGTGTCGACTTCCTGATTCTAAGGACTCTGTTGTGTACATAGACATAGAATCTTCTACTTTCATTGTAAATGTAGCCCAACACTACCTTGCTGTCTGTGTAAAACTCTGTGTCCTTGAGTTCTAGATCCATCTCAGATGTAATAAGCTCTGCTAGTTCTACTGCTAGTACAGCAGCACACAGTTCCAATCTTGGAATGGTGGTTTCAGGACATGGTGCTAGCTTGGCCTTGCCCATAACGAACCCAATGTGAATTTGGCCCTCGATGTCTACTGACTTGAGGTAGGTTACTGCTCCTATTGCTTTACCTGAAGCATCGCAGAATACACATAACTTTCTAGACTGAACCCTTGCAGGAGGAAAGTGGGTGTATGGTCTATGTACGTGTAGGTTGGATAAAGTCTTTAAAGAGTCTCTCCAAGTTACCCATAATGTCTCTTTCTCAGGAGGTAGTGGAGAATCCCAATCACATGTGTCTGGGGTGAGCTCTCCAAGCAGAATCTTACTTTGGATGGTAACCGGTGCTGCAAACCCCAGCGGATCATACAGGCTGTTGATGGTGGATAAGACACCTCGCCGTGTGAAGGGCTTTGGCTCTTGGTCAACCTGAAATGTAAGGGTGTCAGACTTGAGGTCCCAGTTGAGTCCTAGGCTGTGTTGCATAGGAAGGGAGTCTGTTGCTAAGTCCAGATCTTTGAAGTCACTGGCATAATCTTGGGAAGGGAAGGCCTCCATGACGACTTTGCTGTTTGATGCTATCTTATGCAGTCTGAGATTTGAAGAGGCAAGTGTAGTTTGGGTCCTCTTGAGTAGATTTATTGCAGCTTCGGGTGAAGAAAGTGATTTCAGACCATCATCTACATAAAAGTCTCTTTCAATGAACTGTGTAACGTCTTTCTCACCTTCTTGGGCAGATAGCTTAAGTCCATAGATGGCAACAGCAGGAGATGGACGGTTACCAAAAACGTGCACCTTCATGCGGTATTCTGTAATGTTTTTAGTAGGGTCATTGTCTTTGAACCATAGGAATCTCAAGAAGTTCCTGTGTTCTTCCTTGACTTGGAAGCTGTGAAACATTTGCTGAATGTCTGCAACTATGGCAACTGCTTCCTTGCGGAATCTGATGAGGACACAAAGAAGTGTGTTGTTGAGATCTGGTCCCTTTAGGAGGACATCATTTAATGAGATTCCTTGATGCCGAGAGCTGGAGTCAAACACTACCCGGATTTTACCTGGCTTATTGGGGTGGTAGACGCCAAAGATTGGCAGGTACCAGCAGTCTTCATCGTCTTTTAGAGGTGAAGCTATCTCAGCATGGTCATTCTCAAACATCTTATGCGGCGTACACACAATCGTTTTTCATGCCATTTTTAAACCAACATTTTTCTCGTCATTTTTTTTCATGTTTCCTCTCAAGCCTGTCTTGCGTACACACGATCATTTTAAAAAACGTTCAAGCAAAGCGCAGTGGCGTACAACACGTACGACGGCACTATAAAGGGGAAGTTCCGTTCGGATGGTGCCACCCTTCATGTTAGTAAAGTTTGTTGAGCGATAATTCGCGCTTTTCAGCCTCCTGCTTTTCAGTCCGTTACAGCGTGACGAATGTGCTATCTCCATTACAAATGCTAGTTTTACCAGAACGTGCGCTCCCGTCTCATACTTGATTCTGAGCATGCGCGGTTTTTTTTCACCTCGTCAAAGCATACACACCATAGTTTTTCACGTCGTAAAAAAAAAAAACGACATGAAAAACAATGTGAAAAAATAGAGCATGTTCGAAATTTTTAATGGCCGTTTTTCACGTCGTTAAAAATGCTCTGGAGCATACACACGATCGGTTTTAATGCCCATTTTTAAAAATGGCATTTTTAACGGCATGAAAAACGATCATGTGTATGGGGCATTTCTTATGAATGAGAAGAAATGTCCTTATCATTTCTGGTTTCTTTTGGAAATTGGATCTGAGGGAAGAAAAGTATTTCAAAGCTTGTTCTCTGTTATTAGCAAAACAGGTTCTCTGTGCTTTGAAAGGCAGGGGTGCCACCCAGCTGTTTTCATTGGTTTTGTAGAATCCCTGTCTCATTATCTCCAAGAAGATATGATCTTCAATAGATGGGCCAATTTTGTGATCTTCTTTAGTATTTTGGAAAACTGAGCACCCTAAATGATCTCTGTCTTCATCACAAAGAAGATTAGCAGTGTAAGGGTTTGAATGAATTACACTTGCAGGCTTCTCTCTTATGAGGAATCTGTTGGTGCAAGGCTGAAATAGGGATGGACGCCTGCCTTCTAGTGTCTTTGTAAAGAGAGAGTTCACGCTGGTTGGTTTGTGAACACTCCCTAGGCATAACGTTGCCTATGATGACCCATCCTAGATCTAGCTTCTGGGCATAGGGGGAGTTGTGGGGACCATTGATTTGTTTTCTCACCTTGTGAACTCTGATGATGTCCCGCCCAAGGAGAAGCGCTATCTCAGCCTGGGGATCCAGTTCAGGGATGAGATGTGCTATGCCCTTCAGATGTCCGTGATGAAGTGCCACCACTGGCGTAGGGATCTCCTCTCTGTCCGTTGGGAACTGATTGCACTCGATTAGAGTTGGCAGAGGCAGGGTTGTCTGACCATCAAAGGATTCGATTTGGTAACCAATGGCTCTTCTCCCAGTTTCTTCACTTACCCCTGTACAAGTCTTGAGTAAGTATGACGAGCCGGCTTCCTTGATTTTGAAGGTATCAAAGAAGGCTGAGCTGGCGAGTGATCTGTTGCTTTGATCGTCCAAGATCACGTATAGCTTCACTGCTTTTTCTCTGCGACCCATGGGGTAAACTGTAGCAAGACAAATCTTAGAGCAGGATTTGTTAGACAGACCTTCTCCACAGACTTGGGTGCACTGGGGTGTAACTACAGGAGGTACTGTGTCTTGTTGCTCCCCGCCGTGCTCTTCCACCTGGGGTGAGGGGGTAAGAGTCCATGGCGCAGGCCCTGGATGCAGAGCTGTGTTGTGCTCTGTGCTGTTGCACTCAGAGCAGTTAATGCTCACCTTGCAGTCTCTCCCGAGGTGAGAAGTTGATGCGCAGCACCTGTAACAAATTCTGTTTTCTTTGAGGAAGGATCTGCGATCTTGGAGAGTCTTTTCTCTAAAACCTCTGCACTTTAACAACGAATGAGGCTTCTTGTGAAGAGGACACTCTCTGCTTGGATTCTGAGCTGGAGATACACTTGTTTTGCGTACTGCAACAGGTGCGTCTTTGAAGTTGCGAATTGGAGCAGGCTTTCTTGACCTAGGGAAGGCAGAGTCAGATGATGAGATGTCAAAACTAGGATAATTTTTAACCTTTGCTTGCTGGCGAATAAAGTCCACAAAATAAGAGAATGGTGGGAAGGGGACGTTGTGCTTTTGCTTGTAGTCGGAGCCTTGTGTAACCCAGGTTTCTTGAAGGTTGTAAGGTAGCTTTTGCACTATAGAGTTAACGCCACGGGCTGTGTCCAGAAAGGCAAGGCCTGGCAAGTCTCCTTCTGTTTTGGCTATTTGTAGTTCTGTAACTAGGTCACTCAAGTCTCTCAGCTTCTGGTAGCCTTTGTTAGGAATCTTGGTAAAGTCCTCTATTCTTTTAAAAAGAGAGTTTTCTATAACTTCTGGGGAACCGTAACATTCATCAATCCTCTCCCATATCATGCTCAGCCCTTTGGTTGGGTAATTAATGTTAATGTCTCTGATTCTCCTTGCATGTTCTGATGACTCATTCCCCAGCCAATTGACTAAGAGATCGGCTACTTCACTTGCTTTAAAATCAAGATCCCTTGTTGCATTTCTGAAGGACAAACGCCATGCTCTATAACTTTCAGGGCGATCGTTACACTTTGCAAGTCCCTTTGCTAACAGTTCACGTCGTGCTAAGAACTTGAAGAAATCTGACATACCTTGATCGTTGTGTGAGTAGCCAGGGGGCGCTCTATTGTGCCAGGAACTTGGTGGATAGTTGCGGTTATCAGGGATACTGTCGCTGTATCTTTTAGACCGTCGTTCTTCATTTTCAATTTGGTCAACTGTGACGTAGTGTTTTGATAGTTTGGATGCAGAATGTGCTGAAAACTGACTGAGTGCAGGTTTTCTTTCTTGCTTGATATAAGGCGTGTGAATAGCGGGGGTTGATTCGGCTCTTGGCGCTGTAAGCGGGCAGTTGTCTGGTTTTGCGTGTCGCCGCACATATTCTGAGGTACGCTCTGTACTGTCAGGAACGGAATTTTTTCCAAGTACGTTGCTGAGCCGCTCACTGGTGGGCTTTGCGAGTTCTTCTAAGATGTCTGCCTCGGCTGCAGCAGCCGCTGAATCTTTCTCTGCAGCTAGCTTCTCTAATAGAGTTTCCATGCGTAACTTTTCTAATTTAAGTTGCATCTCTTTTTCGGCGAAGGCAGCTTTTACTTCGGCCTCCTTTGCCACAAAGTCAGCTTTTACTTTTGCAGATTTCACCTTTGCACGGGCAATGGCGATTGTTTCACTTTTCACTGACCTCCTTGAGCTTGTGGAGTAGACTTCTGACCTTGTCGCGAAGTGCTCTGACTTTGTCTGTGACATGGTGTCTCGCTGTATGGAAGCTGATAACACTGCTGTCTTACTGGCGTTCTGTATGCTAGCCGTGCTTAGAAGCCTTTGTTTTACTGCTGTTCTGTATGCTAGCCATGCTTAGAAGCCTCAGTTTTACTGTTATGCCCCTCACTACACGTGGCTGAGGTGTATTTGGGCACACTGATAACTCCTCTCATACCAATGCATTCCGGTAGGCGTAGAATCCTTTTGAACTTTTATTAATACAAGATAGATTAAAACTGTAACAGATACAGACAAATGCAATTAGTAAAAGATAGTACAATTAGTGCCTCCCTATCTATCTACCTAGCTGAGTACAAAAATAGTAGACATACCGGAGATGAATCTGGAAGCTGGCTTATATCTTAGCAGTCCATGTGCATGCTTCCAGGGAGAAAAACGAAATGGCTGAAGAAGGTGACGCAAGGCCTGATGGGTGTCATGGATATGCATTAATGTCTGTCTGCCATCTTACCTTTCCTCCTCATGTGTTCATCTTAGAGGCCAGAACCCTTTTCACCTGGCTTCCTTTATAATCTCCTCCCAGCCTGACTCCACCCCAGGCCCTATCACAGAACCCTATATTAACCTGTGCACTGCAAGCCTGCTTTGCTGATCAACGTGTTTGTTAGGCATTGTGTGTTTGGGTTCCTGCCTGCCGTGTGCTACGTCTGTCTCTCTGTTACATATTTGGCTTGTCCCCAACTATCCCTGTCTGCTCGTGACCCTTGACCTTCAGCTCGTTCTTTCGTTATCCTTGTCTGCTTGTGGCCCCTGACCTTCAGCTTGTTATTCGTTTCTCTCATATCTTGTGCTGCTGCTTCCCCTCTTTTCCCCTTATCCTACGGGGCGTGAGCTAGGAAACTCCAGGGGCCGCGACCTGGTCCCAGCCTGCAGCATAACATCCTCACCACTAGAGGCTCTGGAGAAGACCTGCTGGGTCTTAGACTCAGCGCCCTGGGGAATCTTGGCTCTAGCTTCCGTTAGGATCCCGGTTGTGCTCCTCTGGTCCCGCTTTCCACAACCACCCAGTTTCCTATCCGCAGAAGCCAGCCATAGGGTTCACTACCTTGCGGTGCACTCCTGTCCCCCTACGGTGTGCATCTGTCACCTGGCCACAGGTGACCTTGACAGTTTGATCAGCCATGAACCCGGCTGACATCCCGCTCCCCGCGGATGATCCATTGCAGGGCATAGTTCGCAGACTTGAAACCCAGGAATCAAATCAGACTCAGGTGATGCGATTCCTACAGGATCTGGCTTCTCGATTCGAGCAGCTTCAGGCCTCCTTGGGAACCCCGAATCCGCAACCTCAAGTACAACCAGCGGCTGTACCTATCGCACCAGTCGCAGCCTCACACTCACTAAGATTGCCAGCTCCGTTCCGTTTCTCTGGGGACTCCAAGGCCTGCAGGGGGTTTCTCAGCCAATGCACAATTCATTTTGAGCTTCAGCCTCAAAGCTTCCTGTCTGACCGGGCTAAGGTAGCCTATATCATTTCCCTCCTCTCCGGTGAAGCTTTGGCCTGGGCTGCCCCCCTGTGGGAGAGGAATGATCCGGTGGTTTCCAGCCTGTCCGATTTCTTGAAGCTCTTTCGTAATATCTTCGAAGAGCCGACTCGGGCTTCTTCAGCGGCTAGTGCTGTCTTACGTCTTCGCCAAGAATCTAGTTCAGTGGGGCAATATGCTCTTCAGTTCCGTATCCACACAGCTGAATTGAGCTGGAATAATGAGGCCCTGGTCGCTACCTTTTTACATGGCCTCTCTGACCGAGTGAAAGACGAATTAGCGGGAAGAGCCATTCCCGTCGGTCTGGACGATGTAATTTCATTATGCAACCAGATCGACATTCGTTTTCAAGAGAGGTCCTTAGAAAAAAGACGCCAGCACTCTCTGGGTCCTAGCCAGTCTGAGCTCCCCTCCCTTCATCCCATGGAGCATCCTCTACCTGCTGAAGAACCTATGCAGCTGGGCCGGACCAGACTAACCCCCGAAGAACGTGCTAGGCGCAGAACTCTGGGCTTGTGCCTCTATTGTGGGGGCAAGGGTCATTTTCGTGACTCCTGCTCGCTTCGTCCGGGAAACGCTCAGGTCTAATACATTTGGAAGGTGGAGTATTGGACCCAGAAACATCACCTTCTCGCCTGCTCTTGCCGGTGTTCATGTAGGCACTTCTCCTCAGTCAACCCTTGCATACCTGGATTCCGGGGCTGCCAGCAATTTTATGGATTGGAGAACTGCTTCTTCTATGAAGCTTACCCTTTCACCTCTCACTACCCCATTGGTAGTCTCGGCAATTGATGGCACTGTTCTCCCAGGGGGCCCTATTCGCTTCCAGACGCTACCCATTAGGATGTCGGTAGGGATTCTCCACCAGGAGTGGATATCCTTTCTTATTCTACCCAAGGCCTCTACCCCAGTTGTATTGGGCCTCCCTTGGCTACAGCTCCACTCTCCACATGTGGACTGGGTCTCTGGGCAGATCCTGGCCTGGGGTTCCTCATGTTTCTCGTCGTGTCTTCTCAAGGTGACCCCCAAGGAGAGTCTTCCGGTTGCTGCCACTTCTGTTTCTTCTGATCTTCCTGCTGCATACAGCGATTACCGGGATGTGTTCTGTAAGAAATCAGCTGAGGTGCTTCCTCCCCACAGGTCTTTTGACTGTGCTATTGATCTTGTCCCCGGAGCAACTCTACCCAGGGGTCGTACCTACCCTCTGTCCATCCCAGAGACCCAGGCCATGTCTGAGTATGTCGCAGAGAATCTGGAGAGAGGTTTCATCCGGAAATCCTCATCGCCTGCAGGGGCAGGGTTCTTTTTTGTTGCCAAAAAGGATGGTACCTTAAGACCCTGCATCGATTATCGGGGTTTAAATGCGGTTCCTATTAAAAATCGATACCCCTTACCCTTAATATCTGAGCTATTCGATAGGTTGAAGGGTGCCTCCATTTTCACCAAGTTGGATCTCAGAGGCGCGTACAATCTCATTCGAATACGGGAGGGTGACGAATGGAAGACTGCATTCAACACTAGAGACGGGCATTACGAATATCTGGTGATGCCTTTTGGTCTGTGTAATGCTCCAGCCGTGTTTCAAAACTTTGTCAATGAAATCTTCAGAGATCTGCTGTACCAGTTTGTTGTCATCTATCTGGATGACATTCTGATCTTTTCCGAAAATCTGCTCGTCCACAGAAACCATGTCCGCACTGTACTTCAGCGTCTTAGAGAGAACAATCTCTATGCCAAGCTGGAGAAATGTTCCTTTGAATGTTCTGAGGTCCTGTTTTTGGGGTGCTTTGTCTCATGTTCGGGTCTTCGTATGGACCCTGGGAAGGTCTTGGCTATCACCAACTGGCCTCTTCCTGCTAGCCTCAAGGCCACACAGCGCTTTCTTGGCTTCACTAATTATTATAGGCAGTTCATAAGGAATTACTCTTCCATTGCCGCGCCTATTATCGCTTTGACCAAGAAGGGTGTGAATGCCAGAGACTGGCCTCCCGAAGCTGTCTCTGCATTTCACAACCTGAAACAGGCCTTTGTTTCTGGCCCCCTCTTGAGGAGACCAAATCCTGGGAATGCATTTTTTATTGAAGTGGACGCTTCCTCAATGGGGGTGGGAGCTGTGCTTCTTCAAATCTTTGAGAAGAGACGCCAACCATGTGCGTTCTTCTCCAAAAAAAATTCTCAGGCAGAGAGGAATTATGCCATCGGTGATCGGGAACTTCTCGCAATTAAATTGGCGTTAGAGGAGTGGCGTCATCTCTTGGAGGGTTCCCCTCACTCCATAACGATCTTTACCGATCACAAAAATTTACAGTATCTACAGAATGCTAAACGTCTGAATCCTAGACAGGCCAGGTGGAGTCTCTTCTTTGCCCGTTTTAATTTCATGATTACCTACAAACCTGGTTCCTGCAACGGTCGGGCTGATGCGCTCTCTAGGTCATTTGACACTTTGGACGAGGAGTCCGCCCCTGAACCTGAGCCGATCATTCCAACCTCATGCATTGTTGCCCACTCTACCACCCTGAAGTCTAAAATTCCGCCTGGTAAGACCTTTGTCCCCACTGAGCTAAGAGCTAAGATCCTTCATTGGGGACATGATTCCAAGGTGGCAGGTCGATCTGGATTCCTCCGATCCTTCCTACTCATCAGTCGTCACTACTGGTGGCCTAATCTCCGCTCAGACGTCAAAGACTACGTTAAAGCTTGTCATGTCTGTGCTCAGTCCAAATCCTCCACACAAGCTCCTGCTGGTCTCCTCATGCCCTTGCCCATTCCTAAGGAACCCTGGGCCCATATTGCCATGGATTTTATCACCGACCTCCCACTGTCTGAGAATAATACAGTCACTTGGGTGGTAATCGATCGGTTCTCCAAGATGGCTCATTTTGTTCCTCTTCCTGGTCTTCCTTCTGCCCCTGCCTTGGTTCCCATTTTCATTCGAGAAATTCTCCGCCAACATGGGGTCCCTTCTCATATTGTTTCCGACAGGGGAGTCCAATTCACGTCTCGTTTTTGGAGAGCCTTTTGCAAATCCCTCAATATTGTCTTGGATTTTTCTTCCTCTTACCATCCCCAATCCAATGGACAGACTGAGAGGGTTAATCAGGAGTTAGAGGTCTTTCTTCGCACCTTTGTGTCTTCTCACCATGACGATTGGTCCTCTCTACTCCCGTGGGCAGAATTCTCCCATAACAATCATGTGAATACCAGTTCGCAGAAGACACCCTTTTTCACAGTTTATGGAAAACACCCTCAACTTCCTCTTCCCATGATCTGTTCTCCAGACATTCCAGCTTTGGCTTCGGTTCAGGAGTCTCTCAATTCCGTTTGGGGTCACGTTCATGATTCCCTCCGGGCAGCTGCTGAAAAATTCAAAGGCTTTGCCGACCGCCTCAGGCGTAAACCGCCTTCTCTTCAGCCAGGGGACAAAGTCTGGCTCTCTACCAGGAACATCAAGCTCCGAGTTCCTTCTCTGAAGTTTGCTCCACGATTCATCGGTCCATACACGGTAACTGCTAAACTGAATCCGGTTTGTTTCAAACTCCAGATTCCTAAGAGCCTTAAAATCACTAACTCCTTTCATGTTGCTCTTCTAAAGCCTTTAGTCCTCAATAAATTCTCTCGTCCTCTCCCTACCGTGGCGCCTGTCTCTGAGGATAATCAGGAGTACGAGATCAGTCAAATTCTGGACTCCCGACTCTGTAAAGGCGTTCTTCAGTACCTCGTTCATTGGAAAGGGTTTGGTCCTGAGGAGAGGTCTTGGATCACTGCATCTGAGGTCTTTGCACCTCGTCTGTTAAAGGAGTTTCATCTGAAGTTTCCCTCTAAACCTGGGCCCAGGCGGGGAAGGGGGAGGCCTCGTAAGAGGGAGGGTACGGTCATGGATATGCATTAATGTCTGTCTGCCATCTTACCTTTCCTCCTCATGTGTTCATCTTAGAGGCCAGAACCCTTTTCACCTGGCTTCCTTTATAATCTCCTCCCAGCCTGACTCCACCCCAGGCCCTATCACAGAACACTATATTAACCTGTGCACTGCAAGCCTGCTTTGCTGATCAACGTGTTTCTTAGGCATTGTGTGTTTGGGTTCCTGCCTGCCGTGTGCTACGTCTGTCTCTCTGTTACATATTTGGCTTGTCCCCAACTATCCCTGTCTGCTCGTGACCCTTGACCTTCGGCTCGTTCTTTCGTTATCCTTGTCTGCTTGTGGCCCCTGACCTTCAGCTTGTTATTCGTTTCTCTCATATCTTGTGCTGCTGCTGCTTCCCCTCTTTTCCCCTTATCCTACGGGGCGTGAGCTAGGAAGCTCCAGGGGCCGCGACCTGGTCCCAGCCTGCAGCATAACATCCTCACCACTAGAGGCTCTGGAGAAGACCTGCTGGGTCTTAGACTCCGCGCCCTGGGGAATCTTGGCTCTAGCTTCCGTTAGGATCCCGGTTGTGCTCCTCTGGTCCCGCTTTCCACAACCACCCAGTTTCCTATCCGCAGAAGCCAGCCATAGGGTTCACTACCTTGCGGTGCACTCCTGTCCCCCTACGGTGTGCATCTGTCACCTGGCCACAGGTGACCTTGACAATGGGATTGAAAGTACGGAGCTAACTATATTAAATTGCTTTATAAAAATAGTGCAGTTAAACAAAACGGCCACTAGATGGCAACATAGATTAATGTTATTAAACCAAAAAAATAGGAAAAATTCAAGCCTTATTACTGAAGGCATGACAATGTCAGTTCAGTTCCCACACCACGGGCAAGGTTTATAATATTAACACCTTCATCATGTGTACATCTTTAAATGTTGTTTACCTTTTGATTTGTCCGTTCGGCCTTCAATATGTAGGCCGTACGACACGTGCTATGCATGTTCCTGTGAACGAGAATATCACCAACATCAGGAAAGGTTTTCCTAAGCATACGGTGTCACGCCATTATCTGGAGTGACATAAAAAAAAAACTAAAGGCACTACGTTTTTGGCCATAGACCGCTTTACTCCACATTGGCGGGGGAGTCTATCCAAGCGTGAAATTTCAAAACTTGAAACTCGCTGGATTTACGACCTCAAGAGTTACACTCCTTTTGGCTTGAATGTTGACTGGGATGTGAACTGTTATATTAATAATAGTTGAATTCCTGTTATGGATTTCTCCCACACGTATTCAAAGTATCCTGCCTTTGTTTATTTTATCTTTTGTTCATCTTTATGTCTTCTATATGCAAGCAGTCTATTGGTGGAGCTTTTTTGCCTTCTCCGCCTTAGCTGCAATGCATATTTTTTACGTATAACCATATTGAACACCATTTACCTTATTGGACACTAGTGGGCAGTGTTCATTTATTCATTTATGGGTATGTTCTATTTTAGAGCCATATTTGCACTTTGGGGAGCCTCCCCCCCCTTTTTTATCCTCTCCTCAGTGCATTTTCAATTTGTAATTTTATTCTATAGATGTATATTTCATTAGATACACTTTTCTATATATATTATTATATATACTCATGATTTTTATATCAGCGGTTTTGGCTGAAATTATCATTTTTTTGTTATGTTGTTTTCTCTCGATCAGCTCTGTATGTAATTATATTCAGCTGTCCCTTGAGTTTCATCATGTCATAAATCAGTATTTATTTCCGTCTATCAGCACTTTCCTAGGATGCAATGGAACGCAAAGTTTGGCCGAGATGAGTTCCAATGTTGTCATATCCGGGGCAGGGAATTCTGCTGGCCGGATGTTTACATCCTGAAGGAAGATGCCTTGCGGTGACATTGTATTCCTATGTCACTTCCTTATGATGGTGAACTCTGATCTGCCCACTGGAGTTGTAAACTCAGGTGGTTTCACTTCCTTCTGCTTTGAGCAGCACGGCTGCTGGCGCATGCGCGGCCGTGTTTCACTTGGCTTGTTCCGCTTTCCGGAAGTGCTGATGGTCGTTTGGTTTCTCCTTCCTGTTTTCTTGAACCGCACGGTTGTTTGCGCATGCGCGGCCATGTCTGTTTTTTTTTGGTTCCTGTTCACCACCAGCGCGGCCGCGGTGCGCATGTGCGGCGGTTGCGGTTCTGATGGTGCTAATGGGGAACAGCTGAATATTTTACCACGCTCTCCTATCACGGGTTTTCGTGGCCTAAGACTTCCTGTATATGAATGGGTGTGCTTGCATCGTTGGCCACGCCTCTGATGATATCCATTCGGATGAAACATGTCAGGCTGGCTGGTGCAAGAACGCTGAGAGCCGCAGATATACCTATGCCTTGATGATCGTTATTTCCTGTAAGTAGAATACAATAAAGTCCTTTATTTTATCTTACAGGCTTCACTATGCTGGTTTTTCTTCTTCATTTGGTTAATACCTCCTGCTGAGGACTGCATAACATCTCCATCTTGAATCAAGTCCTGGATGCTTTTTTCCAATGCTGGGAATGCTGACCGTTTCTGTTATTCACCCATCGATTTTGGACAGCTGTGTCTACCATTGACCCTCTGCAATTGTTTATACATCGCCTGTGTTTATTTACCTTCTGGTAAGCAGATTATGAGCACGATTGGTGTGGTGTGCTTTTATTCTTAGCACACTGAAGTTTGGTGGTGGTTTCCCCAACAGTTTCTATACCCACTTCATCATACATTGAATTTTGCACCTGGACTGTTATTTACATATTTTATTAAGCGCTGCACTAATAGAATGACAACCGATCAAATGGTTAGGATGACACCTTCTAATGAATAAATGATGAATAAAAAATATGTGTCAATAAATGAGTACACATACATCACAAAACCAGTAGGTAAACCCTTAAAGTTAAAAACGTATACAGTATTTTAAAAAATATGAGCATAAAAAATTGTCCATTTAAACAGATAATGCACTCTTCATAGAAAAGTTCTCCTTAGTGCTCCGTGAGATATAAAGTGAATAGAAAATTGTGATGCTGGACCAGATCGGCAGCCTGAAAAGATCATGCTCCACACCCAAGGCGAGTATTCAAGCTGATTACCAGATATATATGACCACTGAATTACAGGTGGTCAACAGGGCCGCCATCAGGAATTTTGGGGCCCCTTACACAGCTTCAGGCATGGGTGCTGCCGCCGCAAATTGAGAACCGGGGAGGGGCTGCCGCGAATTGAGAAGCGGGGGGGTGCCGCAAGTTGAGAAACGGGGGGGGTGCTGCCATATGTTCCCCCGAGAATTAAGGTCGGGGGGGATTTGGGTGCTGACGAACAATTTGACAGAAAAAAAAAGAAAGGGGGGCTGCCATCCGGGCCCCTTACAAGGAAAAAAATGTATTCATTCTGTGACAGCAGGAAGGTAAAGTCACCTGGTTGCATCCAGGGGGGTAGATATATTTCTCCCAGATTCAGGCTTTATGCCGACTTATACAACTAGGGAGGGAGTTGATGAAGCCCAGCTGAGGCTAGTGGGCTCATGGATGACTCATACCTCTAGGGAGAGGGCTGGGCGTCGTGCAGGCAGGGAGTTGATGAGACCAGCTGAAGCCTGTCAGTTCGTTTAAGGCCTCTATAAAAACTCCCAGATTCATTAGGTGTTTGCTCATGCCTGGAACCAGACCTGTGTGGACTGTCTAGGGAGAGTGAACCCCTGTGCGGTGAGAAAAAGCCTGTGTGGCTATTTGTTTGGACATTGACTAAACCAGGGACTTAGGGACTAGGACAGCACCAGGCTGATCCCAGTTGTTAGTTAGGAAACCTGCATGTTTAGTCAGAGGTCAAGCTGACCAGGATTTATTTTGTTTATGTTTCTTTTTGGCTTTGCTGTGTTTTTGTCACTGTACATAGAGAAATAAACCGCACCTTTTGATTTTGAAAACCACAACCTCCGTCTGCTGGCCCTGTTTTTGTGTGGGGAGCCCAACCAGGGGGTCACACACACCCGCTACCGAGTTAACCCCCTCACAGTTGGTGGAGAACCAGTGGCAGTTTTTTTAAGCCAGCATGGAGGAGATACTGAAACAGCTGGCTCTAGCAAATGCCAATCAACAGCAGACAAATGCAGGTTTGCAAAGGAGCCTTGCAGCCCAGCAGCAAGCTCACCAACAGAGTCTGGAAGCTCAGCAACAAGCCCAGCAGCAATCTGAGGCCCGCTTCATAGACCTGTTACAGAAGCAAGAGCAGAGACTACAACAAATGGAAGCAGTAATGCAGCAACGTCCGCAGACCAGTGAGGAAAGCCGTCCCACTAATACCGCGTCCTTTGGGGTGAGTCGTTTATTGACAAAAATGACTGGAGAGGATGATCCAGAGGTATTTTTGACCACATTTGAAAGGACTGCTGAAAGAGAAAAGTGGCCTGAGGAGCAGTGGGCTGGACTGGTGGCTCCTCTGTTAACTGGTGAATCGCAGAAGGCTTACTATGACCTAGAGCCTGACCAAGCAAAAGACTATGTGATGCTAAAAGCTGAAATATTGGCAAGGCTGGGTGTCACCCTGGCTGTCCGGGCTCAGCGTGTGCATAACTGGACTTTCCAGCTTGGAAAACCCCCCAGGTCTCAAATGTATGATCTCATTCACCTGAGCAGGAAGTGGCTACAGCCAGAGACTTTGTCCGCACCAGAGATTGTGGAACGTGTTGTAATGGATCGGTTTTTGAGAGCTCTTCCTACTGCCATCCAAAAGTGGGTAAGCCATGGAGACCCAGAGACGGCCGGTGGTCTTGTGGATCGTGTAGAGAAATACTTGGCTACAGAGAACCTGACGGCCTCTTCCAGAGACTCTCGGACTTTCCACCCTAAGACCAGATCATCCCCAGGGGCGGATAAGAGGATTCCAAGGGGTGAGGGTGGAGAGAGTGAGAGGGTGGGAGCTCTACCCAAAGTTTGGCGAGAACAGCCTGGGAAGTCAGGGGCTCAAGAGGCAGCCAAATGGATTGTTTGCTACCGCTGCCGGCAAGCGGGACATATTGCAGCAAATTGCCCGGTTGTGGAGGAACCCATACAATGTGACTTTCTGACGGACCGACGTCAGTCGCTGTGTGCGACAGTCGCATGCACTGCCATTCGGGGAACTGAGAAACATTTATGCAAAATGTGTATTAATGGTAGAAATGTTGTGGTATTACTGGATTCAGGTAGCCTTGTGACCCTGATAAAGGCTGAATTAGTTAAAACAGAGGTCTCTGGGAATAGCAAGGTAGCTGTTATTTGTGTGCATGGGGACACCCGAGAGTATCCAGTGACTACAGTGTGTTTCGAGACCCCCAAAGGTACCCTCTCTCATCCAGTGGGGTTAGTATCTCAATTACCGCATGATGCCATTGTGGGAAGGGATTTTCCGAAGTTCTGGGAACTGTGGGATGATCCTGAGCCCCCCACTGGTGCCCCTATGTACCAGGAATGTGATAGCCAGAACTCCTCTGAGAGTGGTGAGGACTCTCCAGAATTTCCCTTGTCAGTATTGGCAGGGGAGACTCAAGAAACTGGAGAGGAGCCCACCTCCTCAGACGAAAACCTACCGTCTGTGGAGTTTTCTGATCTGGAGGTTCACAGGGAAAATTTTGCCACAGAACAGTTAAAAGACCCCGCCCTAATAAAGGCACGGGAAAACGTAGTGGAAATAGATGGCGAGTTAGTGAACCCAGATAATACCTGCACTTACCCATACTTCAGCGTAGAGAAGGACCTACTGTATCGGGTGGCAAAAAGGGCAGAAGAAACCGTTGAGCAGCTTGTGGTGCCCAAACCTTACAGGAAGTTGGTGTTGGAGTTGGCCCATGGGCACATTCTTGGAGGTCATCTGGGGACAGAGAAAACCCGAGAGAGGGTATTACAGAGATTCTATTGGCCTGGGGTGATGAAGGACATAGAAAATTATTGTTCCTCCTGCCCTGTGTGTCAGAGGTCGGCCCCGATGCCACATTTCCGTAGCCTGCTGGTCCCTCTACCCATCATTGAGGTCCCGTTTGAGAGAATCGCAATGGATTTGGTAGGTCCTATAATCAAGTCCGCTAGGGGGCACCAGTACATATTGGTTATAATGGACTATGCCACCCGTTATCCAGAAGCGATCCCTCTCAGAAATACCTCGGCCAAAACCATAGCCAAAGAGCTATCTCTTGTTTTTAGCCGGGTGGGTATTTGTAAAGAACTGCTTACGGACCAAGGTACACCCTTTATGTCCCGGGTTATGAAAGAGCTGTGTAAATTGTTCAAAGTGACGCAATTGCGTACATCTGTGTATCACCCCCAAACCGATGGGCTGGTTGAAAGATTCAACAAAACCCTAAAACAAATGTTGAAGAAAGTGGTGGATAGAGATGGAAGGGATTGGGACTGTCTACTTCCTTATTTGATGTTTGCTATTAGGGAGGTGCCCCAATCCTCTACGGGATTCTCCCCCTTTGAGTTACTGTATGGGAGACACCCAAGAGGGCTGTTGGATATTGCCAAGGAAACTTGGGAAAGTGAGAGTTCTCCCCACAGGAGTGTGATTGAGCATGTCGCCCTGATGCAAGATCGAATTGCACAGGTAATGCCCATCGTGAAGGAACATTTGGCCCAAGCGCAGTTGGCACAGCAGAGAGTGTACAACCGTGGAGCCAAGACCCGTACCTTTTCCCCGGGGGATAGGATATTGGTACTTGTCCCTACGGTTGAAAGTAAATTCCTTGCCAAATGGCAAGGCCCCTACGAGATAATGGAAAAAGTGAGCGAAGTGAATTACAAGGTCAGACAACCAGGAAGGCGAAAGCCCGAACAGATATATCACGTTAATCTGTTGAAAGCCTGGAGGGATAGAGAGTCCCTAGTCGCAGAAACTTGGTCACCAGCTCAAACTGGTTGCGTGATTCCGGAGGTTGGAATAGCAGCCACCTTGTCACAACCCCAACAACAGGAGGTTAAGGAGTTTGTGCTTCGCAACAAGGAGGTGTTCTCTGAGCTGCCGGGACAAACATCTGGGGTAGAGCATGATATTATTACCCCGCCCGGTGAAAGGGTGAAGTTAAAACCCTATCGGATCCCAGAGGCCCGACGGGAGGCAATACGGGAGGAAGTACAGAAAATGCTGAACTTAGGGGTGATAGAGGAGTCCCAAAGTGATTGGTCTAGTCCCATTGTGTTGGTGCCTAAACCGGATGGGAGCTGGCGATTTTGTAACGATTTTCGTCAGTTGAACAAAGTTACAAAATTTGACACCTACCCCATGCCACGTATAGATGAGTTGATCGACCGGCTGGGAACAGCCCGATACATGACGACTCTTGACCTCACAAAAGGGTATTGGCAAATTCCCCTGGCCAAGTCGGCCAAAGAGAAAACCGCATTTGTAACCCCAGACGGGGCGTTCCAATATAAGAGAATGCCGTTCGGGTTACAGAATGCGCCGGCCACATTCCAGCGGAAAATGGACCAGATACTGAGGCCCCATCGGAAGTATGCTGCGGCTTACCTGGATGACGTAATTGTCCATAGCACAGATTGGGCCTCACATCTGCCAAAAGTGCAAGCAGTCCTAGACTCTATCCGGGAAGCGGGGTTTACGGCTAACCCCAAGAAGTGTACCATTGGGCAGGAGGAGGCCAAATATCTTGGGTACACCATTGGCAGGGGAGTGATAAAACCCCAACTCAACAAAGTCGAGGCCATCCAGAGTTGGCCACGTCCCAACAGCAAGAAGCAGGTACGGGCCTTTCTGGGAATCGCGGGTTATTATCGGCGCTTCATTCCCCACTTTGCTTCTAAGGCTGTGCCCCTAACCAACCTGACGAAAGGGAAAGGGTCGGTCATGATTAAATGGACCCCCGAGGCTGAGGCAGCATTCCAATTCTTGAAACAAGCCTTATGTAGCCAGCCAGTGTTGTACTCACCCGACTTCTCTAAAGACTTTGTCGTACAAAGTGATGCGTCAGATGTGGGGTTAGGAGCAGTATTGTCCCAGGTCTGGAACGGGGAAGAGCACCCAGTCATTTACCTCAGCAGGAAGTTGAAGTCCCATGAGGTAAATTACGCCACGGTTGAAAAGGAGTGTTTAGCGGTGAAGTGGGCTCTAGATTCCCTTCGGTACTATCTGCTAGGTAGGCACTTTGACATGGTTACGGATCACGCTCCGTTAAAGTGGATGGCTCAAAACAAGGAGACAAATAGAAGAGTGAATAGGTGGTTCCTGGCCCTACAGGAATTCAACTTCACAGTAAAGCATCGCCCTGGCGTTCAAATGGGGAATGTGGATGCTTTGTCTCGAGTACATGAATGCCTGATTGCTGGTGTTCCAACCCCAAGGTTAAAACAAGAGGGGGGGGTATGTGACAGCAGGAAGGTAAAGTCACCTGGTTGCATCCAGGGGGGTAGATATATTTCTCCCAGATTCAGGCTTTATGCCGACTTATACAACTAGGGAGGGAGTTGATGAAGCCCAGCTGAGGCTAGTGGGCTCATGGATGACTCATACCTCTAGGGAGAGGGCTGGGCGTCGTGCAGGCAGGGAGTTGATGAGACCAGCTGAAGCCTGTCAGTTCGTTTAAGGCCTCTATAAAAACTCCCAGATTCATTAGGTGTTTGCTCATGCCTGGAACCAGACCTGTGTGGACTGTCTAGGGAGAGTGAACCCCTGTGCGGTGAGAAAAAGCCTGTGTGGCTATTTGTTTGGACATTGACTAAACCAGGGACTTAGGGACTAGGACAGCACCAGGCTGATCCCAGTTGTTAGTTAGGAAACCTGCATGTTTAGTCAGAGGTCAAGCTGACCAGGATTTATTTTGTTTATGTTTCTTTTTGGCTTTGCTGTGTTTTTGTCACTGTACATAGAGAAATAAACCGCACCTTTTGATTTTGAAAACCACAACCTCCGTCTGCTGGCCCTGTTTTTGTGTGGGGAGCCCAACCAGGGGGTCACACACACCCGCTACCGAGTTAACCCCCTCACAATTCATTAATTTAAAAAAAGGGAGGGGTTGCCATCCAGCCCCCTGGGGACCGGAGGGCCCCTTACATGTGTACTGCCTGTACCCCCCTGATGGCGGCCCTGGTGGTCAAGCAGGGCAAGAGGAAATAGGTCTTCCCCAAACCATATTTGGCGCTCTCTGCTCACACTGCTCCAGCAATACTCAAAGACAGGCAAGAGAGGCGCTTCGCTTCCATAGTGTAGTACGAAAAGACCATTTAATAAGTAAAGATAAAAGTTGCACTTACAAGAATCCATTGTAAAACCAGCATTAAAGCAATCCAAGCACATGTAAAAATTTGCAGCGTTCCTGCTTCGCTCCGAGCACAAACGTACAACAACCAATCAGGGATGGATCACAGATGACGTCACCATCGTAGGGCCTAAGAATTTACCTACAGGTTTTGTGATGTATGTGCACTCATTTATTCATACATATTTTTATTCATTAGCAGGATATATGGTGAAGGTGTCATCCTAACCATTTGATCGGTTGTCATTCTATTAGCGCTGCATTTCTATTTAGGTTATTTATTTAGTGTGTATCCTGGCTTTTCTTACTCACTGCTATTTTTACTCAAGCGCAGTGTTTTTTCTGGTTTTGTTTTTTGTTATATTTTTAAATAAAACTGGAGTTTGTATTGAAAATTTCAATGACAATTTATGTACCTGTAGTTCTTCCCACAACTGCTTTCTAAGTGCATTGCTCTGGGCTACAACCTCCTTCTCCTTTGCAATCTTTTTAAGCAAGATTTCATCTAGAGCCTTCATTCTCTTTATGGCTTTTTCCAGTCTGGGGTCAATGTTAGGTTCTGCAGCAACAGGAATCTCAGAAGAATCTGTTTAAACAAAAAATTAGAGACAAACGTAAGTCAGCCATTCATGTAAATACATCAAGAACCATTCACATATGCCAGTCAACCAGTCACACAAACTGCAGCGCAAACTGACTTAAAGCTCATCTCTGGGCAAAACTTAATTTACCCATTTAGCATGCAATATTTTTTTTTTACTACCTTGTAAAGCTAATTTTACTCACCTAATTCTACCATCTGGGTCCCTCACTGTCACTATTTTTGGGTGCGAGGGACAGGTAATACAGGTAATCCAGCACTGCAGATTTACCTGTACCAGCTGGTCCCTGACTTTCCCTTGTGCTAACAAACACATTGCCTTTGGCAGTGCCCTTCTCTTCATTGACATCTTAACTGTAAACCTGTTACATATCTGAACAATTACCGTAGTTATAAATATGATGAATAAAATGCTGAGAAGAAATTATTTTAAGCAAAAACCTCAGTTCAAATGAAGTACATACAGAGATATGGGTAGAAGGAAACTACTGATTACTATATCTAAATATATCTATATATTATTTTTTTATTTTTTTATTTTTCTACTATGATTAGTTTGAATTGCCCAAGTTTATGCCAGGTTTAAAGCGACCTTGTCGCTAGGATGAAAACACTGAAGCAGAGTCACCCTGTAAAAGAAGATGCTAAATACTTGTCTGGCAAGTCAAATCATTCAAGTTTCATGAGCCCTAAACATAGTGCCGATAACTGCCCCAGAGAGAACACATTTTTGCAAAGCCTGAGCTTCAACAGCCAGCTGTTAAAGCAGGGTGACAGGACATAGGGTCAGCCTTGAGACAGGAGATCAGAGAGAGCTGGAGGTGGCCATGGAACATCTGCAACCAGAGGCATTAGGTGGAGGTCCCAGATTTTTTTTAGCCAATGTGAAAGTTTCAGAATGGTGGATATTCTTTCTAGTTGAATCTCCTGCAGGAGCCATTTTAGTAGTGAAAAAAAATATCTGGAAGTACTGCATTCACGGTGTAACCAGGGCATTCACTTGACTCCCAGGCTACAAACCAGTAAATCATGCAATTGTAACAGGACAACATCTTATCCATGCACTCCAGCATTCAGAGACCTGATTAAAAATAACTCCTATGCCCCCAGAGACATGCTCTACTATACACAAAAAAAATCACAGAGATGCAGGGGCAAGGCTCCTCTGCAGCCCAGGAGGAAAAAGCTGACCTATCCCAGTATATAGAGACTAGTGATGAGCCGAACACCCCCGGGTTCGGTTCGCACCAGAACCCGCGAACGGACCGAAAGTTCGTACGAACATTAGAACCCTATTAAATACAATGGATGCGAACGTTCGAATTCTAAAGTGCTAATTATAACGACTATTATGCATGTTATTGTCCTAAAAAGGGTTTGGGAACCCGGGTTCTGCACCAGGGGACATGTATCAATGCAAAAAGAAGTTTTAAAAACGGTTGTTTTTCGGGAGCAGTCATTTTAATGATGCATAAAGTGAAAAAAAAAAAGTCAAATATTCCTTTAAATATCGTACCTGGGGGGTGTCTAAAGTATGCCTGTGAAGTGCCACGTGTTTCCCGTGTTTAGAACTGTCCCTGCACAAAATGACACTTCTAAAGGAAAAAAAAGCCATTTAAAACTGCTTGCGGCTTTAATGTAATGTCTGGTCCCGGTAATATGGATGAAAATCTTTAAGAAAAATGGCATAGCTACCCCATGACCCCCCCCCCCCAGCCCATTACCAGCCCCTTTGGGTCTTGTATGGATATTAAGGGGAACCCCGCACATAAAATAAAAAAGGCCCTATATACTCTGAACAGCCGTATACAGGCGGTGCATACAAGACAGGGACTGTAGGTTTGTTCTTATGTAGAATCTGTTTGTAATTTTGAACAGGTACATTGTTTAAGTGTAGCTCCAGCCCAAAAATCTATTTTTAAACTTTTTGGAAAACATAGGTAAGGGTTATCACCCCTGTAACATTTGTTTTGCTGTCTGTGCCCCTGTTCAGAACATTTCACCTCACTTTCCGTCCCAATGACAACTGTTTTTGAAATGTGGTGTTTTTCTTGAAACAAGGATTGGTGATAAAGCATCAGTACAGAGGAGACACCTTTCTCCCATATTAATTCTTACAGGAGAGAATTTTCCTTCCTAGGGGTAGATTTCCTCTCACTTCCTGTTGTCTTCTTGCGTTTGCAAGTAGGAGTCGTTTGTAAGTTGGATGTTTGAAAGTAGGGACCTGCCGTATATACTCTGCAGAAATAGGCCCCTTAGTTGTTGGTGTTGGCACAATACTGTAAGCACTCACAGTTACTCTTGGTTGGTGCTGGAACGCCCTGCTGTCAACTATTATATCAGGAATTTTAATTACATATAATTGTTGAACAGTGGTAGTAAAAATTGGGCCTTTGATGGTGGTGCTGGTGCCACAACACTGTAAGCCCTGACAGTTACTCTTGGTGGGTGCAGCAATGGGCCCTGCTGTGAATTATTAGATCAAGAATTGTAATTGCATGCCCCTGTTGAACAGGGGCTGAAAAATTGGGCCTTTCGTGGTGGTGGTGGTGGTGGTGGTGGTGGTGTTGCCACAACACTGTAAGCCCTCAGAGTTACTCTTGGTGGGTGCAGGAATGGGCCCTGCTGTGAATTATTAGATCAAGAATTGTAATTACATGCCCCTTTTGAACAGGGGCTGAAAAATTGGGCCTTTCGTGGTGGTGGTGGTGGTGGCGTTGCCACAACACTGTAAGCCCTCAGAGTTACTCTTGGTGGGTGCAGCAATGGGCCCTGCTGTGAATTATTAGATCAAGAATTGTAATTACATGCCCCTGTTGAACAGGGGCTGAAAAATTGGGCCTTAGGCACTGGTGGCACAACACTACAACCCCTCACAGATACTGTACTTGGAGCACAGCAATGAGCCCTGTTGCAAAGTATTGCTTCAAAAATTGTAATGACACGCCCCTGTTAAAAACAGGGGCTGAAAAATTGGGCCTTAGGCACTGGTGGCACAACACTCCAACCCCTCACAGATACTGTACTTGGAGCACAGCAATGAGCCCTGTTGCAAAGTATTGCTTCAAAAATTGTAATTACACGCCCCTGTTGAACAGGGGCTGAAAAATTGGGCCTTAGGCACTGGTGGCACAACACTCCAACCCCTCACAGATACTGTACTTGGAGCACAGCAATGAGCCCTGTTGCAAAGTATTGCTTCAAAAATTTTAATTACACGCCCCTGTTAAACAGGGGCTGAAAAATTGGGCCTTAGCCACTGGTGGCGGCACCCATAAACAAAAATGATCTTCCAAGCTATCATCATCAATCGTATCATTGAGGACTCGGAGGAGGAGGATAGCCAGTCAACATAACAGCACAGGCACTCAGCATCAGCATCAGTCTTGAAGGGATGTGACATGTTAAAATCAATTAGTCTGTTATATCAGCATCAGGTGTGTGGTAGCTGGTGGTGATCCAAGACTGGTTCATCTTGATGAAAGTCAGTCGATCAACCGAGTCGGTGGACAGGCGCACCCTGTGATCCGTGACAAATCCTCCAGCAGCACTGAATGTGCGTTCCGAAAGAACGCTGGATGCAGGACAGGCCAGTAGCTCAATTGCATACTGTGCAAGCTCTGGCCAGTGATCCATCCTCAAGACCCAGTAAGCCAGAGGATTTTCGGTGGGGAAGGTGTCCAAGTCTGACCTTGCCCCTAGATATTCCTGCACCATGTTTATCAGACGCTGGCGATGGTTGCTGGAACCGATCATACTTTGGGGCTGCGGACTAAAGAATTGTCTGAACGCATCGGTCAGATGGCCACCTTCCCCACCGCTCCTTCTTTGACTGGCCGAAGCCTCAGCAACTCGTTGTCCAGGACCAGGAGTTTGTAACCTCCCAGTCTCTGGGAACGCGTTGCACAGACCTTTCTGCAAGGCCTCCCGGAGTTGTCTCATCCTCTGCTCCCTCTGCGACGGTAACATAAGGTCCGCAACCTTACCCTTGTACCGTGGATCAAGGAGAGTGGCCAGCCAGTAATGGTCCCTCTCCTTGATCCGAAGAATACGAGGATCCTTCCGCAGACTTTGCAGGATCAGGGAGGCCATGCAGCGTAGGTTTGCTGAGGCATTCGGTCCGGAGTCCTCTGGGTCACTAAGGACGACATGATCCGCAGCCACCTCCTCCCAGCCACGTACAAGTCCACTGGTTTCTTGGGACTGTAAATCATCCCTAAAAGACTGCTGCTGATGATGCTGAGTGCCAGCCTCCACCTCCATGCTGACACAATCCTCCTCCTCCTCCTCCTCCTGTGCGATGGGTGGGACAGAAGGAACACTGTCTGGGTAAAGGGGGCCTTGAGAGGCAAGGAAGTCCTCCTCTTCCTGCCTCTGTTCTGCCTCAAGTGCCCTGTCCATTATTCCACGCAGCGTGTGCTCCAACAGGTGGACAAGAGGTACAGTGTCACTGATGCATGCACTGTCACTGCTCACCATCCTCGTGGTCTCCTCAAATGGTGCCAGGACAGTGCATGCATCCCTGATCATGCCCCACTGGCGTGGAGAAAAAAAACCAAGCTCCCCTGACCCTGTCCTGGTGCCGTAGTCGCACAGGTACTCATTGATGGCCCTCTGCTGCGTGTGCAGCCGCTGCAGCATGGCCAACGTTGAGTTCCACCTGGTGGGCATGTCACATATAAGGCGGTTCTTGGGCAGGTTCAACTCCTTTTGCAGCTCAGCCAGGCGAGCACTGGCATTATAAGATCTGCGGAAATGCACACAGACTTTCCTGGCCTGCCTCAGGACATCCTGTAAGCCCGGGTACCTGCCCAAGAACCGCTGCACCACCAGGTTAAGGACGTGAGCCACACAGGGCACATGGGTCAGTTGTCCCTGTCGGAGGGCGGAGAGGAGGTTGGTGCCATTGTCGCAAACCACCATTCCTGGCTTAAGCTGGCGTGGCGTCAACCACCTCTCGGCCTGGCCCTGCAGAGCAGACAGGACCTCTGCCCCAGTGTGGCTTCTGTCCCCCAAACACACCAGCGCAAGCACGGCATGGCATCTTTTTGCCTGCGTACTTGCGTAGCCCCTTGAACGGCTACGGAGCACCGCTGGTTCAGAGGACAAAGCACAGGAAGAGGCCATGGAGGAAGAAGAAGAGGAGGGGGTGGAGGAGAGAGGTGTGTCACAACCAGTAGTAGCATTTTGGAGGCGTGGCGGTGGAACAACCTCCAACACTACTGCACCTTGTCCTGCATCCTTCCCAGCTGCCAAAAGAGTGACCCAATGGGCCGTGAAAGAAAGGCAACGTCCCTGTCCATGCCTGCTGGACCATGAGTCAGCGGTAATATGCACCTTACCGCTGACCGCCCTGTCCAGCGAGGCCAAGACATTGCCTTCCACATGCCGGTAGAGAGCCGGAATAGCCTTCCGTGAGAAAAAGTGGCGTTTGGGAACCTGCCACTGAGGAACCGCACATTGCACAAACTCACGGAAGGGGGCCGAGTCTACCAACTGAAAAGGCAGCAGTTGAAGCGCTAGCAATTTAGCCAAGCTAGCATTCAACCGCTGGGCATGTGGATGGCTGGGAGTGAACTTCTTTCGACGGTCCAGCAGCTAGGGCAGGGAAATTTGCCTGCTAGAATCGGACGTCGGTGTACTGCTAGCAGAGTGCCCGCAAGTACTTGGCTGTGACACACCTAATTCTACACCTTCATTCCTCTCAGTGCATGTTTCAGAGAGGACTGAAGTTATAGTGGGGTTGGAGATCCCAGCTGATGCGGTGCAAGGAGAGGTCCGCTTTGTTCTTTGGTGTGGGTCTTTGAGGTAGGCTTGCCAACGAGCTGCATGGCAGGTCAACATATGTCTGGTCAGGCATGTGGTACCCAAGCGGCTGATGTTTTGGCCACGCGATATACGCTTGAGACATATGTTGCAAACAGCAGCTGTGCGATCTGATGCACTAGCCTCAAAAAAGGCCCACACCAAAGAACTTTTTGAATGACGGGCAGAGGCAGCGCCCTGCACAGGCGGAGCTCTGCGGTGTGATTCCGTCGGTGTACTGCCCTTACGCTGGCCACCAAAGGGCATCCTGCCTCGTTGGAGATGTGCCTCCTCCTCATCCTCCTCCTCCTCCTCTCTCCTATTAGGCACCCACGTGGAGTCAGTGACCTCATCATCCCCTCCCTCCTCATCACTGGAGCCAATCTGGCAGTATGCTGCAGCTGCTGGAACATGACTGCCAGATTGGTGTCCTTCTTGAGCATCCCCTCTGTCTGCTCTCACGCTACTGCCTTCCTGTAGCTGGGTTTCATCATCAGACCCTTCGAAACGCTGGGCATCCTCCTGGAGCATGTACCCAACACTGTGCTCAAACAGTTCGGGGGACTCCTCAGGAGGAGGACATGGTGGGTCTAGGGAAGGAGTGACTGATGATGAGTCTGACATTGATACCAGGGAAGAGGACGCTTTGGCAGCTGCTTTGCCAGTACCCTGAGCCTGGGTGAGAGAGGATGAGGAGGAGGAGGAGGGCTTGGTCATCCACTCTACCAAGTCTTCGGCATGATGTGGCTCAACATGTCCAGCTGCCGAAAAGAAGGACAAGCGTGTCCCATGGCCATGTGCTGATGACAATGCACCGCGTCCACGACCAGCACTGTTGCCCCCAGACACAGAGCCTGCTTGCCCTCTTTTATTGCCTCCTGACTGTCTGCCTCTCCTTGTTTGCCTTCCAGACATTCTAATAGATGGCCTGCAGGGAGATGGGAAAAAAGCAATAAGGGCTACCTTCAGGTGTCCTTCTCTGTCCCTTTACTTAAGGATTTCTAAATATGGTTGAGGATGATTGCTTTCGCACAGAATAGCACAACGACAATTTCCCTGACTGTCCAAAAAACAAGGATTTCAAAGATGGTTGATGAGGAATGCTTTAGCACAGTATAGCACAAGGAGAATTTCCCTCACTGTCCTTCCCTGTCCCTAGAAACAAGGATTAGCACAGTGAAAGAAACTGACACTCTCCCTACCTATAGTTTTCTGTCCCTGGAAAAAATGTTTTTTTAAAGATGGTTGATGATCAATGCTTTAGCACAGTATAGCACAAGGAGAATTTCCCTCACTGTCCTTCCCTGTCCCTAGAAACAAGGATTAGCACAGTAAAACACACTGACACTCTCCCTACCTATAGTTTTCTGTCCCTAGAAAAAATGTTTTTTTAAAGATGGTTGATGATCAATGCTTTAGCACAGTATAGCACAAGGAGAATTTCCCTCACTGTCCTTCCCTGTCCCTAGAAACAAGGATTAGCACAGTGAAACACACTGACACTCTCCCTACCTATAGTTTTCTGTCCCTAGAAAAAATGTTTTTTTAAAGATGGTTGATGATCAATGCTTTAGCACAGTATAGCACAAGGAGAATTTCCCTCACTGTCCTTCCCTGTCCCTAGAAACAAGGATTAGCACAGTGAAAGAAACTGACACTCTCCCTACCTATAGTTTTCTGTCCCTAGAAAAAATGTTTTTTTAAAGATGGTTGATGATCAATGCTTTAGCACACTATAGCACAAGGAGAATTTCCCTCACTGTCCTTCCCTGTCCCTAGAAACAAGGATTAGCACAGTAAAACACACTGACACTCTCCCTACCTATAGTTTTCTGTCCCTAGAAAAAATGTTTTTTTAAAGATGGTTGATGATCAATGCTTTAGCACAGTATAGCACAAGGAGAATTTCCCTCACTGTCCTTCCCTGTCCCTAGAAACAAGGATTAGCACAGTGAAACACACTGACACTCTCCCTACCTATAGTTTTCTGTCCCTAGAAAAAATGTTTTTTTAAAGATGGTTGATGATCAATGCTTTAGCACAGTATAGCACAAGGAGAATTTCCCTCACTGTCCTTCCCTGTCCCTAGAAACAAGGATTAGCACAGTGAAACACACTGACACTCTCCCTACCTATAGTTTTCTGTCCCTAGAAAAAATGTTTTTTTAAAGATGGTTGATGATCAATGCTTTAGCACAGTATAGCACAAGGAGAATTTCCCTCACTGTCCTTCCCTGTCCCTAGAAACAAGGATTAGCACAGTGAAAGAAACTGACACTCTCCCTACCTATAGTTTTCTGTCCTGTGAGGGGGTTAGCTCGGCAGCGGGTGTGTGTGACCCCCGGGATGGGCTCCCCACACAAAAACAGGCCCAGCAAACGGAGGTTGTGGTTTTCAAAATCAAAAAGGTGCGGTTTATTTTCTATTTACAGTGACAAAACACAGCAAAGCAAAAGAAACATAAACAAAATAAATCCTGGTCAACTTGACCTCTGACTAAACATACAGGTTTCCTAACTAACAACTGGGATCAGCCTAGTGCTGTCCTAGTCCCTAAGTCCCTGGTTTTAAATGTCCAAGCAAATAGCCACACAGGCTTTGTCTCACCGCACAGGGGTTCACTCTCCCTAGACAGTCCACACAGGTCTGGGTCCAGGCATGAGCTAACACCTAATGAATCTGGGAGTTCTTATAGAGGCCTTAAACGAGCTGACAAGCTTCAGCTGGTCTCATCAACTCCCTGTCTGCACGACGCCCCACACTCTCCCTAGAGGTATGAGTCATCCATGAGCCCACTAGCCCCAGCTGGGCTTATACAACTCTCCACCTAGTTGTATAAGTCGGCGTAAAGCCTGAATCTGGGCGAAATATATCTACCCCCCTGGATGCAACCAGGTGACTTTACCTTCCTGCTGTCACATACCCCCCCTCTTGTTTTAACCTCGGGGTTGGAACACCAGCAATCAGGCATTCATGTACTCGAGACAAAGCATCCACATTCCCCATTTGAACGCCAGGGCGATGCTTTACTGTGAAGTTGAATTCCTGGAGGGCCAGGAACCACCTATTCACTCTTCTATTTGTTTCCTTGTTTTGAGCCATCCACTTTAACGGAGCGTGATCCGTAACCAAGTCAAAGTGCCTACCTAGCAGGTAGTACCGAAGGGAATCTAGAGCCCACTTCACCGCTAAACACTCCTTTTCAACGGTGGCGTAATTTACCTCATGGGACTTCAACTTCCTGCTGAGGTAAATGACTGGGTGCTCTTCCCCGTTCCAGACCTGGGACAATACTGCTCCTAACCCCACATCTGACGCATCACTTTGTACGACAAAGTCTTTAGAGAAGTCGGGTGAGTACAACACTGGCTGGCTACATAAGGCTTGTTTCAAGAATTGGAATGCTGCCTCAGCCTCGGGGGTCCATTTAATCATGACCGACCCTTTCCCCTTCGTCAGGTTGGTTAGGGGCACAGCCTTAGAAGCAAAGTGGGGAATGAATCGCCGATAATACCCAGCGATTCCCAGAAAGGCTCGTACCTGCTTCTTGCTGTTGGGACGTGGCCAACTCTGGATGGCCTCGACTTTGTTGAGTTGGGGTTTTATTACTCCCCTCCCAATGGTGTACCCAAGATATTTGGCCTCTTCCTGCCCAATGGTACACTTCTTGGGGTTAGCCGTAAACCCCGCTTCCCGAACAGAGTCCAGGACTGCTTGCACTTTTGGCAGATGTGAGGCCCAATCTGTGCTATGGACAATTACGTCATCCAGGTAAGCCGCAGCATACTTCCGATGGGGCCTCAGCATCTGGTCCATTTTCCGCTGGAATGTGGCCGGCGCATTCTGTAACCCGAACGGCATTCTTTTATATTGGAACGCCCCGTCTGGGGTTACAAATGCGGTTTTCTCTTTGGCCGACTTGGCCAGGGGGATTTGCCAATACCCTTTTGTGAGGTCAAGAGTCGTCATGTATCGGGCTGTTCCCAGCCGGTCGATCAACTCATCTATACGTGGCATGGGGTAGGTGTCAAATTTTGTAACTTTGTTCAACTGACGAAAATCGTTACAAAATCGCCAGCTCCCATCCGGTTTAGGCACCAACACAATCGGACTAGACCAATCACTTTGGGACTCCTCTATCACCCCTAAGTTCAGCATTTTCTGTACTTCCTCCCGTATTGCCTCCCGTCGGGCCTCTGGGATCCGATAGGGTTTTAACTTCACCCTTTCACCGGGCGGGGTAATGATGTCATGCTCCACCCCAGATGTTTGTCCCGGAAGCTCAGAGAATACCTCCTTGTTGCGAAGCACAAACTCCTTAACCTCCTGTTGTTGGGGTTGTGATAAGGTGGCTGCTATTCCAACCTCAGGAATCACGCAACCAGTTTGAGCTGGTGACCAAGTGTCTGCGACTAGGGACTCTCTATCCCTCCAGGCTTTCAACAGATTAACGTGATAGATCTGTTCGGGCTTTCGCCTTCCTGGTTGTCTGACCTTGTAATTCACTTCGCTCACTTTTTCCATTATCTCGTAGGGGCCTTGCCATTTGGCAAGGAATTTACTTTCAACCGTAGGGACAAGTACCAGTATCCTATCCCCCGGGGAAAAGGTACGGGTCTTGGCTCCACGGTTGTACACTCTCTGCTGTGCTAACTGCGCTTGGGCCAAATGTTCCTTCACGATGGGCATTACCTGTGCAATTCGGTCTTGCATCAGGGCGACATGCTCAATCACACTCCTGTGGGGAGAACTCTCACTTTCCCAAGTTTCCTTGGCAATATCCAACAGCCCTCTTGGGTGTCTCCCATACAGTAACTCAAAGGGGGAGAATCCCGTAGAGGATTGGGGCACCTCCCTAATAGCAAACATCAGATAAGGAAGTAGACAGTCCCAATCCTTTCCATCTCTATCCACCACTTTCTTCAACATTTGTTTTAGGGTTTTGTTGAATCTTTCAACCAGCCCATCGGTTTGGGGGTGATACACAGATGTACGTAATTGCGTCACTTTGAACAATTTACACAGCTCCTTCATAACCCGGGACATAAAGGGTGTACCTTGGTCCGTAAGCAGTTCTTTACAAATACCCACCCGGCTAAACACAAGAGATAGCTCTTTGGCTATGGTTTTGGCCGAGGTATTTCGGAGAGGGATCGCTTCTGGATAACGGGTGGCATAGTCCATTATAACTAATATGTACTGGTGCCCCCTAGCGGACTTGATTATAGGACCTACCAAATCCATGGCGATCCTCTCAAACGGGACCTCAATGATGGGTAGAGGGACCAGCAGGCTACGGAAATGTGGCATCGGGGCCGACCTCTGACACACAGGGCAGGAGGAACAATAATTTTCTATGTCCTTCATCACCCCCGGCCAATAGAATCTCTGTAATACCCTCTCTCGGGTTTTCTCTGTCCCCAGATGACCTCCAAGAATGTGCCCATGGGCCAACTCCAACACCAACTTCCTGTAAGGTTTGGGCACCACAAGCTGCTCAACGGTTTCTTCTGCCCTTTTTGCCACCCGATACAGTAGGTCCTTCTCTACGCTGAAGTATGGGTAAGTGCAGGTATTATCTGGGTTCACTAACTCGCCATCTATTTTCACTACGTTTTCCCGTGCCTTTATTAGGGCGGGGTCTTTCAACTGTTCTGTGGCAAAGTTTTCCCTGTGAACCTCAAGATCAGAAAACTCCACAGACGGTAGGTTTTCGTCTGAGGAGGTGGGCTCCTCTCCAGTTTCTTGAGTCTCCCCTGCCAATACTGATAAGGGAAATTCCGGAGAGTCCTCACCACTCTCAGGGGAGTTCTGGCTATCACATTCCTGGTACATAGGGGCACCAGTGGGGGGCTCAGGATCATCCCACAGTTCCCAGAACTTCGGAAAATCCCTTCCCACAATGGCGTCATGCGGTAACTGAGATACTAAGCCCACTGGATGAAAGAGGGTACCTTTGGGGGTCTCGAAACACACTGTAGTCACTGGATACTCTCGGGTGTCCCCATGCACACAAATAACAGCTACCTTGCTATTCCCAGAGACCTCTGTTTTAACTAACTCAGCCTTTATCAGGGTCACAAGGCTACCTGAATCCAGCAATACCACAACATTTCTACCATTAACACACATTTTGCATAAATGTTTCTCAGTTCCTCGAATGGCAGTGCATGCGACTGTCGCACACAGCGACTGACGTCTGCCCGTCAGAAAGTCACACTGCATGGGTTCCTCCACAACCGGGCAATTGGCTGCAATATGTCCCGCTTGCCGGCAGCGGTAGCAAACGATCCTTCTTGCGGCCTCTTGAGCCGCTGATTTCCCAGGCTGTTCTCGCCAAACTTGGGGTAGAGCTCCCACCCTCTCACTCTCTCCACCCTCACCCCTTGGAATCCTCTTATCCGCCCCTGGGGATGGTCTGGTCTTAGGGTGGAAAGTCCGAGTGTCTCTGGAAGAGGCCGTCAGGTTCTCTGTAGCCAAGTATTTCTCCACACGATCCACAAGACCATCGGCCGTCTCTGGGTCTCCATGGCTTACCCACTTTTGGATGGCAGTAGGAAGAGCTCTCAAAAACCGATCCATTACAACACGTTCCACAATCTTTGGTGCGGACAAAGTCTCTGGCTGTAGCCACTTTCTGCTCAGGTGAATGAGATCATACATTTGAGACCTGGGGGGTTTTCCAAGCTGGAAAGTCCAGTTATGCACACGCTGAGCCCGGACAGCCAGGGTGACACCCAGCCTTGCCAATATTTCAGCTTTTAGCATCACATAGTCTTTTGCTTGGTTAGGCTCTAGGTCATAGTAAGCTTTCTGCGATTCACCAGTTAACAGAGGAGCCACCAGTCCAGCCCACTGCTCCTCAGGCCACTTTTCTCTTTCAGCGGTCCTTTCAAATGTGGTCAAAAATACCTCTGGATCATCCTCTCCAGTCATTTTTGTCAATAAACGACTCACCCCAAAGGACGCGGTATTAGTGGGACGGCTTTCCTCACTGGTCTGCGGACGTTGCTGCATTACTGCTTCCATCTGTTGTTGTAGTCTCTGCTCTTGCTTCTGCAACAGGTCTATGAAGCGGGCCTCAGATTGCTGCTGGGCTTGTTGCTGAGCCTCCAGACTCTGTTGCAAAGTTGCGTTTGTCTGCTGCTGGGCTGCAAGGCTCTGTTGATGAGCTTGCTGCTGGGCTGCAAGGCTCTGTTGATGAGCTTGCTGCTGGGCTGCGAAGTTCTGTTGTTGAGCTGCAAGGCTCTGTTGATGAGCTGCAAGGCTCTTTTGCAAACCTGCATTTGTCTGCTGTTGATTGGCATTTGCTAGAGCCAGCTGTTTCAGTATCTCCTCCATGCTGGCTTAAAAAAAAACTGCCACTGGTTCTCCACCAACTGTGAGGGGGTTAGCTCGGCAGCGGGTGTGTGTGACCCCCGGGATGGGCTCCCCACACAAAAACAGGCCCAGCAAACGGAGGTTGTGGTTTTCAAAATCAAAAAGGTGCGGTTTATTTTCTATTTACAGTGACAAAACACAGCAAAGCAAAAGAAACATAAACAAAATAAATCCTGGTCAACTTGACCTCTGACTAAACATACAGGTTTCCTAACTAACAACTGGGATCAGCCTAGTGCTGTCCTAGTCCCTAAGTCCCTGGTTTTAAATGTCCAAGCATATAGCCACACAGGCTTTGTCTCACCGCACAGGGGTTCACTCTCCCTAGACAGTCCACACAGGTCTGGGTCCAGGCATGAGCTAACACCTAATGAATCTGGGAGTTCTTATAGAGGCCTTAAACGAGCTGACAAGCTTCAGCTGGTCTCATCAACTCCCTGTTTGCACGACGCCCCACACTCTCCCTAGAGGTATGAGTCATCCATGAGCCCACTAGCCCCAGCTGGGCTTATACAACTCTCCACCTAGTTGTATAAGTCGGCGTAAAGCCTGAATCTGGGCGAAATATATCTACCCCCCTGGATGCAACCAGGTGACTTTACCTTCCTGCTGTCACAGTCCCTAGAAAAAATGTTTTTTTAAAGATGGTTGATGATCAATGCTTTAGCACACTATAGCACAAGGAGAATTTCCCTCACTGTCCTTCCCTGTCCCTAGAAACAAGGATTAGCACAGTAAAACACACTGACACTCTCCCTACTGTGAAGGGGTTAACTCGGTAGCGGGTGTGTGTGATCCCCTGGATGGGCTCCCCACACAAAAACAGGCCCAGCAGACGGAGGTTGTGGTTTTCAAGATCAAAAAGGTGCGGTTTATTTCTCTATTTACAGTGACAAAAAAAAACACAGCAAAGCAAAAAGAAACATAAACAAAATAAACCCTGGTCAACTTGACCTCTGACTAAACATGCAGGTTTCCTAACTAACAACTGGGATCAGCCTGGTGCTGTCCTAGTCCCTAAGTCCCTGGTTTAGTAAATGTCCAAACAAATAGCCACACAGGCTTGTCTCACCGCACAGGGGTTCACTCTCCCTAGACAGTCCACACAGGTCTGGGTCCAGGCATGAGCAAACACCTAATGAATCTGGGAGTTTTTATAGAGGCCTTAAACGAGCTGACAAGCTTCAGCTGGTCTCATCAACTCCCTGCCTGCACGACGCCCAGCCCTCTCCCTAGAGGTATGACTCATCCATGAGCCCACTAGCCTCAGCTGGGCTTCATCAACTCTCTCCCTAGTTGTATAAGTCGGCATAAAGCCTGAATCTGGGAGAAATATACCTACCCCCCTGGATGCAACCAGGTGACTTTACCTTCCTGCTGTCACATACCCCCCCCTCTTGTTTTAACCTTGGGGTTGGAACACCAGCAATCAGGCATTCATGTACTCGAGACAAAGCATCCACATTCCCCATTTGAACGCCAGGGCGATGCTTTACTGTGAAGTTGAATTCCTGTAGGGCCAGGAACCACCTATTCACTCTTCTATTTGTCTCCTTGTTTTGAGCCATCCACTTTAACGGAGCGTGATCCGTAACCATGTCAAAGTGCCTACCTAGCAGATAGTACCGAAGGGAATCTAGAGCCCACTTCACCGCTAAACACTCCTTTTCAACGGTGGCGTAATTTACCTCATGGGACTTCAACTTCCTGCTGAGGTAAATGACTGGGTGCTCTTCCCCGTTCCAGACCTGGGACAATACTGCTCCTAACCCCACATCTGACGCATCACTTTGTACGACAAAGTCTTTAGAGAAGTCGGGTGAGTACAACACTGGCTGGCTACATAAGGCTTGTTTCAAGAATTGGAATGCTGCCTCAGCCTCGGGGGTCCATTTAATCATGACCGACCCTTTCCCTTTCGTCAGGTTGGTTAGGGGCACAGCCTTAGAAGCAAAGTGGGGAATGAAGCGCCGATAATACCCCGCTATTCCCAGAAAGGCTCGTACCTGCTTCTTGCTGTTGGGACGTGGCCAACTCTGGATGGCCTCGACTTTGTTGAGTTGGGGTTTTATTACTCCCCTCCCAATGGTGTACCCAAGATATTTGGCCTCCTCCTGCCCAATGGTACACTTCTTGGGGTTAGCCGTAAACCCCGCTTCCCGGATAGAGTCTAGGACTGCTTGCACTTTTGGCAGATGTGAGGCCCAATCTGTGCTATGGACAATTACGTCATCCAGGTAAGCCGCAGCATACTTCCGATGGGGCCTCAGTATCTGGTCCATTTTCCGCTGGAATGTGGCCGGCGCATTCTGTAACCCGAACGGCATTCTCTTATATTGGAACGCCCCGTCTGGGGTTACAAATGCGGTTTTCTCTTTGGCCGACTTGGCCAGGGGAATTTGCCAATACCCTTTTGTGAGGTCAAGAGTCGTCATGTATCGGGCTGTTCCCAGCCGGTCGATCAACTCATCTATACGTGGCATGGGGTAGGTGTCAAATTTTGTAACTTTGTTCAACTGACGAAAATCGTTACAAAATCGCCAGCTCCCATCCGGTTTAGGCACCAGCACAATGGGACTAGACCAATCACTTTGGGACTCCTCTATCACCCCTAAGTTCAGCATTTTCTGTACTTCCTCCCGTATTGCCTCCCGTTGGGCCTCTGGGATCCGATAGGGTTTTAACTTCACCCTTTCACCGGGCGGGGTAATAATATCATGCTCTACCCCAGATGTTTGTCCCGGCAGCTCAAAGAACACCTCCTTGTTGCGAAGCACAAACTCCTTAACCTCCTGTTGTTGGGGTTGTGACAAGGTGGCTGCTATTCCAACCTCCGGAATCACGCAACCAGTTTGAGCTGGTGACCAAGTTTCTGCGACTAGGGACTCTCTATCCCTCCAGGCTTTCAACAGATTAACATGATAGATCTGTTCGGGCTTTCGCCTTCCTGGTTGTCTGACCTTGTAATTCACTTCGCTCACTTTTTCCATTATCTCGTAGGGGCCTTGCCATTTGGCAAGGAATTTACTTTCAACCGTAGGGACAAGTACCAATATCCTATCCCCTGGGGAAAAGGTACGGGTCTTGGCTCCACGGTTGTACACTCTCTGCTGTGCCAACTGCGCTTGGGCCAAATGTTCCTTCACGATGGGCATTACCTGTGCAATTCGATCTTGCATCAGGGCGACATGCTCAATCACACTCCTGTGGGGAGAACTCTCACTTTCCCAAGTTTCCTTGGCAATATCCAACAGCCCTCTTGGGTGTCTCCCATACAGTAACTCAAAGGGGGAGAATCCCGTAGAGGATTGGGGCACCTCCCTAATAGCAAACATCAAATAAGGAAGTAGACAGTCCCAATCCTTTCCATCTCTATCCACCACTTTCTTCAACATTTGTTTTAGGGTTTTGTTGAATCTTTCAACCAGCCCATCGGTTTGGGGGTGATACACAGATGTACGCAATTGCGTCACTTTGAACAATTTACACAGCTCTTTCATAACCCGGGACATAAAGGGTGTACCTTGGTCCGTAAGCAGTTCTTTACAAATACCCACCCGGCTAAAAACAAGAGATAGCTCTTTGGCTATGGTTTTGGCCGAGGTATTTCTGAGAGGGATCGCTTCTGGATAACGGGTGGCATAGTCCATTATAACCAATATGTAGTGGTGCCCCCTAGCGGACTTGATTATAGGACCTACCAAATCCATTGCGATCCTCTCAAACGGGACCTCAATGATGGGTAGAGGGACCAGCGGGCTACGGAAATGTGGCATCGGGGCCGACCTCTGACACACAGGGCAGGAGGAACAATAATTTTCTATGTCCTTCATCACCCCAGGCCAATAGAATCTCTGTAATACCCTCTCTCGGGTTTTCTCTGTCCCCAGATGACCTCCAAGAATGTGCCCATGGGCCAACTCCAACACCAACTTCCTGTAAGGTTTGGGCACCACAAGCTGCTCAACGGTTTCTTCTGCCCTTTTTGCCACCCGATACAGTAGGTCCTTCTCTACGCTGAAGTATGGGTAAGTGCAGGTATTATCTGGGTTCACTAACTCGCCATCTATTTCCACTACGTTTTCCCGTGCCTTTATTAGGGCGGGGTCTTTTAACTGTTCTGTGGCAAAATTTTCCCTGTGAACCTCTAGATCAGAAAACTCCACAGACGGTAGGTTTTCGTCTGAGGAGGTGGGCTCCTCTCCAGTTTCTTGAGTCTCCCCTGCCAATACTGACAAGGGAAATTCTGGAGAGTCCTCACCACTCTCAGAGGAGTTCTGGCTATCACATTCCTGGTACATAGGGGCACCAGTGGGGGGCTCAGGATCATCCCACAGTTCCCAGAACTTCGGAAAATCCCTTCCCACAATGGCATCATGCGGTAATTGAGATACTAACCCCACTGGATGAGAGAGGGTACCTTTGGGGGTCTTGAAACACACTGTAGTCACTGGATACTCTCGGGTGTCCCCATGCACACAAATAACAGCTACCTTGCTATTCCCAGAGACCTCTGTTTTAACTAATTCAGCCTTTATCAGGGTCACAAGGCTACCTGAATCCAGTAATACCACAACATTTCTACCATTAATACACATTTTGCATAAATGTTTCTCAGTTCCCCGAATGGCAGTGCATGCGACTGTCGCACACAGCGACTGACGTCTGTCCGTCAGAAAGTCACATTGCATGGGTTCCTCCACAACCGGGCAATTTGCTGCAATATGTCCCGCTTGCCGGCAGCGGTAGCAAACAATCCATTTGGCTGCCTCTTGAGCCCCTGACTTCCCAGGCTGTTCTCGCCAAACTTTGGGTAGAGCTCCCACTCTCTCACTCTCTCCACCCTCACCCCTTGGAATCCTCTTATCCGCCCCTGGGGATGGTCTGGTCTTAGGGTGGAAAGTCCGAGAGTCTCTGGAAGAGGCCGTCAGGTTCTCTGTAGCCAAGTATTTCTCTACACGATCCACAAGACCACCGGCCGTCTCTGGGTCTCCATGGCTTACCCACTTTTGGATGGCAGTAGGAAGAGCTCTCAAAAACCGATCCATTACAACACGTTCCACAATCTCTGGTGCGGACAAAGTCTCTGGCTGTAGCCACTTCCTGCTCAGGTGAATGAGATCATACATTTGAGACCTGGGGGGTTTTCCAAGCTGGAAAGTCCAGTTATGCACACGCTGAGCCCGGACAGCCAGGGTGACACCCAGCCTTGCCAATATTTCAGCTTTTAGCATCACATAGTCTTTTGCTTGGTCAGGCTCTAGGTCATAGTAAGCCTTCTGCGATTCACCAGTTAACAGAGGAGCCACCAGTCCAGCCCACTGCTCCTCAGGCCACTTTTCTCTTTCAGCAGTCCTTTCAAATGTGGTCAAAAATACCTCTGGATCATCCTCTCCAGTCATTTTTGTCAATAAACGACTCACCCCAAAGGACGCGGTATTAGTGGGACGGCTTTCCTCACTGGTCTGCGGACGTTGCTGCATTACTGCTTCCATTTGTTGTAGTCTCTGCTCTTGCTTCTGTAACAGGTCTATGAAGCGGGCCTCAGATTGCTGCTGGGCTTGTTGATGAGCTTGCTGCTGGGCTGCAAGGCTCCTTTGCAAACCTGCATTTGTCTGCTGTTGATTGGCATTTGCTAGAGCCAGCTGTTTCAGTATCTCCTCCATGCTGGCTTAAAAAAAACTGCCACTGGTTCTCCACCAACTGTGAAGGGGTTAACTCGGTAGCGGGTGTGTGTGATCCCCTGGATGGGCTCCCCACACAAAAACAGGCCCAGCAGACGGAGGTTGTGGTTTTCAAGATCAAAAAGGTGCGGTTTATTTCTCTATTTACAGTGACAAAAAAAAACACAGCAAAGCAAAAAGAAACATAAACAAAATAAACCCTGGTCAACTTGACCTCTGACTAAACATGCAGGTTTCCTAACTAACAACTGGGATCAGCCTGGTGCTGTCCTAGTCCCTAAGTCCCTGGTTTAGTAAATGTCCAAACAAATAGCCACACAGGCTTGTCTCACCGCACAGGGGTTCACTCTCCCTAGACAGTCCACACAGGTCTGGGTCCAGGCATGAGCAAACACCTAATGAATCTGGGAGTTTTTATAGAGGCCTTAAACGAGCTGACAAGCTTCAGCTGGTCTCATCAACTCCCTGCCTGCACGACGCCCAGCCCTCTCCCTAGAGGTATGACTCATCCATGAGCCCACTAGCCTCAGCTGGGCTTCATCAACTCTCTCCCTAGTTGTATAAGTCGGCATAAAGCCTGAATCTGGGAGAAATATACCTACCCCCCTGGATGCAACCAGGTGACTTTACCTTCCTGCTGTCACACTACCTATAGTTTTCTGTCCCTAGAAAAAATGTTTTTTTAAAGATGGTTGATGATCAATGCTTTAGCACACTATAGCACAAGGAGAATTTCCCTCACTGTCCTTCCCTGTCCCTAGAAACAAGGATTAGCACAGTAAAACACACTGACACTCTCCCTACCTATAGTTTTCTGTCCCTAGAAAAAATGTTTTTTTAAAGATGGTTGATGATCAATGCTTTAGCACACTATAGCACAAGGAGAATTTCCCTCACTGTCCTTCCCTGTCCCTAGAAACAAGGATTAGCACAGTAAAACACACTGACACTCTCCCTACCTATAGTTTTCTGTCCCTAGAAAAAATGTTTTTTTAAAGATGGTTGATGATCAATGCTTTAGCACACTATAGCACAAGGAGAATTTCCCTCACTGTCCTTCCCTGTCCCTAGAAACAAGGATTAGCACAGTAAAACACACTGACACTCTCCCTACCTATAGTTTTCTGTCCCTAGAAAAAATGATTTTTTAAAGATGGTTGATGATCAATGCTTTAGCACAGTATAGCACAAGGAGAATTTCCCTCACTGTCCTTCCCTGTCCCTAGAAACAAGGATTAGCACAGTAAAACACACTGACACTCTCCCTACCTATCCTTCTCTTTCCCTAAACTAAAGGAATCCAGGTTAAGCAAGAAAAAAAATGTCACTGTCCCTGCTTATGCTTCTCTTTCCCTGCTCCGGAACACACTACACAAGGCCGCCGTGCTGGCGGCCTTTTATAGTGTGGGGTGTGTACTAAACACCCTCAGCAATAATTGGCCACAGGCATCCTGCCTGTGGCCAATCATTGCTCTCCTCGCTGCCGGCGCTGTGATTGGCCAAGCATGCGGGGTCACAGTGCATGCTTGGCCAATCACAGCGCCTGGATGACACTGCGATGGCGTAGTGCATTGTGGGCCGTTCGCGTCACTCGAATTAGGCGCGAACGGCCCAAATCGTTCGATCTTCGTCGAACGATCGAACAGCCGATGTTCGAGTCGAACGTATGTTCGACTCGAACACCGAGCTCATCCCTAATAGAGACAGAGCATGGGACTGAGCCTGACACCATGTCTCTCCCTGATAGTAATCATCAGACAGGCACTGCAGATATGATAGAGGTAGAAGTACAACCTACCCTAAGTCAAATCTTACAAGCTGTACAACATTGCACTGCTTCAGTTAACTCAGTTAAGGAACGCTTGGGGGGGCTGACAGAGGAGGTGTCGCTGCAGCGACAAGACCTCCAGAAGATGAAAGAACTAACAACTGCTGCTGAAGGCTGCATCAGTGATCTTGAGGACAAACTACCTCCACTGATTGCTGAAACCCGCACAGCTGCCTGCATAGCCACTGCCACAAGTGACAAAATGAATGATATTAAAAATCATCTTAGACTAAACAATGTTCGCATAGTGGGGCTGCCAGAAAAGGTAGAGGGTCGTGACACCACAGAATTAGTCGAGAAATGGGTGCTGGATCTATTTGGGAAAGAAGCCCTTACCCCCCTGTTCGCTGTTGAAAGGGTGCATCGTGTTCCTGCCAAGGTTCTCCCAGGCAAGGCACCTAGGCCAGTCCTGGCAGAAATACTACACTACTGCGACAGAGAGAAAAAAATTTAAGGCTAGCAAGGGAGAAATCCAATATACTGTACACTACGATGGCACCAGAGTTTCCTTTTATCCCGATTTCTCGGCTGAGGTGCAGAAGAAACGGGACTAATTTGCCATATGCAATACTCTACCCTGCATGACTGTGGATTACAGCCAGAGGTCAGGCGCACTTCTTCAACATAGCCAGGGAAGCAGCAGACTGGCTGGATGTCAATGAGCCCTCTCTTCATGCCAGGAACCGAGACAACGCTGACACCTGAGACCGTTTCCTTGTTCTTCTACAAGCGGATGCATACCTTTGATTCAGTGGTTCTAAAGGGCGCTGCACTCTTTTAAGGGAGTCACTAAATTGTTGCTATGTTTACAGATAAGCTCAGATGGAGGCACCCCCTTGTCAGGGATCGTGAAATGCTCTCTGTGAGATGCCTCACCACTAAATGCGAATGCACCTGATAGGTGTTATCTGTTGGAAAGCTTGGCCTGAAAAGCACCACTACAAGTTACGGTTTCATTTAATTGATACCCATAGCCAGGAAGAACGGTTTCTCAACCCTCTCGGCGAGGTTGTTTCCGAGTTAATCTTTGGTATTTTTCATGCAATGTTTTGTGTTCTGCACTTCTGGATCTACAATACTTACTAGGCCTAAGCAGGTACTTTAGTAGTTTGAGATGCAGATGCACCTCATTTGCCACATTGCATAAGATCTTATCATTAGTCACATGACAGACATATCTCTGGTTACCTGGAACGTTAGGGGACTACATGATCCTTTAACCCCTTCATTACCGAGTCATTGTAAAATGACGTCGGCAGGAAGCCTCCCTCCCTCCGGGTGGACGTCATATGACGTCCTGGGCTTCCGGACGGCTAGGGGGCGCGCGCGCCCGCCGCATCGTTTAAGACCCCGTGCGCATGCCCAGCGGCCGCGATGTCCGCCAGGCACCCGTGATTGCCCGCGATCACAGCAGGACCGTGGATCTGTGTGATCCAGATCCACGTACTGTCAGAGAAGTGGAGACCGATGTGTGTTCCCAGTACAGAGGAACACACATCAGTCTCCTTCCCTTGTGAGTCCCCTCCCCCTACAGTTAGAATCACTCCCTAGGGAACATATTTAACCCCTTGATCGCCCCCTAGTGTTAACCCCTTCCCTGCCAGTCACATTTATACAGTAATCAGTGCAGTTTTATAGCACTAATCGCTGTATAAATGTGAATGGTGCCAAAAACATGTCCAAAGTGTCCGATATGTCCGTCGCAATGTCACGGTCACAATAAATTTTTTTTTTTAAAAATCGCAGATCGCCGCCATTACTAGTAAAAAAATAAAATAAAATAAATTAAAATGCCATAAATCTATCCCCTATTTTGTAGATGCTATAACTTTTGCGCAAACCAATCATCATACGTTTATTGCGATTTTTTTTACCAAAAATATGTAGAAGAATACATATCGACCTAAACTGAGGAAAAAATGTGTTTTTGTTTTTTAAATTGTGATATTTATTAAATCAAAAAGTAAAAATTATTGTGTTTTTTTTTAAATTTACGCTCTTCTTTTGTTTATAGCGCTGATCAAATACCAAACGAAAGCTCTATTTGTGGGAAAAAAAACAAAGATTTCATTTGGGTACAGTGTTGCATGACCAAATTCAATTCAATTCAATCAATGATTCAAAGTGCGACAGCGCTGAAAACGAAAAATTGGTCTGGGCAGAAAGGGGGTGAAAATGCCCTGTATTGAAGCGGTTAAAGAGGGTGATGGCGGGTACGGTCCTGCGTAAGTACCATCCTGCAATAATAGGCCTCCAAGAGACCCATCTCACTCCAGAGACACTTAGCTGTGTAAAGTACTCCTGGGCACAAAAGATATATCATGCCAGGCATACCTCATACTCCAGAGGGGTGCGAGTTCTTGTACACAAATCTCTGGATTTTTATAAACTAGCTGCCCCGGAGGGGCGATATGTATTTTTATATTGTAAATTGTTCTCTTTAATATGTATCATAGCTGTGGTATACATACCTCCACCCTTTTCCATTTCAGTGCGGTGGGACCTGCTGTTCTTCACTTTAGATAAGCCTGACATTCCAATCTTTGTCCTGGGTGATTTTAATAATGTCCTAAATCCTGCTATAGACAGACCTCCCCCTCAAATTTAGGTTCCTCTAATGAGGCACCCCACTGTTACGATATATAGAAGAGGTGAAATAGGTGGATGTATGGATAGAAAAGTACCCTGCAACTGTCCAATTCTCCTGTTATTCTTATTCTTAGACATATGGATCACTGTCCCGTATAGATCTTTGTCTTAGGTCAGCTTGATCGATTGGGCTAGTTAATGTATGCCCAGCGGCTTCGGTGATTGCTGCCCTAAAGCTTCCTACATGGGGCTATGACAATTCCCCGGAAACAGTTATGGCAGAACTAGTGAAATTCTACTTGTATCTCTATGCCTCTAAGGTCTCCTATACCCCAGAGGCCCTATCAAGTTATTTACAGTCTATCAATATACCCACCCTATCAGACGCTTACAGAACAAGTCTGGATGCTCCTCTTACGTTAGAGGAGATACGGGAGGCGACAAGCTCTTTTTCCAACTCCAAAGCACCTGGGGATGATGGGCTGCCAATAGAGGTATTCCAACAATACACTAAAAACCCTTTACCTAAGCTGTTGAAAGTATTCAACGACGCCCATTTGTATGGACGGTTACCGCCTTCCATGAACAAGGCTAGTACTATTTTGCTTTTAAAGCCTGATAAGCCAGCTATGGAGCCCAATTCCTATAGACCTATTTCCTTGTTACAAGCTGTCATAAAAATGTTGTCTAAAGTACTGGCTCGGAGGCTTAACAGAGTAATTGCTGATATCTTTCATGCAGAAAGCCCAGCTGGCTTCATGCCTATAAAATCCACTGCTGTCAACCTCAGACGACTTTATATAAATATGCAAACACCAGCTGATAACTGAGGGGTGAGAGCGGTTTTGTCCCTGGACGCGAACAAAGCGTTTGATAGCTCGAAGTGGTGCCATTTGTGCTGGAAAGATTTGGCTCTGGAGAAAAATTAATTGCATGGGACCGTTTATTGTATCATAATCCCCAGGCTACTATCCGGGGGGGTGACAGGACCTCACAGGTATTTTCACTGGGTAGGGGTACGAGGCAGGGGTGCTCTCTCTCCTATTTGCCCTTGCAATAAAGCGCCTGGCGGCTAAAATTAGGACCAGCTCTCTGGTTGAGGGTTTTAAATATGGTGCATACCATGAAAAGATCATGTTGTATGCAGACGACATGCTGCTTTTGATGGGAAACACATGCCCCTCTTTGCAGGCAGTAATGGACATAATCACTGAATTTGGCACATACAGGTGAAACTTGAAAAATTTGAATATCGTGCAAAAGTTAATTTATTTCACTAATGCAACTTAAAAGGTGAAACTAATATATGAGATAGACTAATTACATGCAAAGCAAGATGGTTCAAGCCGTGATTTGTCATAATTGTGATGATTATGGCTTATAGCTCATGAAAATCCCAAATCCACAATCTCAGAAAATGGAATATTGTGAAAAGGTGCAATATTCTAGGCTCAAAGTGTCCCACTCTAATCAGCCAATTAAGCCATAACACCTGCAAAGGGTTCCTGAGAGCCTTTAAATGGTCTCTCAGTCTGGTTCAGTAGGAATCACAATCATGTGAAAGACTGCTGACCTGACAGTTGTGCAGAAAACCATCATTGACACCATCCATAAGGAGGGAAAGCCTCAAAAGGTAATTGCAAAAGAAGTTGGATGTTCCCAAAGTGCTGTATCAAAGCACATTAATAGAAAGTTATGTGGAAGGGAAAAGTGTCGAAGAAAAAGGTGCACAAGCAGCAGGGATGACTGCAGCCTGGAGCGGATTGTCAGGAAAAGGCCTTTCAAAAGTGTTGGGGTTTTTCACAAGGAGTGGACTGAGGCTGGAGTCCGTGCATCAAGAGCCACCACACACAGACGGATCCTGGACATGGGCTTTAAATGTCGTATTCCTCTTGTCAAGCCACTACTGAACAACAAACAACGTCAGAAACGTCTTACCTGAGCTAAAGAAAAACAGACCTGGTCTGTTGCTCAGTGGTCCAAAGTACTCTTTTCTGATGAGAGCAAATTTTACATCTCATTTGGAAACCAAGGACCGAGAGTATGGAGGATTAATGGAGAGGCACACACTGCAAGATGCTTGAAGTCCAGTGTGAAGTTTCCACAGTCTGTGTTGATTTGGGGAGCCATGTCATCTGCTGGTGTTGGTCTACTGTGCTTCATTAAGTCCAGGGTCAACGCAGCCGTCTACCAGAAGATTTTGGAGCACTTCATGCTTCCTTCCGCAGACGAGCTCTATGGAGATGCGGACTTCATTTTCCAGCAGGACTTGGCACCTGCCCACACTGCCAAAAGCACCAAAACCTGGTTCAATGACCGTGGGATTACTGTGCTTGATTGGCCAGAAAACTCGCCTGACCTGAACCCCATAGAGAATCTATGGGGCATTGCCAAGAGAAAGATGAGAGACATGAGACTGAACAATGCAGAAGAGCTGAAGGCCGATATTGAAGCAGCCTGATCTTCTATAAAACTTCAGCAGTGCCACAGGCTGATAGCTTCCATGCCACGCCGCATTGGGGCAGTAATTGCTGCAAAAGGGGCCAAAACCAAGTACTAAGTACATATGCATGCTTATACTTTTCAGAGGTCCGATATTGTTTTATGTACAATCCTTGTTTTATTGATTGCATGTAATATTCTAATTTTCTATGATTGTGGATTTGGTGTTTTCATGAGCTGTAAGCCATAATCATCACAATTATGACAAATCACGGCTTGAATTATCTTGCTTTGCATGTAATGAGTCTATCTCATATATTAGTTTCACCTTTTAAGTTGCATTAGTGAAATAAATGAACTTTTGCACGATATTCAAATTTTTCGAGTTTCACCTGTATTTAGGCTTGACTATTAACTGGACCAAATCAGCCCTGTTGCCACTGGATGGAGCCCCCAGTTACCTTCTTTCTGCCCAGTGCCTATAGTGGGGCAGTTCAGATATTTGGAGATCATAATCTTGGCTGAGATTGTGGACTATTGCCATTTGAACATATTTCCCCTGCTGTCACGATTTAGGGATAAGATGAAATGGTGGTCTAAACTACTGCTGTCAGTGGCGGGTAAAGCTAACTTAGCAAAAAATAGGATTTTTATAACAGCTTACCTGTAAAAATCATTTTCTTGGAGTACATCACCGGACACAGAGCAGTATAGTAATTACTATGTGGGTTATAGGCCACCTTCAGGTGATGGACACTGGCACACCCAAGACAGGAAGACCCTCCCTATATAACCCCTCCCATACAGGGGGTACCTCAGTTTTTGTAGCAAAGCAATATACATATATCCCAACAAGAGGGGAGGGACCTCTGTATTCTTGTACTCCAAGAAAAGGATTTTACAGGTAAGCTGTTATAGAAATCCTATTTCTTTCTCGTACATCACGGGACACAGAGCGGCATAGTAATTACTATGTGGGTTATAGAGATTACCTTCAGGTGATGAACACTGACACACCCAAGACAGGAAGTCCCCTCCCCTATATAACCCCTCCCATACCGGGAGTACCTCAGTTTTTTTGCCAGTGTCTAAGGTGTTGGTCACGGTTAAACATGTGTCTGGGTTTGTGTGTAGGTTCAATCCTTGGGCCTAGGCAAGCCATTCCGGATCCGTCCAAAGTGCTTCATAGCCAAAACGGTCGGTACCCGGGCCTCGGCAAGAAGAACGAGGTTTTGCCTGTAATGCCTCACTTAGGAGGGCTGGACCCTGGGATCCAGTTCTCTGGTTATACCCAAAACAGAGATGTTTTCTGGCAGGGTGCTATACAGGTCCAGGGGAGTTGTGCTCCTTGGGACCCCGGTCTCTGAAGGTCTGCTGACATTGCCCGCCGTGAGGGGTGAGGTTTGGGCTTCTGTGCCAAACAGGGTCCTGCGGCGTGGAAAAGGTAAGTGGAGATCCCTGAGGAACTTGGTTCTGCAGGGATCTTCAATTCTAACTTTGTATATTCTTTATTATTTTTCATGTTACATAACATTTTATAAAATTACATACATTTATTTTATCCTTATTTCACGTATAATGTTTTAATATTGTTTTCTATAGTTAACTCCTCCCCCCCTCTCCCCTTCCCTCCCTTAGTCCTTTTGCGCACTCAGAAGACAAAAAGATAAACCGGGAAGTACACTCTACTATTCTCTAATGTTATTTACTGGAAACTATTTTATCTTTACCTTATTTAACTCTTTTCTTTTCCTCCACTTCCATTCCCCCTTTCCCTTCTCTCCTCCTGATCCTCCCACGTGTCTAGCTTCTTTTTCTTGAGCCCCTAGCTTCTCTATCTATCTATCCTCTATCCAGTCCTCCTATCTCCACCGTCCAGTTCCCACTTTTAAGTCCATTCCTTTACTCTTCTCAATCCTTCCTCAGTTAGGGCGGGCACCCTATTTTCCTCAACCAGGGGTCCCACATTGTTTTAAATTTTTTATAATTACCCCGTCTCGTCAAGACAACTTTTTCTTTCCACATTGTTACCTTTATCACATTAACCCACTCTGCCAATGTCGGTGCCTTCTGTGCTTGCCAGTTTTGTGCTATTACCTTCCTGGCCTGATACAGGCACCTCAGCACTACTTCCAGGTTGTCTTTTAATCCATTTCCCTCCTCTATACCCAATAAACATACCCTGGCCTCCGGTTCCAGAGTTGTCCCAAAAGTCGTGTTTATAATGTTCAATACCCCAACCCAATATCTATATAGTTTTGGGCATTGAAGGTCCCCCATCTCTTGACATCTGGGGCACTTGTCATCTGCTCTCCTTCCAAACATGTGTAGCCTCTTTGGGGTGTAATAAACTCTGTACACTAAGAACAAGTGTGACACTCTCTGTGATGGGGAGAGTGAGACCATTGTTCCCTGTTCCAGTACCCGTTCCCATTGTGCAGTTGTTATGGGTCCTATATCCTCCTCCCATTTTGCTCTATCTTTCCCCAACCTCTTCTCAGTTATACCCCCCTTAATCTGTGCATATAATTCTGAAATAAGGCCTTTTGATGTTCCTATCTTAATTAGCCGTTGAAGGTGGGGAATTTTTTGCCAACGCACCGGTTGTGCTTTAAATTGGATTTGAAGTGCGTGTCTTATCTGCAGATAAGTGTAAAATAATGAGTTTGGGATAGCATACTCTCTACTTAGTTCTGAAAATGCTTTCAATGTGTTGCCTTTATACAGCTGGTTCAGTCTAGTTCTACCCCGCTGTTCCCATTCCTTTAACTTCCCCATAACTTGAATTTCTGGTAGATTTTTATTTTCCCAGAGAGGGGCATATTCCGTTAGCCCTTTATATCCCATTGCCTGTTTACCTTCCCGCCATGTTCTTATGACCGCTCTCAATGTTGGGTTCTTCATGGGGAAGGAATCAGCCTCCAAATTTTCTATTATGGTGTTATGTGGGGCCCCCATTAACATCATTTTCCCGCTGGCCTCTCCTCCTCCCTCCATTGTACACCCCTTCAGATGCTGTAACTGGGCCGCTATAAAGTAACTATAGGGGTGTGGAATGGCCAGCCCTCCCTCGTTTATTGATAACTGTAATTTTTGGAGACTGATTCTTGCCCTACCCTTCTTCCAGATTAATTCTCTGAAAAGGGTCTCTATTTTTTTAAACCAGGCTTTCCCGATCCATACTGGGGCATTATGGAGCACATAAAGTAGTTGTGGCATCCAGATCATCTTGATAAGATTACTTAGTCCAGCTACTGATAGAGGAAGACGTTCCCAAATATCTGCCTTTTGTTTAAACTTAGCTAAGAGTGGTCTTAAGTTATTATCAATATATTGTTCTGGATCTCGTGTCACCTCTATCCCCAAATATTTCATTTTTTCCACTACTTTCAATAGAGGGATTCCTTCACAGAGGGCAATATCTACAGGATCCACTGGTAGAAGTGCAGACTTCTCCCAATTTATCGCCAGTCCCGAGAAACGGACAAATACCTCCACCGTCTGCATTGCCTTTTTTAATGACGTTGAGGAATCCCCCAAGAAAAGCAGGATATCATCTGCGTAAAGTGCAATTTTCTCCTCACCCACTTTCCTCTGAAATCCCTGTATCGTCTTTTTGGATCTAATTGCTATTGCTAATGGCTCTATTGCTAACGCAAAAAGGAGGGGGGACAGAGGGCAGCCCTGCCTTGTCCCCCTCTCCAGCCTAAAGCTCTTTGAATATTCATTATTAATTTTTATTTTTGCGCTTGGGGAGTTATAGAGCGTTTTTACCCATTTAATAAAGACGGAGCCAAATCCAAATTTCTCCAACACGTGCCAAAGGTAATCCCACTCTAGGCTATCAAAAGCCTTGATAGCATCTAGGGATAAGATAGCTCTACCACTACTGTTCTCAGTTGGCCTCTGTAAATTCAGATAAATCTTCTGATATTGGTGCTGGTAGCTCTATTAGGGATGAATCCGGATTGATCCGGATGTATTAAATTTCTGAATATATCTATTCATTCTGGCTGCCAGCACTTTAGCCAATATCTTGACGTCTGAGCACAGCAGTGAGATTGGTCTATAAGATGATGTATCTAATTGGTCTTTCCCCTCTTTATGGAGTACTATTATGGTGGCCTCTAACATTGAGGCCGGCAATTTCCCTTCTTCTACCGCCCAGTTTAGCACCTTTAGCAATTCAGGGAGGAGCACCTCCCCATATTGTTTGTAGATTTCCACCGGTAGGCCATCTGGCCCAGGGGACTTCTGATTAGCCATTTCTGCTACTGCTAATTGGATTTCTTCTAGGGTTATCGGTGACTCTATAGCTCTTCTATCCTCCACCGATAAGGCCGGTGTCTCTATCCCCCCCAGGAATTCCTCCATTTGTAACATCTCATCTTCCCTTTTTGATTTATATAAGTCCTGAAAATAGGTCTCAAACGTCTTCAGTATTTCAGATGACTGAGAGGATATCTCTCCCCCCATCTTCCTTATTGCGGGAATACTTGATGGAGCTGAATTAGTTTTAGCCAATAGAGCCAATGTATGACCTACACTTTCCCCTTCTGCAAAGGTACTCTGTTTTTGAAATAGACGCTTGTTCTCTTCTTTCCTCACAACTGCCATTTTGTACTCCTGTTGTTTCTCAAGCCATTCTCTTTGTTTCATCGGGGTTGGGTCCTTCACATATTGTTCTTCTGCCTCTCTCACCTCTTTCCTAATCTTCTCTTCCCATACCCTAGAGTTTTTTTTAATCTTGGCTATTTGTTGGATCAATATTCCCCTAAGAAAGGCCTTTAGGGTGTCCCAAATCACTCCCACCGGTGCTGTCCCTTCATTAAAGCTCATCATCTCGATTAATTTTATATTTATCTCTTCTGGTTTTCCCATTAGTTCTAACCAGAAGGGGCTCACTTTCCAATTACTTGGAAGGCACTTTTTACCTGTATTTATGGTCAGCACCAGTGGTGAGTGGTCCGACACCCCTCTTGGGTAATAGACGATTTTACCGATCCGCTGCAAGCTAATTTCGTTTCCTAGGGCCATATCTATTCTAGATAATGTAGAGTATGAGCTTGAGAAACAGGAGTACTGCCTCTCATCTGGGTTTCCCATTCTCCAGATATCGCACCATCCAACCTCTTCCAGAAACTGAGTTAAGCGTCCCTCTCCCCTCCCATCTGTCCGTGTCCCTGGTGGAAATTTGTCTATTGTTCTATCCAATACTGCGTTAAAGTCCCCTACTACTATTATGGGGCATTCTTCCTTATTTAACGCAAATTCCACAACTTTGTATAGGATCTCCATATTAAAGGGTGGTGGAACATAAATATTTACTAGTACATATGGTTCATCTTCTATCAAACAGTGCAAAAAGATAAAGCGACCCAGTTCGTCTATCCTAGCCTCTTTGCAAACAAACGACAACCCCCTTTTCACCAGTATACTCACCCCCCTAGAGTAAGAGGAATGGACTGAGTGATACTGCGACTGGTATTTCCTATTGGATAGTTTTCCCTTTGTTTCTTTTGTTAAATGAGTCTCCTGAATGCAAATTAAATCCACCCTATACCGTTCAAACGTAGAGAATACTGCAGCCCTTTTTATCGGGTCACCCAACCCCCAGACATTCCAGGAGCCTATATTAAATGTTTTAGGCCGCATATCTATCCAACGGCAAAATAGCAAACAGAAAGCATATAAAAACAAGAGACCCAACTGGGCCTCAAAATATTCGACCTTGGGCAGAGGCTACTAAACACGCATAACCTGCAAAAAAAATCCTTAATACTCATGATCAGAAGGAAAAAAGATAAACAAATACAAAAAGCAACAATTACCCTACTATTCCATCTTTGTCCTTGAACTGTTACTAGATTGCTTTTTTTAAATATAAAAAAAACAGAGAATCCCATCTTTTAATTTAAACTGTGAAATCTTAATATCGTGTTTTTGTGAATCAAGCAGAGAAGCTTTACTTCCTATCATAAAGGAAAATTAGGTAAATAAAAAATAAGTAAAAAAGTGAGTAGAGATAAAAAAGATAAAACAATTTAAATTTCAATTTCAAAGATGCCGCCAATCCAGAAGGAGCAATATCGTAGGCCTACTCTAATCCTCCCAAATTTTTATCTAAACTTTCCCAAAGGTATAATGTCTATAATTTGGTTTTGTTTTCTTCCAGCCACTGTGCTGCTTTTTCCGGTGAGTCAAAGAATTGAGGGCCCTCCTGTGTCGTTATTCTTAAGCGCGCTGGGTATAATAATGCATATGTGATTTTATTTTTTAAGAGGTTACGCTTAATTGATGTAAACTCGGCTCTACGTTTGCTTAATTCCGGTGAGAAACCTGGATATAATGATATTCTTGACCCTTCATAGAAGATGTCCCTCTTTTCTCTTGCTTTTTGTAATACAACTGTCTTATCAGTGTAATTAAGGAACTTCACTAGTAGGGGTCTAGGATATCCATCTTTTAGCTGGGCCCTAAATGGGACTCTATGAGCTCTTTCTATTGCAAAGAGTGATGAGAAGACACTCTCCCCAAACGTATCCCTGAGCCACTTCTCTAGAAAGCTGATGGGGTGGGTGCCCTCACTTCGTTCCGGGAGACCCACCACCCGTATGTTGTTTCTGCGTAACCTATTTTCAATTTCGTCAAGTTTTGATGCTTGCCACCCCATTTGTTCTTTCATTGCCTTGATCTCCTGTTTCAATGGGTACACCTCATCTTCCACTTGGCTTATTCTCTCCTCTACAGCTGTTGTCCTTAACACCGTCCTCTGCAGTTCTTGGCCCATGGTTGCTAGTTGCTCCTTTATCCCTTTTATCTGTTCAGATACGTTATCCAATGAGCCTCTACATGCTTTCACGGCCCTTAGTACCTCTTTTAACGTTGGCTCTTCCTCCCCGGTTACGGCAGCCTCCGGGCCTGTTGTGGAGTTTACCATTTGAGTTATTGCAGGTGCATCCGCAGCCCCTGGAGTCTCTCCCACAGAGCCCCTTTTACTCCCTATTTTCGGGCCTGTTGTACCATGGCCTAAGCTTTTTCTGTCTGCCGCAGTACCTGTTTGATTTCTCCCCCCCTGTGTTTGTTGATGTTGAGCCCCTCTACCTGGTGAGATTGCCGAGATATGGGCAAACCTCTCCAATTTAGCTGCAATAGCTGCTGCCGCTGCCTGCATTGCTCTTTTTCTTTTGCCGCTCGCGTTGAGACCCCCCACTCTCTTGATTAGGCTGTTCTTTTTTTGATGCCATCCTGTACTCTATATCCTGGCCAGGTACTATTGACCACTGTTTGAGTAGGCAATTTGAGTGAAGGAGAGATGGGGGCCCAAGCTGGGGGTGAGTAGGGGTAAAATAAGTTTTGATTTGCTGTTGTTTCCCAGTTCAATTCAATGTGCTACCGTGTACTACAGTACAGTCCTCAGCCATTTATTAATCACTCTAGTCCCGGCTAATGGCAGGGGGATCAGTTCTAAATCTGCTTTACCAGCTCAGTTAATTATTCAGAATGCACAAAATGCTCAGTTCATAGTGTGGTATTCAGCCTGCTGCCCTGTTACATAGACCATCCAGGTCCTGAGGGCGTATCAACTGTCCAGTTGTATTGGGATATGTAATAACCTCCACCACCGCTCCCCCCAGCAAACCTCCGGCAGTATTACCGGTGTGTGTGCTACCACTGCTGCACTTTCATCCACATATTCTCTTCATATATCTGAACAGGCTGCACATACCCATGTGAGATGGTTCACAGGATCCCCGCTGCCTCCACCGTACAGATAGCCGCTGTTCCTGGCGTGTAAGTCACCTCTCCTCTTCTCCTCCTTTCCTCCTCGGTTCACAGCTCCCGCCGCATAGTTCGCGATCTCGCGGGATCTCGCAAGGCACCGTGGGATTACGAAGGACGATCACGGAGGGCAGGGCTGCCTCACAACCGCTGGTGCACAGAGCGCATCCCTGGGCTCCCGCTCACACTGCCCGGCTCATCCCCGATAGCGAAGGTATGGCGAGATCCTCTATGCCTGTGTCCAGCAGCTAATACATTGCGGTTATCCGGGCGGGGGGGGTCAAAACAAAGGAGCAGATCGGGCGGCGGTCACACACACATCCCAGTCCTTGCTCCACACACACTCCCATCCCCTCCATCAGCATCCGGTCACGCCCCCGTCGCTGGTGTGGTACGCGGGGATCTTCAATTCTAATGTGTTTTTTCTGCCTGTTACCTTATGGTTATTCCCGCTGGTCTATGCATGCCTAAATTGTAAATCCTGAAATACATTTTCACATAGGATTCAAGACATTGTGCTGTACCTTACTTAACCAGTAGAGGCCGCTGTGGGATGTCTTTGGGCTATACCTCCTATTGGTGTAAGCCCAGGCAGATGATAGACTCTCGCTGTAGAGAAGCTGCAAATTCGTCTGTCATGCTTACCACAGGCTCTGTCATCCCCAGGCTCTGTATATAATCAGCGGTGGGTCCTGGCTCCTCTCCCTATTGCCTACATGCCTCTCCATGTGCGTCAGCGTCGGCGGCGCATACGTGCACGCGCGCACACACTCAATATGTGAGAAATAGGACGGAAGGGGGCAGGGCTTGGCGGATGACGCTCTGTGCTCGCTGGCGTGCTTCTGCGCATGTGCGGGCGTCCCAGCCTCTTAAAAAGCGCAGTTTTTTTCTGTGGAGCTGCTGTGGAGGGACAGAGCATGGGCTTGGTGGTAAACAGATACCTAGAGGTATACAGCAGGCGGTTGATACAGGCATCCCCTAGAAAGGCACATTAGTTAGGCACATGACTGATATATATAGCAGCAAGTACGCTAGACTATAAGTCAGTAAGTGGTGTATTTGGCTATAGATACCTCAGCTTTGGGCTAAGGAATATGCCATCCAAGGGCTCTGGAACTAAAAATCCTAAGAAGCAGAAAGGGTCTCCATCGGGCTCTGAGGATCTGGGGCATGCTTCTGCTACACCAGTCTCCCCTGAAAAATCAGAGGTTAGTACCCGCAGGGAGCCCTCAGGAGTGCTAGGTGCTGCGGCTGCCCTCAGTTCACCTGCTCCTGTGTATGTAACAGAGGAGGCTTTTGCCTCAGCTCTGGGAGGATTGGAGCAAAGATTGGCGGCATTAATCGCTTCTTCTCTGCCAGAGAGAAAGCGCGCCAGATCTCTGTCTCCTTCATTAGAGTACCTGTCAGCAGAGCAACAGTCCCACGAAGGGATTGACCTGCCTGAGGGGGATCAGGCTGAGGATGAATCTGCCTCAGAAGAGTCTACTGTGGAGGAACCATTTTCAGCGTCTCAAGCTGAAAGACTGTTGGTCCAGTCCTTGACGGTCATGGTTCGGTGAGCCTTTAAGTTGCCCCTTTCTGATCCAACGACTGCTTCTGTTTCCTCGCTGGGGTCTTTAAAAGCACCACAGGCCAATTGTTCCTTCCCAGTCCATCCGTTACTGGAAGGACATATTTACCAGGATTGGGAACATCCTGATAAACCGTTTGCTCCTCCTAAGAGGTTTTCGGTGATCTATCCTATGGAAGAGAAGTTCACCCAAAAATGGAGTGTGCCTACAGTAGACGCGGCCATCTCCTGTGTGAACAAGTCCCTGACATGTCCAGTGGATAATGTTCAGATGTTCAAGGATCCAATAGACAAAAAATTGGAATCCTTGTTAAAATCTGCCTTTTCTACAGCTGGGGCTGTGGCACAGCCAGCAGTAGCAGCTATTGGTGTTTGCCAAGCCTTAAAAGATCAGATGAAGCTGGTTTTAAGGGATTTGCCAGATCAGCAGGCTCATGATCTGGCTGATTTGCCTAGAGCATTATGCTTTGCGGTTGACGCCATCAAGGATTCGATCCATCAGGCCTCCCGCCTTACGCTGTCATTAGTACACATGCGTAGACTTCTATGGCTCAAGAACTGGTCAGCTGAGACACCCTGTAAAAAGCTTCTAGCCAGTTTTCCATTTCATGGCGAGCGTTTATTTGGCGAAGACCTGGATAAATATATCCAGAAGATTTCCAGTGGTAAAAGTACCCTCTTGCCGGTCAAGAAGAGGTTTAGGGGCCCCTCTTTCAAGAGGCCTACCTCCCCAGTCCCTGGGACGTCTGTCTCTAAGCAGTTCCGACGGCCTCCCTGATCAAATTCTGGGGGCAAAACTCAGGGACAACCTCAGGGTAATAAAAAACCCTGGAACCGAAGAGGTACTAAACCAGCCTCCAAGTCGGTCCTATGAAGGGCTGCCCCCACTCAAGCGGGTGGGGGGGAAGACTTCAGTTGTTCGCAGCAACTTGGCGAGAGACGATCAGAGACAGATGGGTGCTCTCCACAGTAACTCTGGGATACAAATTGGAGTTAAGGGATTTCCCTCCTCCCCACTTTATGTGGTCAAACGTGTCAAAAGATCCGTTAAAGAGAGGATCTCTCCTTTTGGCATTGGACCAACTGTTACTCCAAGGAGTAATTGTGGAGGTTCCTATGGAAGAACTGGGGTTGGGATTATACTCAAACCTCTTTACAGTCCCAAAGCCAAACGGGGACGTAAGGCCCATATTGGATCTCAAGGGTCTAAACAAATTCCTGAACATCCGGTCTTTTCGGATGGAGTCGATTCGGTCAGTAGCCGCTACCCTGCAAGGGGGAGAATGGTTAGCTTCCATCGACATCAAAGATGCCTATCTGCACGTTCCCATTTTTCCGGGTCATCAAAGGTTTCTACGCTTTGTGGCTGTGGGGCGTCATTTTCAGTTCGTGGCCTTACCTTTCGGTCTGGCCACAGCACCACGGGTGTTTACAAAAATTTTGGCCCCTCTGTTGGCCGACCTAAGAACTTGAGGTGTGTCGATAATGACGTACTTAGACGACCTGTTGTTAATAGATCACTCGGTTACCAAACTAAGGGTAGTGATTCACGACACAATCAGGTACCTGGAGTCTTAAGCCTCGTACACACGACCGGGTTTCTCGGCAAGAACCAGCAAGAAACTTGCTGGCAGAGCTTTCTTGCCGAGTAAATCGGTCGTGTGTACGCGGCTATCATGTTTCTCGTCAAGAAAACCGACAAGAATCTCGACGAGAAAAATAGAGAACCTGCTCTCTCAACGTGTTTTTTCTTGACGAGATTCTTGGCCGTGTGTCAAAGGCTTTACGGTTGGGTCATCAACCTAGACAAGTCAGCCTTACAACCAGTGAAGAGTCTGGAATATTTAGGGCTGCGGGTGGACTCAGACCAAAAGAAGATTTTCTTGCCCCTGGCAAAGATATCTTCTTTGAGGGACCTAATCCAGCTGGTTTGTGCAAAAAGACAGCCGTCCATACGCCTGTGCATGCGGTTGCTGGGAATGATGGTGGCGTCGTTCGAAGCTGTACCGTACGCCCAGTTCCACTCAAGGCAATTGCAGAGGGCCATCCTTTCAGCATGGAACAAAAAGGTTCAGGCCCTAGACTTCCCGATGTCCCTGACCTCTTCAGTTCGGAAAAGCCTCTGTTGGTGGTTGGTACCCCAAAATCTGCAAAAGGAGAAATCTTTTAGTCCGATTTCTTGGAAGGTGGTCACTACAGATGCCAGTCTGGTAGGCTGGGGGGCAGTACTGGAGCAATGGTCTCTCCAGGAGAGATGGTCGGATACAGAGAAGGCTCTGGCCAGCAACCTTCTGGAAATTCGGGCGGCTCGGTATGCCCTAAAAACATGGACATCCAAGCTTCGGGGGTCCCCTGTCAGGATTCAATCAGACAATGCCACAGCAGTGGCATACGTCAATCACCAGGAGGGCACCAGGAGTTGTGCAGCCCAGAAGGAGGTGAATCACATCTTGAAATGGGCAGAAAGGCATGTCCCATGCATATCCGCTGTCTTTATTCCAGGAATAGAGAATTGGAAGGCGGACTTCCTGAGTCGCCAGCAGTTATCCCCAGGGGAATGGTCCCTTCACCCCGACATTTTTCAATCAATATGTCAGCGGTGGGGAACACCGGACGTAGATCTGCTAACATCCAGATTCAACGCAAAGGTGGACAGATTTGTGTCTCGGATGAGGGATTCCCTCGCTTGCGGATCGGATGCGCTGGTGTTCCCATGGGATCAGTTCAAACTAATATGAACGTTTCCGCCACTACAGTTGTTACCTCGGCTCCTCCGCAGGGTCAGGTTGGAAAAGAAGCCCGTGATTCTGGTGGCTCCAGCGTGGCCCCGAAGATCCTGGTACGCGGAGATTGTAAAGATGTCTGTGGGCAGTCCTTGGACCCTTCCACTTCGTCCGGACCTGCTTTCACAAGGACCGATATACCACCCTTCCTTACTAACTCTAGGTTTAACGGTCTGGCTATTGAATCCCTCATCCTAAAAAAGAGAGGTCTAACTCTGTGATATCTACTATGATCAATGCCAGGAAGCCGGTATCTAGGCATATTTACTATAGAGTTTGGAAGGCGTACGTCGCTTGGTGTGAGGCCAGGAACTGGCATCCTCGTAAGTACGTTATAGGCAGAGTTCTGGACTTCCTGCAGTGGGCTGTGGACAGGAAGTTAGCCTTAAGTACTATTAAGGGTCAGGTTTCGGCCTTGTCAATACTTTTTCAAAGGCCCCTAACCTCGCATTCACTAGTTAAAACTTTTTTGCAAGGGGTGACTCGTATTAACCCACCAGTTAAAGCTCCCATATGTCCATGGGACCTAAACCTGGTTCTATCGGTTCTTCAGAGACAACCATTTGAACCCTTGCGGCACATTCCCTTGGTTCTTCTCACCAGGAAATTGTTTTTTTTGGTAGCCATATCCTCGCCAGGAGAGTGTCGGAATTGGCCGCTATGTCCTGTAGGGAGCCATATTTGGTTATCCATAAGGACAGAGTAGTTCTACGTCCTCATCCAACCTTTTTTCCCAAGGTGGTATCGAGTTTTCATTTGAACCAAGATGTGGTTCTTCCTTCCTTTTTTCCCCAAGCCTAGCTCGGTAGAAGAGAAATTATTACATTCTTTGGATGTAGTAAGAGCGGTTAAGGCTTATCTACAAGCCACCGCTCAGATTCGGAAAATGGATATTTAATCTGCCGGAAGGCCCGAAAAAGAGCCAGGCAGCGTCGAAATCTACTCTTGCTAAGTGGATTGGACAGATCATTGTTCAAGCCTATGGCTTAAAAAGGAAGTTGCCTCCATTTAAGATTAAAGCAGTTGGTACTTCCTGAGCAGTGCAGCATCAGGCCTCCATGGCTCAAATTTGTAAGGCCGCGACATGGTCTTCAGTAAACACGTTCACTAGGTTCTACCAGGTGGATGTAAGAAGTCAGGAGGATGTCGCCTTTGGGCGCAGTGTGTTGCAGGCTGCAATTTAGATCCTCATGTCTGTTGGCGCCCAGCTTATGTATGGTGTCACCCTCCCCTCATTTGGGCATTGCTTTGGGACTTCCCACATAGTAATTACTATGCCGCTCTGTGTCCCCGTGATGTACGAGAAAGAAAATAGGATTTTTATAACAGCTTACCTGAAAAATTATTTTCTTGGAGTACATCACGGGACACAGAGCTCCCACCCCTCTTTTGGGGACACTTATTGCTTTGCTACGAAACTGAGGTACTCCCGGTATGGGAGGGGTTATATAGGGGAGGGGACTTCCTGTCTTGGGTGTGCCAGTGTCCATCACCTGAAGGTAATCTCTATAACCCACATAGTAATTACTATGCCGCTCTGTGTCCCGTGATGTACTTGAAGAAAGAAAGAAAGGTCTTCTGGACGCAGCACTCCGGTTAAAAAGCCTTTATTCCAAAAAAAGGTTCAGGAAACCAAAAACACACTGCACAACACAGCAAACTGATCACATCTGGCTAACGCGTTTCACACTATTGAAGTGCTTACTCATAGCTGGTTATTACACAAATATTACCCAAGATATACCCTAAACAGGGGAAGTCATGTGATCCAACCCCAAGGTGAAAATAGTTGGTTAATTGAAGATTAATTAAACGTGAAGTGATTCAAGTGAAATGGGTGTGGTTCACTGACCACAATGATAAAAGAGGATAGAAATGCCTCACCATATAACAATCTATGCAGATATATAAAAATATATAAAAATATATAATATATATAAAAGATGAGTGATATGGTATGAAGTGGAAACGAAAAAAATAACAATAAAAATTATTGTGAAAATAAAATAAAATAAATAATAAATAAGGATGAGATTACTACCAATTGTAAGAGTAGTATAATGTAAATGTGCATCCAAAACATGTGTGACCATGTGTGTAAATACAAAAGAGAAAAAAAAAATATATATATATATATATATATATATATATATATATATATATATATAATGTGCATGTATACAAAATTTGGACGTGTATAGATGAAAAATGCAAAGCAACCTTATAAATTGATTAGGTACACTGTGGAGTGCTTGCATTAATATTACTTAGTCCGTACTGATATGTGCATGTCTCTTTTGAGATTTATTTATTTTTAAATTTTATTATTATTATTGATAATTTATACAGTGAACTTAATGTGAATAAAAGAACAGATGTTCTGATTAAACTGATATCTGAGCAGATTTGTATTAATATGTGAGTATATGTCTCTTTAAAAATGCATTAGTCTATATGTCTATTGGGATGGAAGTCATTCCTGAGGGTATACTGTGCATGAAGATGAACTATTATATAAACATGCAGTAGAAGCATATATGTACAAATATGTTTGAATGTGCTTGAAGACACCATGTTTAAAGACACCATGTATGTGAATGTGAGACAAGAATGTACCCATATGTGTACACAGGCATACAGCTAGGTGCACACACATGGGGAGCCCGATGAAAAAGCATATGTGTGTATATATATAATGGCTCCAGGAATGCGCGCATCAACTGGGACATACAAAAACGATCCATCCAATCGAAATGTCTATAAGATTGTTCTATGTGAACGATTCACATCAAGACAAATGTCCATGTAAAGGGTTAATTAAGGATGTACCCATGTGTACATATAGACATGCAGCTCAGCAGGCACACATGAAGAGCCCAATGTAAAAATATATATATGTATATACATGGTGGCTCCAAAAATGTGTGCATTAACCGAAGTGCACGTCCAACCATAGACATCTCGATGGAAAACAATCCGTCCAATCCAACCAACCATAGACATCTCGATGGAAAACAATCCATCCAATCAAAATATCTACAAGATTTTCTATGTGAACAATTCACATTAAGGTAAATGTCTATGTGAAAAAGTTGGATAAGGAAAATATGCGCACACATAAGTAGCCCAATGTAAAAGTATATGTGTATATATATATAATGGCTCCGAAACTGTGCGCATTAACTTGGATGTACATCCAACCATAGACATCTCGATGGAAAACCATCCGTTCAATTAAAGATGTGCAAATAATTCTATGGGAACGGTTCGCACGGGAAGAAATGTCTATATAAAAAGATTAAAAATGAAATGCTAGCAAATAACAAAACCTTTGGGTTGGATCCTGACTTAGTGTAAACATACCATGATGCCCACATAAACATATGCGCTCAATGAATGCCAATATAATATTACATTTACAGTACAATTTACATACAGATGAAATATGGGCCATGAATCTTGTGTATACATTGGCTTCCGAGATAAAATTCTATATGTCGTTTCCGTGTACAAAATAAACTCTATATGTGCCCAAGACAGTTCATGCTGTCAAGAATGACATAACGAAAACCAACATAAATTAAAAAGGAATAAAGAGACTATAAAACACACAAATGAATGTGTGACACATATACAATAAAACAATCTGATCATTACTATCTACCACTAATTGATGATTTGTGCAAAAGAAAGAGACCAAGTCCATACAATTTCTTCCAAACCAGGTGAATAATGGTTCGTGACTGAAAGAAAAAGGGGAAGAAAAAGAAAAGAAAATGGTCCCAATAGAATAGTAGAACTATCATGTTCCATATGTTATATGGATAGTAATATAGAGGCCATAAGGATTTGAACATGCAAAAAGCAATCAATATCATGGTAACTACATAAAACAAAATGAAATGAAAACTCCTGACAACAATCCGGGTATATACATGTATATGCCCATGAGCATGTAGTAGAGGAGGACAAAATGGCAATCCGAACCTTAATTAACATGCATGGGTAACAAATGTTAGAAACATCAGAAAAAATGCCAGACACCAGAAATTAGAAAGGACACTATGCAGGACACGAGGACTAATCATAATAATGGGATACATCCCATTCGAAGTTAAGGCCTGCCGGTATCCTGGTATGCAATGAAAAAATCCAATAGACCTCACGCCTGCACAGTGTCCTGAATTTGTCTCCCCCTCTTAAAGGTGAACTAATCTTTTCTATACCTTGTATGGAGAGGCATGAGACATTTTTCTGATGTACTGATACCCAATGCCTGGCAACATTCGTGTTCCTATCTTTCTGTATATCATACAGGTGATCGTACAGTCTGTCTTTGAGTCTCCTAGTCGTTCTTCCGACATATTGGATATCGCACAGTTCACATTTAATCACATATACCAAAAACTTGGTATTGCAATTAATGAACTGCTTAATATCATAAGAATTGTGATTGGTACTGGACTGAACTGTGTCACCTGTTTTTATATGTCTGCAATAATTGCAGTGAGGCATTCCACATCTAAAAGTGCCCTGGAAATGCAACCAGTTTGATGCCGAAGGGGGCTATTATTCGACGGGGGCTATTATCTCTAAAGGTGCGGGGCCTCTATGGGAGCGGAATTTTCGCCTTCCCTGGCTAATCTCTATATGGGATTTTGGGAGAGGTCTCGCATCTTTGGACATGATAGCCCCCGCCGTTTAGACACGATTTTCTTTTGTAGGTTCATTGACGACCTCCTGTTTGTTTCCTCCAACGAGGACACAAATTTACAGGATTGGTTGGATCACCTCAACGATAATCCCATGAATCTCCGCTTTACGGGAAAACTTGGCATCACCTCCATAGATTTTTTGGATGTCAAGTTGTCGGCTGTAAATGATGTAGTAGTCACAGGTCTCTATAGAAAACCCACAGCTGGCAATGCCCTTCTTAGAGCGGACTCGGGTCACCCCAGCCACACCATTCGTGGGGTTCCGGTCGGACAATTCCTCAGGCTCCGACGTTTGTGCAGCAGACCTGAGGATTTTGTCACCGAAGCTACAAATATGACCCAACGGTTCATTAATAGGGGTTATGCTCCCAATATAATAAAAAGTGCCTTTAAAAACGCGAGTGTTATCCCAAGAGAGACCTTACTTCAGAACTGTTCGAATAAACGTAAGAACAAAGCGGCACTGTCTTTCAGTGGTGTACTGGTGTTCTCTACACCTTACAGTTTTGAATTCGGTAAAATAAAATCTATTATTGAGAAATACCTTCCCATTCTACTAAACGACTCTGCCTACCATGAAATACTCTCCAGGGGAGTTAAATCAGTGTCCCGTAGAGCCCCCACTTTGGGTAGTCGCCTTTCACCTAGCCTTTTTTCAAGCATACCTTCGGCATCAAACTGGTTGCATTTCCAGGGCACTTTTAGATGTGGAATGCCTCACTGCAATTATTGCAGACATATAAAAACAGGTGACACAGTTCAGTCCAGTACCAATCACAATTCTTATGATATTAAGCAGTTCATTAATTGCAATACCAAGTTTTTGGTATATGTGATTAAATGTGAACTGTGCGATATCCAATATGTCGGAAGAACGACTAGGAGACTCAAAGACAGACTGTACGATCACCTGTATGACATACAGAAAGATAGGAACACGAATGTTGCCAGGCATTGGGTATCAGTACATCAGAAAAATGTCTCATGCCTCTCCATACAAGGTATAGAAAAGATTAGTTCACCTTTAGGAGGGGGAGACAAATTCAGGACACTGTGCAGGCGTGAGGTCTATTGGATTTTTTCATTGCATACCAGGATACCGGCAGGCCTTAACTTCGAATGGGATGTATCCCATTATTATGATTAGTCCTCGCGTCCTGCATAGTGTCCTTTCTAATTTCTGGTGTCTGCCATTTTTTCTGATGTTTCTAACATTTGTTACCCATGCATGTTAATTAAGGTTCGGATTGCCATTTTGTCCTCCTCAACTACATGCTCATGGGCATATACATGTATATACCCGGATTGTTGTCAGGAGTTTTCATTTCATTTTGTTTTATGTAGTTACCATGATATTGATTGCTTTTTGCATGTTCAAATCCTTATGGCCTCTATATTACTATCCATATAACATATGGAACATGATAGTTCTACTATTCTATTGGGACCATTTTCTTTTCTTTTTCTTCCCCTTTTTCTTTCAGTCACGAACCATTATTCACCTGGTTTGGAAGAAATTGTATGGACTTGGTCTCTTTCTTTTGCACAAATCATCAATTAGTGGTAGATAGTAATGATCAGATTGTTTTATTGTATATGTGTCACACATTCATTTGTGTGTTTTATAGTCTCTTTATTCCTTTTTAATTTATGTTGGTTTTCGTTATGTCATTCTTGACAGCATGAACTGTCTTGGGCACATATAGAGTTTATTTTGTACACGGAAACGACATATAGAATTTTATCTCGGAAGCCAATGTATACACAAGATTCATGGCCCATATTTCATCTGTATGTAAATTGTACTGTAAATGTAATATTATATTGGCATTCATTGAGCGCATATGTTTATGTGGGCATCATGGTATGTTTACACTAAGTCAGGATCCAACCCAAAGGTTTTGTTATTTGCTAGCATTTCATTTTTAATCTTTTTATATAGACATTTGTTCCCGTGTGAACTGTTCCCATAGAATTATTTGCACATCTTTAATTGAACGGATGGTTTTCCATCGAGATGTCTATGGTTGGATGTACATCCCAGTTAATGCGCACGGTTTCGGAGCCATTATATATATATACACATATACTTTTACATTGGGCTCCTTATGTGTGCGCATTCAGCTGAATGCTTGCATTCACACGGGGGCATTTCCTTTTCTTTATCGTACACCACGGGACACAGAGCTAGTCATTACATAATGGGTTAAGGGTCACCAGCGGTGATTGGACACTGGCACAACCAATGGAAGACAGTTCCCCTCCATATAACCCCTCCCATCAGGGAAGTACCTCAGTTTTTTCGCCAGTGTCGAAAGGTGTTGGACGCGTTAGGAGGTGCTAAAGGAAAGCTCTACCAAAGAGACCCTCTGGGGGTAAAAGAGCTATGCTTTCGGATCCATCCAAGACGCCTACAAGTTAAGCCAAAACTGGATGGGATCCGGGCCTCATCCATGAGGCAGCGCCTGTAATGTCTCTCTTCGGAGGACTGGGCTCTAAGATCCAGCACTTTCGCTATTTCGCTAAAAGTCCTGGTAAGAGTCTTGTACAAGGCCCAGGGGAGAGGTATCCTTTAAATAGGAACCCATATCCCTGAAGGTTGGCACACATAGCCCACCGTGAAGGGTGAAGTTTGGTATCTGTCTGAAAATTTTCAGCAGAAAAAACCTGCGGCGTGGATAAGGTAAGATTAGAAGGTCCATAACTAGGTTTGGGACCTTTTTTCAAAAAGTGGATGTCTTCTCTTTTTCCGCCACTGGGGGGAGTAAAGAGCTGAATATACTCACCTCACTCTGTTCAGTGTCGGCTTCGGCGAAGTACACTGCTCGTCACCTCCGCTGCTGAGCTTGCTTGGGCACCCCGCTCCTCCTTTCGGTGGCAGACACAGACACCTGCAGGTGCAAGTAAGTGGGAACAGGGGCTGATGAGAGTCCTCTCTCACTAGGGCCACCGCCATAGCGCTAAGAGCCGCGCGCGCGTGGGAGCGCGCTTTATCGGAGGGGGGGGGGGGCGAAGGCGTGCGCGGGCACGTGGGCGCGCGCAGGCACAGAAACGGCGCCAAATTTAAAGACTGTCAGTGTGAGGCACTGCAGCAGAAAGCAAGCTCGTTTGTTCTCTTATTCCTGGCAGAGAAACACAGCAGCTATACAGGGACGTAAGACTCCATGTGGTTGGACTGGGTACTTCCTAGAAGACATCCATGTTATGCATAGCTATGTGTTAAAAGTTGCATACTTAATGTAAATTGCTAAACTAAGCACGGTAGTATATGCATTTAGGTACCTTGTATTTTGTCTAAACAATAAGTCTTCCAGGGGAAGTAATGCGGAAAAAAAGAGATAAAAGAGCACCGCCGCCTGAGACAGGAGGCTCTAGCTGTGCTGACTCGGTACCTTCCTCTCCTGTGTTGCCAAATGCACCTATACAGGATAAGCCATTACCTCTGTCAGGTATGGCGGCTTCCCCAGTGAAGCCTGGGCCTGCATATGTCACTGAGGACACTTTATCAGCTGCCCTAAATAATCTGGAGGAAAAGATTGCTACCTTAATCGCTAAATCCTCTAAAAAGGACAATAAGCGAAGCAGATCTCCTCCAGTATTGGACCTCCATTCAGAAGTACCTGAAGAGGAGGAGGATGAGGAGGAGGCTACATCAGCAGAGGATGAGGAGTCAGACGGATCAGGGATATCGGATGAGCCTTTTTCGGTATCCCAGATTTTAAAGTCACAGGTACAATGCTATGCAGGAGCTGTGCGATCTGCATTTAAGTTACCCTCTTCGGAGGTAACGGAATCACCTGTCTCCTCCCTAGGATCATTAAGATCCCTGCAGGGTGCATGCTCCTTCCCGGTTCATCCGTTACTAGAGGATCTAATGTACGCAGACTGGCAACATCCAGATAAGCGTTTTTCACCTCCAAAAAAGTTTAACATTCTTTATCCTATGGAGGAAATTTTTTTAAAGAAATGGAGCCTACCTGCGGTAGATGCGGCTATTTCTTGTGTAAATAAAAACCTGACATGTCCAGTGGATAATGTACAAGTGTTTAAAGATCCTTCTGAGAAGAAGTTGGAATCCCTACTGAAATCCTCCTTCCTTTTGGCCGGCTCAATTATCCAACCTGCAGTAGCAGCAGTCGGTATTTGTCAGGTCATCAGCCAACAGGTAAAGCAGGTGCTGAAGGAGCTGCCTTCAGAGCAGGCTAAAAATTGGGAGAATTTGCCTAAAGCCTTATGCTTCACAGTGGATGCCATGAGAGATTTTATCATACAGGCATCACGCCTTACACTCCAGCTGGTACAGATGCGCAGAGTACTTTGGCTTAAGCATTGGTCAGCGGAAGCCCCATGCAAAAAGTTGTAGGCAAGTTTCCCGTTCCATGGTGAACGCCTATTTGGGAAAGATATATCCAAAAGATATCAAGTGGTAAAACGACACTTTTACCCGAGAGAAAGAAAAACAAGAGACCTTGTTTTAAAAACGCACTCTCTCCCCAGCTCCCGGGAAATCAGACTCCAGCCAGTGGCGACGGCCTTTTCAGCCGCCCACAAAAGCCAAAGAACAGGCTCAGAAGAACAAAAAGCCGTGGGGTTCAAGAGCTAATAAGCAAGCCCCAAAACCTCTCATTGAAGGGGCGCCCCCGCTCGGCCGAGTGGGGGGGAAGGCTTCGTCAGTTCTCAGCGACCTAGCGGACAGAAACCCAGGACAAATGGGTGGCATCCACAATATCCTCAGGGTACAAACTGGAATTTCGAGAGATCCCATCTTCTCAATTCCGAGGTTCAAGACTCTCCAAGGATCCACAAAAAAGAGGATCCTTCTTCAAAGGTTTGAATCACTTAATAGCTCAAGGTGTGGTTACAGAGGTACCCCAAAAGGAGCGAGGTTCAGGTTTTTACTCAAACCTCTTTGTGATTCCAAAGCCAAAACGGAGAAGTCAGACCCATCCTGGATCTAAAATCTCTAAACCGGTTTCTGAACGTTCGCCATTTTCGAATGGAAACGATTCGATCCGTGGTCGCTACTTTAAAAGGCGGAGAATTCATGGCGTCCATAGATATCAAAGACGCATATCTACACATACCAATCCTCCCCGCTCACCAAAGATTCCTAAGGTTTGCGGTAGAAGATCGCCACTTTCAATTTGTGGCCCTGCCATTTGGTGTAGCCACCGCGCCCAGAGTATTCACAAAGGTGCTAGCTCCTCTGTTAGCAAACCTGAGAACACGGGGCATTGCGGTAACAGCCTATCTAGACGATCTACTAATAATAGATCAGTCAAAGGAGGGATTGGATCACGCTGTAGACACTACAGTAGGATACCTGGAGCATTTAGGATGGGTTATAAACTTACAAAAATCCTCTCTCCAGGCCCAAAGAAGGATAGTGTACCTGGGCATGATCATAGATACAGCCCAAAACAGGGTATACCTGCCAGAGCCAAAGATACAGTCTCTGAAAGACCTGATCCACAAGGTCAAAGCAAACAAAAGGCCGTCTATTCGCCTTTGCATGAGACTATTGGGAAAGATGGTAGCCTCCTTTGAGGCGGTCCCTTACGCCCAGTTTCATTCGAGACTACTTCAAGGCAATATTTTAGCCTCCTGGAACAGGAAGAGCCAAGCTCTGGATATACCCATGCGCCTGTCCTCACAAGTACGCCACAGCTTCAATTGGTGGCTAGAAGCCAAGAATTTACGGAAGGGAAAGTGCTTCCTCCCAGCAGCCTGGAAGGTGGTGTCTACGGATGCCAGCCTATCGGGCTGGGGTGCAGTATTCAAGGAGGCTTCTACCCAGGGAACCTGGGCCAAGACTCAGGGGATCCTGCCCATCAACGTGCTAGAGATCCGGGCAGTATATCTAGCCCTCAAAACCTGGACATACAGGTTACAGGGCTACCCAGTTCGGGTTCAATCCGACAATGCTACTGCAGTAGCTTACATCAATCACCAAGGAGGCACCCGCAGTCGGGCAGCCCAAAGAGAGGTGAACCGGATCTTGGCATGGGCAGAAGAGCATGTACCTTGCATCTCTGCAATCTTCATTCCAGGGATAGAAAACTGGCAAGCAGACTACCTGAGTCGTCAGCAGCTGCTACCAGGAGAGTGGTCTCTTCACCCAGAGATCTTTCAGGCCATATGTCTGAGATGGGGAAACCCAGATGTAGACCTGCTAGCTTCCAGGTTCAACAAGAAATTGGACAACTTTGTGTCCAGAACGAGAGATCCTCTAGCCTACGGGACAGACGCTCTAATAACTCCATGGAATCAGTTCTCACTGATCTATGCATTCCCTCCGATCCCTCTTCTACAAAGACTGCTTCGCAGGATCAAGGAGGAGGGAATACCAGTAATCCTAGTGGCCCCAAACTGGCCCAGGAGGCCTTGGTACGCCAAGATAGTAAAAATGGCGATAGGAAGGCCCTGGAAGCTTCCACTTCGACACAACCTGTTGTCACAGGGTCCAGTATTCCACCCTTCCTTACAAAGGCTAAATTTGACGGCCTGGTTGCTGAGACCCACATTTTGAAAAAGAGAGGGGTCTCTGGTCCGGCTCTTTCTACGCTCATTAATGCTAGAAAGCCAGCCTCCAGACTCATCTATCATAGAGTCTGGAAAGCATACGTTTTCCTGGTGTGAATCCAGAAGTTGGAATCCTCTGAAATATGAAATAAGCAGGATTCTTGCTTTTTGCCAGTTAGGAGTGGATATGAAATTAGCCCTTAGCACCATCAAAGGGCAAATATCGGCTCTATCAGTCTTCTTTCAGAGACCATTGGCATCTCACTCCCTAGTTCGGACATTCATTCAGGGGGTACTGAGGATAAATCCTCCAGTTAGGTCTCCCTTGTGTCCATGGGATTTGAATTTGGTATTGTCAGTGTTGCAAAAGCAACCTTTTGAACCTATTCGCCATATTCCTTTAATTATATTGAGTAGGAAGTTGGCCTTTCTGATTGCTATAGCTTCTGCTAGGAGAGTATCAGAGCTAGCAGCTCTTTCTTGTAAAGAGCCTTATCTAATTTGTCACAAGGACAAAATCGTACTACGACCCCATCCGGCTTTTCTGCCTAAGGTGGTGTTGGCTTTTCACTTGAATCAAGACATTGTTCTGCCTTCCTTTTTTCCAAACCCGCGGACGGCGGGGGAAAAATTATTACACTCTCTAGATCTAGTGAGAGTGGTAAGGGTGTATCTGCAAGCAACCGCTCAGATACGTAAAACAGATGTTTTGTTTATTTTACCAGATGGTCCCAAGAAGGGCCAAGCGGTATCAAAATCCACCATTTCCAGGTGGATTAAACAAGTAATTGTTCAAGCTTATGGTTTAAAGAACAGGACTCCTCCTTTTCCTGTTGAGGCGCACTCTACCAGGGCGATAAGTGCTTCATGGGCAGTGCACCACCAGGCTTCGATGGCTCAGATCTGTAAAGCTGCAACTTGGTCTTCAGTCCATACATTTTCCAAATTCTATCAAATAGATGTGAAAGGACATGAGGATTCCGCCTTCGGGCGAAGTGTGCTGCAGGCAGCAGTATAGGGCTTCTGGTCCGCAAGCGGCCTGTTTGATCTGTGTCTCCCCCCCTTCATATGAGCATTGCTCTGGGACGTCCCATTATGTAATGACTAGCTCTGTGTCCCGTGGTGTACGATAAAGAAAGTAGGATTTTTATAACAGCTTACCTGTAAAATCCTTTTCTTGGAGTACACCACGGGACACAGAGGTCCCCCCCTTCTTATGGGAACCTTACTGCTTTGCTACAAAACTGAGGTACTTCCCTGATGGGAGGGGTTATATGGAGGGGAACTGTCTTCCATTGGTTGTGCCAGTGTCCAATCACCGCTGGTGACCCTTAACCCATTATGTAATGACTAGCTCTGTGTCCCGTGGTGTACTCCCAGAAAAGGATTTTACAGGTAAGCTGTTATAAAAATCCTACTATTTATTTATTTATTTATTTATTTTCCTTATCCAACTTTTTCACATAGACATTTACCTTAATGTGAATTGTTCACATAGAAAATCTTGTAGATATTTTGATTGGATGGATTGTTTTCCATCGAGATGTCTATGGTTGGTTGGATTGGACGGATTGTTTTCCATCGAGATGTCTATGGTTGGACGTGCACTTCGGTTACTGCACACATTTTTGGAGCCACCATGTATATACATATATATATTTTTACATTGGGCTCTTCATGTGTGCCTGCTGAGCTGCATGTCTATATGTACACATGGGTACATCCTTAATTAACCCTTTACATGGACATTTGTCTTGATGTGAATCGTTCACATAGAACAATCTTATAGACATTTCGATTGGATGGATCGTTTTTGTATGTCCCAGTTGATGCGCGCATTCCTGGAGCCATTATATATATACACACATATGCTTTTTCATCGGACTCCCCATGTGTGTGCACCTAGCTGTATGCCGGTGTACACATATGGGTACATTCTTGTCTCACATTCACATACATGGTGTCTTTAAACACAGTGTCTTCAAGCACATTCAAACATATTTGTACATATATGCTTCTACTGCATGTTTATATAATAGTTCATCTTCATGCACAGTATACCCTCAGGAATGACTTCCATCCCAATAGACATATAGACTAATGCATTTTTAAAGAGACATATACTCACATATTAATACAAATCTGCTCAGATATCAGTTTAATCAGAACATCTGTTCTTTTATTCACATTAAGTTCACTGTATAAATTATCAATAATAATAATAAAATTTAAAAATAAATAAATCTCAAAAGAGACATGCACATATCAGTACGGACTAAGTAATATTAATGCAAGCACTCCACAGTGTACCTAATCAATTTATAAGGTTGCTTTGCATTTTTCATCTATACACGTCCAAATTTTGTATACATGCACATTATATATATATTTTCTCTCTTTTGTATTTACACACATGGTCACACATGTTTTGGATGCACATTTACATTATACTACTCTTACAATTGGTAGTAATCTCATCCTTATTTATTATTTATTTTATTTTATTTTCACAATTATTTTTATTGTTATTTTTTTCGTTTCCACTTCATACCATATCACTCATCTTTTATATATATTATATATTTTTATATTTTTTTATATATCTGCATAGATTGTTATATGGTGAGGCATTTCTATCCTCTTTTATCATTGTGGTCAGTGAACCACACCCATTTCACTTGAATCACTTCACGTTTAATTAATCTTCAATTAACCAACTATTTTCACCTTGGGGTTGGATCACATGACTTCCCCTGTTTAGGGTATATCTTGGGTAATATTTGTGTAATAACCAGCTATGAGTAAGCACTTCAATAGTGTGAAACGCGTTAGCCAGATGTGATCAGTTTGCTGTGTTGTGCAGTGTGTTTTTGGTTTCCTGAACCTTTTTTTGGAATAAAGGCTTTTTAACCGGAGTGCTGCGTCCAGAAGACCTTTCTTTCTTTCTTCAAATTGCATTTGCATTTGCCTGCACCCTTGGTTGCTGGGAGGAGGTAATTTCAGGGACTTCCACACCTGAGCGGCTTCCTTTTTCCCGTCCCGTGATGTACTCCAAGAAAAGGATTTTACAGGTAAGCGGTTATAAAAATCCTATTTTTCTTTATCGTACATCATGGGACACAGAGCAGCATAGTAATTACTATGTGGGATGTCCCAAAGCATTGCCATCTGAGGGGAGGGAGACACAAAAATAAAGCAGGGCGCCATCAGACGTGAGGACCTATACTGCTGCCTGCAGCACACTGCGCCCAAAGGCGATATCCTCAGAATCTAGTGAATGTATGGATTGAAGACCAAGTTGCGGCCTTGCAGATTTAAACCATAGAGGCTTGGTGATGCACTGCCCATGAAGAACTAACTGCTCTGGTAGAGTGTGCTCTGACTTGAAAAGGTGGAACCCTCCTTTTTAAACGATAAGCCTGAAAAATAACTTGCTGAATCCATTTAGAAATAGTAGATTTCGACGCTGCCTGTCCCTTCCTGGGGCCTTCTGGCAGTACAAACAAAACATCAGTTTTCCAAATCTGAGCAGTCGCCTTCAAATAGACCTTAACTGCTCTCACTACACCAAGGGAATGTAGCAACTTCTCTTCCGCAAAACGAGGTTCTGGAAAAAACTAAGGTAGAACAACATTCTGGTTCAGATGAAAACCTGACACCAATTTAGGCAGAAAGGTTGGATGAGGTCATAACACCACCTTGTCCTTGTGAAAAATTAAATATGGCTCTTTACAAGAAAAAACAGCCAATTCTGATAACCTTCTTGCAGAGGATATTACTGATAGTACTCAAGGCCAGCTTCATTTCTACCCCTAATTGCAGAAAGTAGGGTTGTCCCGATACCGATACTAGTATCGGTATCGGGACCGATACCAAGCATTTGCGCGAGTACTTGTACTCGCGCAAATGCTCCCGATGCCCAGTCCGATACTTTTTTTTTTTTCAGAGCGGACGCAGAGAGGGGGTGGGAGCGGGGGGCGGAGAGCAGGACGGAGAGCGTGGCGGGGGGCGGAGACCAGGGCGGAGAGTGGGGCGGGGGGCGGAGAGTGGGGCGGGGGGCGGAGACCAAGGCGGAGAGCGGGACGGAGAGTGCGGCAGGGGTCGGAGACCAGGGCGGAGAGCGAGTCCCTCACCTGCAGTTGAAACTGGTAAGCTGGCAGGGGTGCAGGGCGCAGCCGCATCAGGATCGGTGCTGTCGCAATCGGTCGCCGTCAGCGGCTGAACGTCCCCACGCCCATCTTGGTACACCTTGCACTCGGCTGCAGTAAGCAGCAGCAGACATCTTGTTACACCCAGCCTGAGCTATATGGGCTGGGTGTAACAAGATGTCTGCTGCTGCTTACTTCAGCCGAGTGCAGGGTGTACCAAGATGGGCGTTGCACTAGTTTTTTTTATTTTAAATCCTGTGTCATTTTTTTTTCCCGCAGCATTTCAGTGCCAGCCACCTATCAGTACCCACAAGTGCTACCTATCAGTGCAATCAGTGCCATCTACCAGTGCCACCTATCAGGTGGCACTGGTAGATGGCACTGATAGGTAGCACTTGTGGGCACTGATAGGTAGCACTTGGTGGCACTGATTGCACTATCAGTGCTGTCAGTGCCCACAAGTGCCATCTATCAGTGCCACCTTTCAGTGCCACATATCAGTGTCCACAAGTGCCACCTTTCAGTGCTATCAGTGCCCACAATTGCAACATATCAGTGCCCACAAGTGCCACATATCAGTGCCCACAAGTGCCACATATCAGTGTCCACAAGTGCCACCTTTCAGTGCTATCAGTGCCCACAATTGCCACATATCAGTGCCCACAAGTGCCACATATCAGTGCCCACAAGTGCCACATATCAGTGTCCACAAGTGCCACCTTTCAGTGCTATCAGTGCCCACAAGTGCCACCTATCAGTGCCCACAAGTGCCACCTATCAGTGCCCATAAGTGCCATCTATCAGTGCCCATAAGTGCCACCTATCAGTGCAATCAGTGCCATCTATCAGTGCCAGCCACCTATTAGTGCCCATCAGAGCCAGTCACCAGTCAGTGCCCATAAGTGCCACCTGTCAGTGCCACCTATCAGTCCCCATCTTTCAAACTGTCACATGACATTGAAAAAAAAGTATCGGTAATCGGTATCGGCGAGTACTTGGAAAAAAGTATCGGTACTTGTACTCGGTCCTAAAAAAGTGGTATCGGGACAACCCTAGCAGAAAGGCAAGAATTCTACCTATGACATACTTCCGAGGATATGCCCTCCAGACTCTATAATATATGACTCTGAAAGCATGTTTCCTCGCATTAATCAGGGTAGATACCATGACCCTGAAAGCCCCCGATTCTTTAGAATGTGGGTTTCAATAGCCAAACCGTTAAATTTAGAGTTTGTAAGGAAGGATGGACCACTGGTTCTGGACGTGGTGGAAGGGTCCATGGGTCCCCTACCGCCAATTTTACGATCTCTGCACACCAGGATCTTCTCGGCCATGCGGGGGCTACAAGAACCACCAGCTTCCCTTCTTTCTTGATCCTGCAAAGAAGCCGAGGTAGCAGCTGAACAGGGGGAAACGCATAAATCAGTAAAAGCTGATCCCAAGGGGTTACCAACGCATCCGTCCTGTATGCAAATGGATCCCTTGTCCTTGACACAAAGTTGTCCAATTACTTGTTGAACCTGGACGCCAATAGATCTACGTCCGGGGTCCCCCATCTTTGGCATATAACCAGGAAGATGTCGGGGTGAAGACACCATTCCCCTGGGAACAACTGCTGGCGGCTCAAAAAGTTTGCCTGCCAATTCTCTATTCCTGGAATGAAGACTGCTGATATGCAAGGTACATGCCTCTCTGCCCAAGCCAGGATATGGTTCACCTCCCTCTGGGCTGCGTGACTCCTGGTGTTCCCTTGGTGATTCATATAGGTCACTGCTGTGGCATTGTCGGATTGAATCCTGACAGGACGATCCTGCAACCTGAACGTCCAGGCTCTCAGAGCCAGGCGTGCCGCCCGAATTTCTAGGATGTTGATGGGCAAGGTCCTCTCGGTTTCGGATCACTTCCCCTGGACCGTGGACCGTGGTTACCACCTTCCAGGTACCTGGTAAGAAGGATTTCCCTTTCTGCAGATTTTTGCCCACCAACCACCAACTGAGGCTCTGACGCACCCTTGGGGTCAGAGACATTGGGAAGTCCAGAGCTTGGACCTTCTTGTTCCAAGCAGATAGGATACTGTTTTGCAACAGTCTGGAATGAAATTGGGCAAAAGGAACAGCTTCGAATTAAGCTATCATCTTGCCTAACAACCTCATGCAAATGGAAGGACTTTTTTGTCTTGACCACTTGGACCAGTTCTCTTATGGCGCTGACCTCTGGGCTGTGTCTATGACCAGATCTAAGTACTCCAGCCTTTTTACTGGTCGCAGGGATGACTTTTCTAGGTTGAGAATCCAACCCAGGTATTCCAGATATTTGACTGTGCTGACCATGCTTTGGTCCAAGCGGGCTACCGTCTGATCTACCAGCAGCAAATCGTCCAGGTATGCTATTACCGTTATACCCTGAGCCTTTAGTCTGGCCAGAAGCGGGCCAGAACCTTTGTAAATACTCGGGGTGCAGTAGCCAGACCGAAGGACAGGGCTACAAACTGAAAATGGTGCCGCTCTATTTCGAACCGTAGAAATTTCTGGTGAGCGGGGAAAATAGGCACATGCAGATATGCATCTTTGATGTCGATTGATGCTAGAAGTTCTCCTCCCCGTAGGGGGGAAACTACCGACCAGATTGGCTCGATGCGAAAGGAGTGGATATTCAGGAATTGATTTAGATCTTTGAGATCTAGAATGGGTCTGACATCTCCATTTGGTTTTGGTACCGTGAAGAGATTTGAATAAAACCCCAAGTCCTGCTCTTCTGTGGGAATCTCTATGAGACACTAACCGGTCTAGCGCCTGAAACAAAGATTTTCTTTTCCCTGGATCTCTGGGAACACTTGATCTCAGAAAACGAGGTGTAGGAAACTCTCGAAACTCTAGCTTGTACCCTAGAGATACTGTGGAGATGACCCATCTGTCTTGGATCTCTTCCCGCCAAGTCCCTGAGAACTGCAGAAGCCTTCCCCCCACTCGAGCGAGCAGGGGCATCCCTTCATAAGGAGGCCTTGGGACTCTGTTTAGTAGGTTTCCACCCCCAGGACTTCTTCTGTCCCTGAGCTTGACCTTGAGATTTACTTCTTGAACCCGACGGTGGGGGCCGTCATGACTGCCTAGAGGCTGCTGCCCCAGGCCCTGGAGAGGAAGCATGTTTAAATGAAGGACGTCTATTCCTTCTTTTAACTGGTAAAAGAGTACTTTACCCACTTGAGATCTTTTGGATGTATTTATCCAAATCATCCCCGAACAGTCGTTCCCCGTGAAAGGGGAAACCAGCCAAGAGTTTTTTGCATGGCGCCTCGGTTGACCACAGGATCCTACGCATATGCACCAGCAGGAGCGCAAGGTGTGATGCTTGATGAATAAGATCCTTAATAGCGTCAACTGCAAAACATAACGCTCTCGGGAGCTCAGCTTAAACCTCGTACACACGGCCGGTTTTCTCGGCAAGAAAACTGCTGGCAGAGCTTTTTGCCGAGAAAACCGGTCGTGTGTATGTTTTCTCGTCGAGAAAACTGCCGGGAATCTCAACGAGAAAAATAGAGAATCTGCTCTCTATTTTCTCGTCAGGATTCTCGTCGGCCTGTTTCCTGACGAGAAAACTGTGTGTGTGTGTATGCGGCTACAAGCTTACCTGTCCTCCGTTAAGCCCGCGCATGCTCGATGAGACTTCGACGCATGCGCGGTAGCTTACAAAGGTAGTGTAGGGTGAAGCAAGATGGTGGCGATGGCATTGAATGTGATGAGCGCATGCTCGTCGTAGTCGATGACGTCACCGCGTTCTTGCCATTCAAAAGAACGGCGGTGCTTTTGAATGGCCATCTGTATGCATGGCTTGGCAAGAAAAGCTTGCCAGGAATCTCGTCATGAAAAACGACGGTTTATTCCTGACGGGATTCTCAGCCGTGTGTACAGGGCTTAAGTCCCGGGCCTGCTGGGCAGGAACAACCTTGAGAACCTGCTTCATCTGATCTTTTAGGGATTGACAAATGCCTATCGCTGCTACTGCAGGTTGAGTTACTGCACCTGCCACAGTAAAAGAGGTTTTTAGAAAAGATTCCAGCCTTTTATCCGTTGGATCCCTAAACATCTGAACATTGTCCACCAGACAAGTCAGACTTTTATTCACACAGGAGATAGCAGTGTCAACTGATGGCACACTCCACTTCTTGGTGAATTTTTCTTCCATTGGATAAAGTGCTGAAAACTTTTTAGGAGGGAGAAAATGCTTATCTGGGTGATCCCAATCAGCATATATCAGCTGCTCCAGCAACGGATGGACAGGAAAGGCACGTAGAGCCTGAGGGGGTTTTAGAGAACCCAAAGAAGAAATGGGGCTTGCGGCCGACTCGGTAAAGGGCAACTTAAAGGCAGAACGGACCATTTCTGTAAGGGATTGCACCAGCAATTTTTCAGATTGCAAGGCTGAAAAGGGTTCTTCTACAGTTGATTCCTCCGAAGTGGAATTATCAGTCTGTCCCTCTTCCATATCTAGGGATGCATATACTGTAAAGCCTCGTACACACGACAAGAAAACTGCTGGCAGATTTTTTTGCAGAGAAAACCGTTCGTGTGTATGGTTTCTCATCGAGAAAACTGCCGGGAATCTCGACGAGAAATATAGAGAACCTGCTCTCTATTTTCTCGTCAGGATTCTCGTTTTTCTCGTCGGGATTCTCGTCGGCCTGTTTCCCGACGAGAAAACCACATTGAAGCAAGGCCATCACTTCCTAGTCTTCTTGGTAGCCTTCCCTGCAGCCTTCCTTCTGTGTGTGGTTGGAGGCTGTGGCACTAGAGGTGTACTCGTGTCAGGAGGAGGAGAAGGAGGTGGAGGATGAGGATGAGGATGAGGATAAGGATGAGGATGATGATGATGATGATGATGATGATGATGATGATGATGATGAGGAGGAGGAGGAGGTTGAGGATGATGGGCGACCTCACAAATGGCCGTATTGGTGGTAAATGTCCCCAACACCCCCTTATTAAGTAAGCTGAGAAGCAGGGGCTCACATAGGAGGCGTTGGTCCATCGCCATCATTTTAATTTTTGCCCCAACTAGGCCGGCATAGGCCTCTTCCGTTGTGGTTGGCTCCTGGAGGGTGGCATGTGCCTCTAATCAGGGCCATTGCTGCCTGGCTTGTGCTCCTCTCCCTCCTGGTTCTTCTTGTAAGGCGGATGGGAGGCACCTGAGATCTGGTTCTACTTGGCCCGGCCACCTCCTGTGTGCCACTGGGCCCTGCATCCTCCTGTGTGCCACTGGGCCCTGCCTCCTCCTGGCTCACAGTGGGCCCTGCCTCCTCCTGGCTCACAGTGGGCCCTGGCTCCTCCTGGCTCACAGTGGGCCCTGCCTCCTCCTGCCTGACACTTTCCTGCCTCATCCTGGCTGATGTCAGCCTGTGTATAAAAAAGGGACATAGTTTGAGTTTTTGGTTCATCAATCGCACACAATTTTCAGCTCATGACTGTTGCAAATTGAATGGAAATAAATAGAAAATACTATCATTATGACCATTATGACCCTCACTCCTGTATGTCCCTCTCAAGGTCCCAATTTTAGTATCCACCTGTTGGATGGTTGCTGTGGGCATCCTGGTGTGCACAAATGGGAGCAGGGTCTCCAGCGCTGCCGTCCTTACCCCTCTTTTCCTATGAATATGGTTTTTAGTCTCCCACAGAGCGGGCAGCTCCCTTAAGCGATCATAAAATTCTGACAGAAAATCTCTATCCAGAAATGGTTTCATTTTTTCTGCAAGACAAAAATAGTAATGTCAGTCAGTCTAAACTCGAGTAATCTTAATCCCCATATGTATCCTCAATCAATCTCCATGCAGTATAGGCCACTGATTTCACAAATTAAAAATCATACCTTCGGTCTGATGTTCGTTGCTTTTCCTCCTATCTTCGCACACAGAACGTAGTAACGTCACACGTGTGTTAGCTTTATATACACTACGCATGCGTGAAACTCCGCACACGTCGCCCGCCCATGACATTCACATTATCGACTTTTCCCCGCCCCTTCTCTTTCGGCGCGCAGACGACATGGCGGAGTCACAGCAGGTGTATGCTAATTCCTCTAACGACGAGACAAGCCCGGAGCGTAAAACATCACGATCAAGGAGGAGATACAAGGCATCTAATATGTCCTACACGGAGATGGCGGACATATTGAGAAAGTCGGATTATGATGGCAAGCATGGGTCGTATACCCACCCTAATCTAAGGAAGGCCAAAATAATGAAGAAAGTAGTCAAAAGTCTGAAGAAGAATTTCGGGGTACGACGATCAAAGGAGCAGCTTAGAAAGAGGTGGTCTGACCTGAAACTGAGGGAGCCGGAGCAGTTAAAGAGTATTAAGAGAATGCTAGAAAAAAGTAAGTACTTCTCCTGTGTTCCTATTATTGTGTTTCAGAACTTGCCTGTTGCTCCATGTTATTGCTTTTTATAGTATTGGACCTTAGAAAATGTAATCTCAAAAAATATAGTGGGCATAGTAATCAGTCGTTACAGACACATCTTTCACCCACTACATACAGTGTTTTTGGAAGATACAGGGTTTACATATTTTGACATGCCTGTTTGTATTCCATAAATGTTATTACATTGTTGTCTAGATGATGTGTTTGGAACTAGAATGAAATGTAAACTTGATTCACAGTGTAAAGGAGAGGACACTCAGCAGTTTACACATCTGCACTCTGGAGCACTATAGTGTGGGCCACCAGAACAACCTTTTTAGGGTGTCCCACACAGGTGCTCCAGTGTATTCTTGGGGTGTCTCCATGTGTGAAACTTGTCCCAAAATGGTGAGTAGTCAAGATTTGGGTTTTTAAAAATAATGTCTTCAGCTTGTAACTCTGCCCAAACAGACACTTGTACCCCACTTCCAAGCAATGTATCATGTTCCTTTTTTTTCCATCAAATATCTGTGTGCTAAGTATACCTTTTGTTTCATTCTCATAGAGGAGAGAAGACTGGGAGGACACCACTCCAGGGAGCACAGGAACCCCACACCTCAGAGAGAACCCCAAAACCAGGATGTGGAGGAAGGAGAAGAAGTGGAGAAAGGAGAAGTGGAGAAAGGAGAAGTGGAGGAAGGAGAAGTGGAGGAAGGAGAAGTGGAGGAAGGAGAAGTGGAGGAAGGAGAAGTGGATGACGTGGTGGAAATTGTCACCACAACAGTTCAGTGTCTGTCACACAGCTTCAGGTAAGAGATGTAGGCCTGCAGATTTGTAAAAACTTTTTACATTTTTTTTAGGGGATGAACATGTTGTTGAGGAAGAAAGTCCTCGTTTCTCAAGTGATAGTGCCCAAAGAATCATCCAGCAAGGTATGGAGTGTAGTAGTGAACTGGACATAATGAAGAAAAGGATGAATGTTATGGAGCAAACATTTAAGGACATCATTGATGTTTTGGGGCGAATTGAATGAAGCACAAACTCCCCCTTTTTATTTTTTTCCCCAAAATAAAATTGCACTTTTTCTAACAAGCCAAAATTTGAAGATGCACACAGTGTGTCAACATGTGCTATCTGCCATCAGGGGATATCCATGTACGGGTTTTGTGGGTGCAACCCCTTCCTCGCAACTCAAGTAGGTGAAAGGGAGAAGGGGTTGCACCCCCAAAACACGTCCATTGATCACAGATGATGGCAGATAGCACATTTTGACAATAGGGATCAAGAGGAAAATACCCCTTTTTAAAAACCCAAAAATTGTGTGCATCTTCAAATTTTGGCTTGTTCAGGGGTGACAACACCCCATATTATGAAGGGCAGATAGAAACATTTTTCCAAAACAAGAATGTCTGATATTGCCTAGAGGTTTACAATGTTGTATTTTGTTGTATGTTGATGAGAGTTGTGTATTTTCTTAAAAAAACAAAAACAAAAAAAAACATGCCTGTTTATGGCCCGAAAAAAAAAATATTCTTTTATAGCACAAAAAATGTTTTAAAGACCATGTGTGAATGTGCACAGAGTAAAAATTTTGAACAACAAAGTGTGGCTTCTTTATCAAATCCGCTATAACCTTTTTTGTGTTTAGTTTTGGTGTTACCAGTGAAATGGTTGGTATTTACTAAAGGAAAATACACTTGGCACTACAAGTGCACTAGGAAAAACTAGGAGACAGCTAAAATAAACACAAGCAATACATCCATAAATAAATTTAAGCAGATTGTTTTTTTTTTTTGGTTAAGAAAAGTTTTAACCTTTGCCTGGCATAGGAATGGCCCCCCTACCCGTGAGATAATCGACATATTGCTGCCGAACCTCACAGGCGTTTTGGGGGGGCAAGCCAGGACGGCCAGATTCAAGGCCCAGCAAGATATTGTTCCCTGAAAGTCCGGCCTCAGGCCCAATTGTGGACATATAAGTTGGCGCATTTCTGCGCACAAAATTATGGAGAACGCAGCAACAAAAAACAATATAGTTTATTTTGTACTCCGCCATGTGTATCTAAGTCATAAACAGGCGGAACCAGCTGGCCATTATCCCAAAGGCTTTCTCCACAACTCTTCGGGCTCTGGCCAGCCGGTAATTGAATACCCTCCTCTCTAGGGTGAGGGTCCTCTGGGGGAATGGCCTCATGAAATGCGGTCCCAGTCCAAAGGCTTTATCAGCCAAAAACACAAAGGGGAGTCCTTCCACATTCCCTGCATCCGGTGGCAATGCAAGGTCATCACTCTGTAGACAAAGAGCAAACTTCATCTGGGCGAAGGCTCCCCCATCCGACATCTGACATCCGTCTATTCTTCCCCACATCCACATAGAGGAACTCATACTGTGCTGACACCACCGCCATCAGCATAATGTTATGAAACCCCTTGTAGTTGTAGAAAAACGACCCTGACCCGCGTGGTGGCACGATGTGGACGTGCTTCCCATCTATTGTCCCTTCGCAGTTGGGGAAGTCCCACCGCTCAGCAAAATGGGATGCCACAGTCTGCCATTCCTGTGGCGTGGAAGGAAGCCAGAGTCAAACGACTAGTAGATTACACAAAAATACATTCTTGGCCAACATCATTATAACTTTTATTTTAATGAGTTTTTAAATACAAAAATAGAAGGCCCAATTATCAGATTCATCACCCCCTCTGATGGCCCATTTTTAAAATTTGAGGGGGGGGGGATAGATGAGTTTGGGACTCAAACAAAAAACACTCAGAATTTAATGTGAAAATATACATTTGAAGAGATTTTAGGGGGTGTTTAGGGGGGGAGGGTAAAGCACTACAATGGAGCTGACAAAATACATTGGGAAGTGACTAGGCTAGGTGTGTTTGGGCCCAGCATAGCATGCTGGAGAGGTTAGTGAAGGGAAATATGCATGTAGGCCAAAAAAGGAGCATTAAAATCTTACAGCATGCATGAGGACAAAGGGGACATTCACAGCATATTACAATCATGGTAATTAGGGAAGGATGAAAGAAATACATTCGCATACATTCATTCATACAAGAAAAAACTTACCTTAATCTAGTCCTTCATGCCTGTCGTGAACTTCAGGTCCTGCAGACTTCTCCCAGTCACCAGGTATCGCAACGTGGCGATGAGCCTCTGCTCAGCAGTGATGGCTTCCCGCATAACGGTGTCCTGCCTGGTGATATAGGGGGACACCAAAGCCAACAGTTGCTGAAAAATGGGGTGTGACATCCGGAGAAAATTCCTGTAGTCATCAGGATTATTCTCCTGGATCTCCCGCAGCAAAGCATTTGAGAGAATTGGTCCCGCTGCAGCAACCAATTCTTGGTCCATGAACTCCTCCTCACCCTGTTCATGGACTGGTCTTGGTCCAAAACAAGCAGACCAACACCAAGCGCCCGCACAGCACGAACTCTACGACGAGAACGTAACATGGCTAGAAGACGGTTGTCTGATCAGAACGTACTAAACAGAACGCACTTAAGAACAGCAAGGCCTATGAAGAACGACCTGAAAATCAGAAACAAACGGACAAGAACACACTGAAAATCAGATACGACCTGACTACACGCCCTGAAAGACAAGATACGAACCAACAAGCACAAACTGAACCATAGAAAACGAACTGAAAGCACGAAGACTGAAAAACGCGAATTGTCTCTCCCCAAACTTTTACTAACACGCAGTAACACAAGATCAGCAAAAGCAGCCCAAGGGGTGGCGCCATTGGAATTGAACTTCGCTATTATACTGCCATCGTACGTGTTGTACGTCACCGCGCTTTACAACTACAAGATTTTTGATTGACAGTGTGTATGCAAGGAAAGCTTGACAAGAATCTCATCGAGAAAACTTAATTATTTTTTTTTACGACGGGATTCTCGTTCATGCTCGTAAACAATTTGACGCATGCGCGGAAGCATAGAACATCATTTTGTCGGCTCGTCGTAGTCTTTGACGTCACTGCGTTCTTGGCATTCAAAAGTTCAGCGGTCTTTTGTGTGCCCGTGAGTATGCAAGGCAGGCTTGAGAGGAATCCCGTCAGGAAAAGCGTCGTTTTTTTTTTCCTGCCAGGAAAACCGGTCGTGTGTACGAGGCAATTGTTTCTAATTTTTTGCGACTATTTAGTGACTGGTGTAGTACCACTGGACTGGTACAGGGCCAATGTGGTGCCTATATTTAAAAAAGGGATTAACGTCTTTACCAAATTACTACATACCAGTTAGTTTAACTTCTGTAGTTGGGAAGATACTTGAGAGCAGTGGCGGCTGGTGCTCAAAATTTTTGGGGGGGCGCAAACAAACTGAAAAAAAAAAATCAATTGCCGCCACTGTGCCCATTAAACGCAGCCACTGTGCCCAAACGCCACCAGTTTGCCCCCTCAAATACAGCCAGTTTGTTTCCATATACAGCCAGTGTGCCCCCATATATATATAACCAGTGTGCCCCCATATATACAGCCAGTGTGCCCCCATATACAGCCAGTGTGCCCCCATATACAGCCATTGTGCCCCCATATACAGCCAGTGTGCCCCCATATATATATATAGCCAGTGTGCCCCCATATACAGCCAGTTTGTCCCCATATATATAGCCAGTGTGCCCCCATATACAGCCAGTGTGTCCCCATATACAGCCAGTGTGTCCCCATATATATAGCCAGTGTGCCCCCATATATATATAGCCAGTGTGCCCCCATATACAGCCAGTTTGTCCCCATATACAGCCAGTTCCCCCCAAATGCAGCCAGTTTGTTCCCCATATACAGCCAGTTCCCCCCAAATGCAGCCAGCGTGTCCCCCTTATACAGCCAGTTCCCCCCAAATGCAGCCAGTTTGTCCCCCATATACAGCCAGTTCCCCCCAAATGCAGCCAGCGTGTCCCCCATATACAGCCAGTTCCCCCCATATTCAGCCAGTTTGTCCCCCATATACAGCCAGTTCCCCCCATATTCAGCCAGTTTGTCCCCCATATTCAGCCAGCTTGTCCCCCATATTCAGCCAGCTTGTCCCCCATATTCAGCCAGTTTTTCCCCCATATTCAGCCAGTTTGTCCCCCATATACAGCCAGTTCCCCCCATATTCAGCCAGTTTGTCCCCCATATTCAGCCAGTTCCCCCCATATTCAACCAGTTTGTCCCCCATATTCAGCCAGTTCCCCCCATATTCAGCCAGTTTGTCCCCCATATACAGCCAGTTCCCCCCAAATGCAGCCAGTTTGTCACCCATATTCAGCCAGTTCGTCCCCCATATGCAGCCTGCCCCCCCCCACACTTACCTTCCTCGGTCCGCGCCATCCTCGATGTGTTCTCCCGCCCTCGATGTCGCTTCAGCCAATCAGGTTACCGGTAACCAGATCCGGTGAACCTGATTGGCTGAAACCTCCACACAGTCTTCTCCCAGGAACGCACCCCCGTGCGTACCTGGGAGGAGTTTTTGGCAGCCGAATACAGCGTGAGAGCTGTATTCGGAAAGCCTATCAGAGCCGCTGGCTCTGATAGGCACTTGCAAGTTACACCCACCGCTGGCCGCCGCTCTAATTCATATGGCCGGCGCTCACCAGGAGGCCGGCCATATGTATAGTGGGCAGCGCGGCAGCGGTGACAATACACAGATTCATGCAATGCATGAATCTGTGTATTGTCTTTCAGTGGCGGTGCAGGAGCGAGAGGGGGCGGCGCTCCGGCGCCCTCTATGGACGCACCGCCACTGCTTGAGAGTTAAATAAAATACCACAATATTTTAAGCAATAGACAGCATGGATTACCAAAGACCTAAATTGTCAAACAAATCTGATTTCTTTTTATGAGGAGGTAAGCAAAAACTTACACAAAAGGGATGACTGTGAATATATAATAATTATAAAGTGTTATTAAGGGCTGGCCAGGAGGTGTGTCTTTAAAGTAGTTGTAACCCCTTACATATACCCAGTGATGTGACTGGCCTTAGGTATAACAAATTCTCCAACTTAAGTTGTACCTGTTTTTCTGCAGTCTTCTCTTCTCTACATTTGTACAAAGTGCTGAATTTATAAAGATTATCTGAACTGTCAGAAAAAAGAGGGAGCAGAGCTGAAATGACACTTTGCACAGCTCAGTGAGGAAAGCTGGGAGAGCAGATTGGAGGGAACGGAGACACCCCCTTCACACAGCACACAGGAACAGAGCTGAGGCTGTCAATGAGCTAGCGATCCCTCCCCTATTAACTTTTTTTTTTCTTAGTGCCAGAAGGCATTCATGCTGATAACAGAGAAATTAAGCACAACACAGAAATTACACTTATGCCGCGTACACACGATCGGAATTTCCGACAACTAATGTTCGATGTGAGCTTTTGGTCGGATATTCCGACCGTGTGTAGGCTCCATCGGACATTTGCTGTCGGCATTTCCGACAACAAATGTTTGAGAGCAGGTTCTTAATTTTTTCCGATCGTGTGTAGCCCTTTCCGACGCACAAAAGTGCTGCGCATGCTCGGAATCATTGTACTTAATTTTTCTCGGCTCGTTGTAGTGTTGTACGTCTCCGCGTTCTTGACCATCGGAATTTCCGGCAACATTTGTGTAACCGTGTGTATCCAAGACAAGTTTGAGCGCAAATCCGTCGGAAAAAAAAACACGGTTTTGTTGTCAGAATGTCTGATCCTGTGTACGCGGCATTTGTGTCTTAATTGAGGCAAGTACGCACTATAGAGGGATATGCTTTGTGCATTTTTCATGTCTGAGGTTTGCAACCACCTTAAACCCTTCCTGTCCCTTTGAGGTTTATAAATGCCAGCAGGTTGAAGAGGTTATACCCGGATCATGACTGCTACTACTTTTTTAGAACCGGCAATTTCCTTTTTAGCAAAAGTAACCTGAGCTACTGGATGAATAGCTACTGGCTTGGTTTGATCTGATGCTTTGAAAGCCAGAGAAGAGATATGGGGTCTCATAGACCCCAGATCTTTCCATAAAGAGGACCTGTCTTGGCCCATGCTATCCCAAGGGATATTGTTCATTCCTTGTGATAGTATTTTTGTGAACACTTCTGCGATACCTACCTAAATATGTGAAATTATGTGTGTAAGCTGGGTGCTGCTCACATAAATATGCATTCACGCATGTGTGAGGAACTATTCAAATTTTATTTTTATGCAGCACTCTCTCCAAATGTGACTATGTGGTTTAAAATAATAGTGCTCTTACTGTGTATCGTGAACAACAAACAAATATGTAAATAACACTCTACATAAATATATAAGTACAATAATATTCGTGATAAGGGAAAAAAATAAAAAAATAAAAAAAAGTTAGCACAATACTCTAGAAACCCAAATCCTTCCCTCTTACACCAGGTCTTTAGCCACAAATAAATTATTAAAACCTGACAAAATGAAATGAATGCAGCCACCACATCTAAGAATTAGAAAACTACAATATAATACATATTTGGGGGTTTAATACTGCTTCATCCTTTAATAAAATCAACTTTTGGACATTACAAAAGTGTCTGGTGCTTTCTCACCAAGCATGAGCAAACATTTAGGCTGGATTCACACTTGTGCGTTGCGTTTTTGAGCTCCGGAGTCTTTGAAAAGTTCGCAATCAGCCTTTCAGCGGTTCCTTTGCGTTTTAGCTGCGGATTTGCTGACCTGGGAGAGGAGAGGGAAGTGTACAGTGGCTGACCACGATCTCGCCACTGTTCTCATGAGGAGGAACTCTGCACCAAATTTTAAATAAAAAACCGGCATGGGTTCCCCTCCAGGAGCATACCAGGCCCTTAGGTCTGGTATGGATTTTAAGGGAAACCCCCTACGCCGAAAAAACGGCATGGGGGTCCCCCCAAAATCCATACCAGAACCTTATGCGAGCACGCAGCCCAGCCGGTCAGGAAAGGGGGTGGGGAAGAGCGAGCATGCCCTCAACATGGGGGGGGTGGGTGCTTTGGGGCAGGGGGGCACCCTGCGCCCCCCCACCCCAAAGCACCCTGCCCCCCATGTTGATGGGGACAAGGGCCTCTTCCCGCCAAACCTGGCCGTTGGTTGTCAGGGTCTGCGGGCGGGGGGCTTATCGTAATCCGGGAGCCCCCTTTAATAAGGAGGCCCCCAGATCCCAGCCCCCCACCCTATGCGAATGAGTATGGGGGAAAAAAATGTCAATAAAAAAACACTACACAGGATTTTAAAGTAATTCATTAGGCAGCTCCGGGGGTCTTCTTTCAACTTTGGGGGGTCTCTTCCGACTTTGGGGTCTCTTCTTCTGCTCTCCGGTGTCGTCTGCGCTCTCCGGTTCTTTCTGCCTTCTGCCGGGTGCCCGCTATCTTCTTCCAGCTCTTTTGCTAGCGGGGGCCCGGTCTTCTTCGTCGCCTTCTTCCCTCTTCTCTCCTGGAGATGTTGACTCATCGCTGTCTCCCGCTGTAATGCTGTGTGCGCGGAGCGCAACGACTTATATAGGCATGGGGCGTGGCCACTGGGTGATGCCACCCGGTGACCCCGTCCCCGTATGATGTCACAGCCCCGTGGAATGATGGGACTGTGACGTCATACAGGGGCAGGGTCACCGGGTGGCATCACCCGGTGACCACGCCCCATGCCTATATAAGTCGTTGCGCTCCGCGCACACGGCATTACAGTGGGAGACAGCGATGAGTCAACATCTTCAGGAGAGAAGAGGGAAGAAGAGGGAAGAAGGCGACGAAGACCGGGCCCCCGCTAGCAAAAGAGCTGGAAGAAGATAGCGGTGCGCCCAGGAGAAAGAACCGGAGAGCGAGAGAAGAACCGGAGAGCGCGGAGACGACACCGGAGAGCAGAAGAAGAGACCTTGAAGTCGGAAGAGACCCCCCGAAGTTGGAAGAAGACCCCCGGAGCTGCCTAATTACTTTAAAAACCTGTGTAGTGTTTTTTTATTGACATTTTTTCCCCCCCAGGTGAATGGGTAGGGGTACGATGTTCCCCATACTCATTCACATAGGGTGGGGGGCCGGGATCTGGGGGCCCCCTTATTAAAGGGGGCTCCCGGATTCCGATAAGCCCCCCGCCCGCAGACCCCGACAACCAACGGCCAGGGTTGTCGGGAAGAGGCCCTTGTCTCCATCAACATGGGGGCAGGGTGCTTTGGGGTGGGGGGGCCGCAGGGCGCCCCCCTGCCCCAAAGCACCCACCCCCCATGTTGAGGGAATGCGGCCTGGTACGGTTCAGGAGGGGGGGTGCTTGCTCGTCCCCACCCCCTTTCCTGACCGGCCGGGCTGCGTGCTCGCATAAGGTTCTGGTATGGATTTTGGGGGGACCCCCACGCTGTTTTTTCGGCGTAGGGGGTTTCCCTTAAAATCCATACCAGACCTAAGGGCCTCGTATGCTCCTGGAGGGGAACCCATGCCGGTTTTTTATTTAAAATTTGGCGTGGAGTTCCCCCTCATGATTCATACGTACTGTGTTCAGAACGCAACACATCTGCGAATCAGATGCGTTCCCATAGAACATAATGGGCAGACAAATCGCACCGCAATGCCTAGAAAACGCAATGCATCGCACATATGTGAACCAGCCTCATTGAAATCAATGTATTTTAAAATGTTATGCGAATTGGATGCCGTGTAAGCCGCAACCAATTCGCATAGGTGTGAACCCGGCCTTAGTAATAGCAATAAATCTCAGATCAGCTTTGTGTAGTTGTTTGGCTGGTTTTATTTCATTTTATGATCACACAAAATGTTAAAATATGTCTGAAAGTGGAATTCCAGCTTAATCTTAACTACTTTTAAAACTGTTCCTCCCTTCTCCTAACACCTTTGCCAGGCATCACTGGATCCAGACCAGAGAGAAACCACTTTGAGAGAGGAGTGAAGTTCCACATCCACCAATGGCTCATCCAGACACATCCTCCATCAGATGTGTCTATCGAGCACTTCTGCCCTTTCTCGCATTCGGGACACACCAGTAGTCTCCGACTGGTGCATGCGCGGTGTACTCAATTGGCCGGCTTGCGTGACGTCAGACGCAGTCTGCAGAGTGCGCGAGCGGGGTGCACATAAGAGCGAGGCCAGGACTCCATTCCCCAGGTGCCACCAGGGAGTGAGGTCGTAGTGTACACCTTGCATGTACGCAGTGGGGATCCTATCTGGATGCGGATTACAAAAATCTCTCTTGTTAAAGGTATGTACCTCAGCGTTCTTAAAGAGGAAGTAAACCCTCATTAATTTTTTTTTTTTTAATTAACCCTGCAAGAGAATATCATAATGAGCTAGTATGCATAGCATACTAGCTCATTATGATCGACTTACCTGAGATCAAAGCCCCCGAAGTTCTACTCCATGCCTTCCCTGCCGCCGCCATGTCTCAGACGATCTTCTTCCTGTTATCGCCGCTCTGGCGCTGTGATTGGCCCGGAGCGGCGATGAAGTCACGCGCATACGTGCTCGAGCCGGCAAGATCCATTCAGAAAACGGTCAACGATGCCGGCCCGCTAGTGCGCATGCGCGTGGTGTCATCAGTGGTGTGCTTTACAGCAAATATCTCCTTAACCGTTTAGGTTAAGGAGATATTTCTTGCACCTACAGGTAAGCCTTAATCTAGGCTTACCTGTAGGTGCAAGTTGTGTGGTTGGGTTTACAACCACTTTAATCCATGCCATCTCTATGGCCTTATGCATTACCTTATAGCTCATTTCCACATATATATTCCTTTGCCAGGTTCGCCATACTTCTTATATTGGAAACAGCACAGCATTGATTCCAGCATCCAGGAGATGCATGAACATAATATAAGCAATTTCAAACTCTTTTAAGGTATTTGAATATAATTTTCTTAAATCTATTGGTATCCTATTGGATCCCGGACCTTTGTTAAACCAGCTAGTAGCCTTTTTTTTTGTTTATTTTTGTTTATAGTGAGGCCCCGGTCCACTTCAGACTAATAAGTGATCTCAGAGCTACTTAGAAGCCAATCTTTAAAGGGGTTGTAAAGGTTGTTTTTTTATTTTCTAAATGGGTTCCTTTAAGCTAGTGCATTGTTGGTTCACTTACCTTTTCCTTCGATTTCCCTTCTAAATGTTTTTTTTCTTTGTCTGAATTTCTCACTTCCTGTTTCTCCTCAGTAAACTTCACACCATCATCTGAGTGGTGTTTAGTCAGCCAGAACAGCTTAATGAACAGCTTACTAAGGAGGAACAGGAAGTGAGAAATTCAGACAAAGAAAACAAAGAAAAAAAAAATTTAGAAGGAAATTCGAAAGGAAAAGGTAAGTGAACCAACAATGCACTAGCTTATAGGAACCTATTTAGAAAATAAAAAGCCAACCTTTACAACCCCTGTAAGCAATAGTAAAATTCCAATCAAGGTATGTTCTATAGTATATGCTTAATTTACCATAACAATTTAACACTGTGCAACTCTATAGTGCCTCTGTTCTGTATTCTTTAGAAAGTTAGTACCCCCCTTTCTTCTCTTGCCTTTAGAACCAATATCCCAATTGAGATTTCCGCATCCAGAGGCCTCCAGGCCTCCCTACGTTTATCTTCTTATATTCTAACAATTTTTTACTCATGTAAGTATTGATTCGTTTTTCGGAACAAATGTTATGTTTCCATATATAATCTTCTAATATAGCTAAAACATTCCTTATTTATATACTCTCTAGTTACCTGGTGCACCCCCATATTTCCTTCACACACGCCTTTCCTATTGGCCTCATGGCTGGTGACGGTTTAGGGGTGGCCCACCCCCCCGAATCCATCTGGGGGTGGGGTTTGTATGGTAGAGGTGTTGAGGTATAAGGACGACTGCACAAGATTACTCCCCAATAACACCAAACAATTTTGGTGAGTTTTTCATCTATACTAATGCCATTGACATTAAAACTGTTTTTAGGCATGTATTGTAGTATTATGTATATTAAAAGTGTTTTTTCTTTGAAACCTAGAAGCTCCTGAGGAAGCGATCTGTCTAATCGTGAAACATGTTGAGCTAATTTTAATGTTTCAAGAACTTTGTGGATACTTACCAAAAATATACTCTTTCCTCATTCCTGGCGTGGGCTTCTTCAATTTGTATATCCCCGCAAAAAGTGAAACCTACTACTATTGAGTATTGATCTTTGTTTTAAACACGTAGTCCTTTTTTTACATATGTTTTCTTCTTGTGTATTCATTTGGATGCATCAAGTGTAACTTTTGTACTATTCTGTGTAATATTAAATATTTTTGCTACTTTTTTAAATAGCGCCTACAAAGTCAATTTTTTCTTCACAAATTTTAAATCCTCGATCAGGCCAATGTCCCATCCAGACCCGTAGTTGTGCCATTTAGGAGCCGCTTACTTCCCCCTGGCCTCCACCACTATCAATCAGTCATTCTCAAGGCAGAGCGGAGAGCGGGAGGCAGGATAGCAATGAACAGAGAGTGGGAGGCACAGCTGTACTGGATGAAGGACAAGATCGGGAGCTGCATGAGGTAAAGTTGGAGTAAACCCCCATGTATGATTTTTACCTATAGGTAAGCCTATAATAAATGTCTCACCTATAGGTACAGTAAATATATTCTAAACGTGCACCATTTAGGAGATGTCACCGGCACATGTGCTCAGAAGGAACGGCATACCCGTGCCTTTCCTTCAGAGTCGTGCTGTAAACAGCGACTCCAGCGTGCATGCGCGGGAGTGATGTCATTGCCGGCTCGGCCATTCATATTGCCAAAGTCCGCAAACCCGGAAAGAAGAGCAGATGAAGATGGTGACAGTATGCCGCTGGAAGGCTTAGTTTCCAGGTAAGCCTGTCATAATGTGCTAGTATGCGATGCAGGTTTACTACCACTTAAACTTTCCAGCAACCAATCACCAGCTTGTTAGAATGAAAAGTTAACCGCAGCAGCTCCCGTCTTCCATTTAGTGATGTTGTGCCTCCAGCTCTTCACTCTGTGTAAGGTAGGAAAGCATGGGCAAAAGGACATGGCTGTGAATGTGGGAAGGGGGGGTTACGTGAAGGGGGCAGTACTGTGTGTGTGTGGGGGGGGGGGGGCAGAGCACATTATTGTGATGGGGCCCAGTGGAGCTGCAGGGGATAGGAGAATTCTTCCAATGACTAGCAGGGGAGAGTGCTGACAATGGCTAGTAAAGCCTGAACGTAATCTATAGGCTTCAATGGCCTATCTGTTATTGGCTCTCCCGCCTCTACCCTGCAGTTGCGCTAGCTGACACAGGGGAGCCAGATTACGCGACAGGATTGGAGCGGCCTGAAAATAGGCAAGTATATAAATCTTTCATACACAGGTTAGTAAGCATAGGTGTTGAGAGGGGAGAGGGGACAGTTTTAAGAGCAGTTAGGGTTAAGCTGGAATAAAAATGTTAACTCTGTGATTGATTTTTACTTATTTTCCTAAATCATTTATCTTTCTTTTTCATCATTTTAAAATAACCAAGTGCAATATGATCTATCACAAGAATGCAAAAGGTCCAAGGGGATCTTTTTGTTGCAGTGTATGGGTAAGTGGGATCTAACTGAGGTAAGTGAGATGATCACAGATATCACTACCCCTGTCCTCTGCTAAATAATGCTCTTTATACTTCGAGAAAAAGTGTTTTCAAGACCACACATTACCTACCTGACTCCTCTGCCGCTGTTGATTTCAGATTTTCATTAATTCTCTCTTGCTCACTGTTTAATGTGATCACTGTAGAGCTCTGTGACCTCTGACCTTTAAGACAGTTTTCCAGACTTTGGGCTTTAAAAGTCTCTTGTTCATCATATGAAGTAAAATTCTGCAGCTTCAAAACACAGAGGTTTAAAATGGGTTTTACATGACATATTGTAATATTTCATATGTGCAGTTTATGAATCACCAAGGTTTATTTTCACATTAAACTAATAAACATACTAATGCATACTATTATCATACCCAGGCATGACTACTGTTACTCTATATGGTATGCCAGCCAAGGGCCTGGTAGCACTCAAATCATAACTTCTGCTGTCCAATTCACAAATCACTGCCAAAGGGTAACAACAGGAAACCTTTGCTGGTGAAAACTGTCTGAGACACCACATAGGCACCATTCTGTACATGCTCCCGAGGGCGTCCCTGGTAATCCAGAAGTCAGTCCCAATACCTAAACAAGAGCTTCTATGACAGATTAATATTTTTATGAACAGCGACTGAAACTATTACATAGTTTACACAATTTAAATCATAAGAATAAAAAATACCCATGCTTTTGAAACACAAAAGGTGGCTATAATCATTTTTAATCACTGTTGTGCTGCTGATAATATCAAAGGGACTTTTAATTAATAAAACTGGGTGATTTGATGACCCCATGGTTCCTTATTCCCATGGACTTTGCATCCTTTGACTGGACATTTCAAAAGCGTGGCTCTTTTTTATTCTTCTGTTTTATTTTGTGTGTATCTCACAGATGAGCTGCTGCTTTTTTACCACTATTCTTTTGAATATTCAATTATTATTTTGTATTTCATCTGAGCATTAGAGCGGTATTAATCCATTACAATTTAAATCAGACAATATGCCTGAGCCTTCTGACACGGTAAATCTGAACTCCAGGTAAAGTTTTATTGCGTAATTACATTGGTCTAGTTTGGCATTCTGTAAATGGCAGCTGTGCCAAGCAATTGAGCCCCTGTGTTCACTATGCAGAAAGTTAGCTTCTCAGCACAGGACCCAGGCAATCACTGTAGTAACAATGACTACTGCAGTAACTTTCCAGTTTCTCAGGTATCGAATATGTATACTTACATTGACTCACGGGGGCCAAAGTAAATATGCAGTAAAGCTGTACCCGGAGTACAGTAGCATTCCCAAAAAAAAAAAGAGTTGTTTTGGAGAAGGTGTCATGGCAGAATCTCAGTGTTTCCTGCCCCCCACTCAGACTGTGACTCACTAAGCTATCCCTAATTACCATACAGTGGTTCTAAATTGTTAACCCTTTGTTAGGAAAGACAGTGTTCAAATCCGCGAACCCTCCTAAACATTAAAATGCAGCAAGCTTTGAAAAAAAAAAAGGTAACCAGCAATTTTGTTTATTTTTTTTTTTAGTTATGTTATGTCAATGACAACTTGTAACAAAATATAAAGTAGGTTTTATACCAGTTTGGCTGCAAAATGGGAAAGACACTTTAGGATCTTAAAACAATTTGGTAAAGTCTCTTGTCTTAAAGCGGAGCTCCAGCCTGGATGAAATTTTTTTTTAAACTCAGCAGCTACAAATACTGTAGCTGCTGAATTTTAATATAAGGACACTTAGGCCCCTTTTACACTGCCACGACTTGAAAGTCGCGCGATTTTGAGGTCTATGGACTAGAGCTGCAACTAACGATTATTTTGTCTGTCGACTGATCTAGCGATTATTTTTTCGATTAGTCATCGACTATACCAATAATTTTTATTTATTTTTTTACTTAATCTAGTGTTCTTTTTTTTGATTAGCTAATTAATCCTTTGGATAACTTTACAAAAAATGATAAGTAAATAAAGATAAAAAAAGGTAAGATAAAAGAATATAACTACATACACACACATATATATATATATATATATATATATATATATATATATACACACACACACACATATATATATATATATATATATATATATATATATATATATATATATATATGTAGTTATATTCTTTTATCTTACCTTTTTTTATCTTTAACTACATACATATATATATGTAGTTATATTCTTTTATCTTAACTTTTTTTATGTACTTATCATTTTTTGTAAAGTTAAGATATATATAGTTATATTCTTTTATTTTAACTTTACAAAAAATGATGAGTACATAAAAAAAGTTAAGATAAAAGAATATAACTACATACATATATATAATATACATATATGTATGTAGCTATATTCTTTTATCTTAACTTTTTTTATGTACTTATATTCTTTTATCTTAACTTTACAAAAAATGATAAGTACATACATATATATATATATATATATATATATATATATAGCGCACAGACCCCTTTCTTTACCTGCATTAACTTTGGCTCCTCGCAGGAAGAGAGAGGCACACCGCACCACAAGCCCGTACCCTCCTATGTGAAGAGGTTGAGCGGTGTTGTTGATGGGTCTTCCACAGTTAGACAACCAACCTATCGGTGAGGTTGTCAACACAGTTAGACAACCTCACCTCTATTTTTAATAAAGACAAGTCCTTGTGTCCCCACAGTAACTTGAATGTCCACACCAGCTGCACTCCAACGTAGAGGTTTATTTCTTATAAAACACAGTCTCTGACAGAAAAGGGTGGAGGGAGAACAGGACAGCTTAAGATGTGGATGAGGTCCAGGCACAAACGTAACACAATTCACTGCTCCGATTCTCAAGCAGACTCAGCCCATTCGGATAGTCTCCCTAACTTAGGACTAGCAGCCGAAATGATGCTCGAACTTTACCCTCGGTCTCTGCCACAGACCTGGTGAACTTGGTCTCTGTTCAAGGAGAAGACATCCCTCCAGAGTTACCGGGACCCTTCCTTCACTGTGACTTCCGCACTAGTCCCTCGGAACGGTTCCTCCCCCGGCCTCCTCATCTAGGATACGGGTCCCCTCGCAAGGCGGCACCCTGAGATTCCTCGATCCCCGATGGGCTCCAGCCGAAGGTGCTGGGCCCAGACCTTTGTTGCAGTCCCAGGGCTGAAGGTGCCTGGGACCCTTGACCACGAACCGCAGACCCGCCCCTGGGTTAAAGGTGCCCTGGGCGGACAAGAACGAGAACCCCCGAACAGGCAGCGTCTGCCCATTTTATATCCTCTCCCAGCATGCCCAGCAGGTAGACCACACCCACTGTACGGCTGCCGAGAGGGGACACACAAGGTACAGCACTGTATCAGCGGTTCAACCCTGGCCCACCATGGCAGCGCCACCTGCAGGCCACAGGGAACTGTACACCAATACTCCACCTGTGGACAAAAATGGTTTCAAGAACTCTATCAATTAGGGTGTTTGGGCATAACTATCACCCAAACACTTCCCCTAAATTTAGCACCCCGCTACACACACACACACACACACACACACACACACACACATATAGCTATATATATATATGTAGTTATATTCTTTTATCTTACCTTTTTTTTTTATGTTCTGCTTTTCTTTTCTGTTCAGAAGTTCATGAATGTTTATAATTTTATTTTTTACAATGCTTTCTTTTTTTAAAGGGGGTGTGGGGGTGGGGACAGTGTCAGTGTGTTTTTTGTATTATTATTATTTTTGTAAATTTTTTTATTTTATTATTTATTGCAATTTTTTTTTATCAGCCCTGTTGGGGGGCCATGGTGAGATATCAGGGGTCTTAACAGACCTCTGACATCTCCCATTTGAGACAGGGAAAGGGACTAGGGACACAGATTCCCCAGTCCCTTTCTCAGCAGCCTCAGTTGCACTGATAATGAATGGAGAGAAGACAACGGCTTCTCTTCATTCATTAACTGAGACATCGTAATCACAGGAGGTTACAATGTTTCAGTTATGTTAATGGACAGAGTCAGTGATCACTGACTCTGTCTATTCAGAAAACTAAGGAGCCGGGTTTACCGGCTCCTACCTCCGCTCTCCATCCTGAGATACCGAGGGGGACGGCAGCACAGAGGGGGAGAAAAGAGGGGGACAGATGCACGGAGAAGAGAGAGGGGGACAGCAGCATGGAGGGGTACAGCAGCATGGAGTGGGACACAGAGAAGAGAGGGAGACACGGAGCAGCATGGAGGGGGACAGCAGCATGGAGGGGGACACAGAGAAGAGAGAGAGACACGGAGCAGCATGGAGGGGGACAGCAGCATGGAGAAGGACGGATGGGGACTGGAGGAGGATAGTGGACAGTCAGCGGTGATCGTGTGTGGGAGAGAAGCACCGCGCTGAAAGCCGCGGTGGGGGTGTATTGACCTGCAACTCGCAACGTGTGATGCATCGACGCCTTTCACGCATGTCGACGTATTTCCGTAGTCGCCGTAATCGATTACAGTGACGCGTCGTGGCAGCTCTACTATGGACCTCAACTCACATCAAAGTCGGACCAAAGTAGTACATGGACTACTTTAACGTCGCACAGATATTGGAAATCATGGGGTATGTCTTGTCATGCGACATTGCAGTCATAAGTCGTAGGACAGTCGCACAAGTGTGAAAGGGGCCTTCCCTGTCCAGGGAGCCCGGCGATGTCGGCACCCGAAGCCGACCCGTCCATCAGCTCCGGGTGCAGGCGCCGGCATCCTACTAAGGGAAACAAAGTGAAGCCTTGTGGCTTCACAGCCTGTTTCTTACTGCGCATGCACGAGTCACGCGGCGCTTTCTGAATGGTCCCATCATCTTCTGGGGGACACACAGGTCCCAGAAGGCAACGGGGGGAAGGAGGAGGGCAAAAAAATAAAAATGCGTAAGTGACGTTCCTCGCTGCGGCGCTGTGGGACAGAAGTCCTAAAGACAATATAAGAAAAAGGTATGAAAAAAATATATATCCGAAAATGAGTTACGCTTACGGTTTTTAATGAGTTAAATTTTTGCCTGGAACTTCGCTTTAAGGTGCATGTGAACCCAAATCAATTTTTTTTTAACACTATTTATTTATATTTTTCAAAAGACAGGCATGGATGCAGGTGGGTAAATACAGCAGTCCAAACATTGGACAAATTCAGAATAATGACATAGATATCCATTGATAATATAAACCAATAAAGGAATCCACACATTGTTTAAAAGCAACATAACAAACGAAAGCTGGCCATTTTCTATGGATAGATGGAAAAAGTGGGAGATTCCTCCATCCACACAGTTTAGTATACATGGAGAAATCTGTTGCACTTTTTCCATCTAACCATAGAAAATCTGCAGATAATCTAATGGTGTATGGCCATCTTAAGACATACTAGCCAGCCTACAACTTGTTCAAACCATTTTTATAACAGGAACAGAGGAGGAGAAACACAGCCTTCTCCAAACAGGAGCTGCTGTAAGACAAATTTATACACTGTATACATTTTTTGTGAATACATTGCAAAGTTTCACTTTTAGGGAATCCTGCCAGTAACAGCACTTCTTGCTGTAGGCTGACATTGCTAATCAACTGCCTTGCAATTAGCAGAAGCATCGTCAGCCTTCCATGTGTGCTCCTTCAGCTGGACCGTTGGGCTGCTTGTTACGTCTTTCAGAAAGGCAGTCAAACTAGAAAACTAGAACTCACATGGCTGGCAGACAATACGGCTGCTAATTGTCAGGCAGTGGCACAAAGCTGTCAAAGAAAGCAGTGAGGTTGGGTTCACACTTGTGCGACACGACAGCCGTCCTACTTTGGATCCGACTTTGCCCTGCGACATGAAGCCGACATATGTCTGACTTTCAATGAACGGGGATCCGACTTGGATCCCCGCCAATACCAGGCACTGTGTTTGGTATGAATCCTGGAGGTTGAACTCCACGCCAAATAAAAAAATAAAAAAAACGGCATGGGTTCCCCTCCAAGGGCATACCAGGCCCTTAGGTCTGGTATGGATTTTAAGGGGAACCCCCTAAGCCAAAAAAATGGCGTGGGGGTCCCCCCAAAATCCAAACCAGACCCTTATCTGAGCACGCAACCTGGCAGGCCGCAGGGGAAGAGGGGGGACGAGAGAGCGCCCCCCCCCCTTGCCTCCTGAATCGTACCAGGCCGAAGAGAAGATAGCGGAGGCCCGGCAGAAGGAAAAATAGGATTTTTATAACAGCTTACCTGTAAAATCCTTTTCTTGGAGTACATCACGGGACACAGAGCGACATAGTCATTACTAATGGGTTATATAGATACCGTCAGGTGCTGGCACTGGCAACTTCCAAAACCGGAAGTACCCTCCCCTATATAAGCCCCTCCCATCCGGGAGCACCTCAGTTTTGTAGCAAAGCAATAAGTGTCCCTAAAGAGGGGCGGGAGCTCTGTGTCCCGTGATGTACTCCAAGAAAAGGATTTTACAGGTAAGCTGTTATAAAAATCCTATTTTCTTTCTCGTACATCACGGGACACAGAGCGACATAGTCATTACTAATGGGATGTCCTAAAGCAATGCCAAATGAGGGGGGGGATACACCATATATAAGCTGAGCGCTATCAGACATGAGGATCTTTTGCGGCCTGCAACACACTGCGCCCAAAGGCGACATCCTCCTGACTTCTAACGTCCACCTGGTAGGACCTAGTAAACGTGTGTACCGAAGACCATGTTGCGGCCTTACAGATTTGAGCCAGGGAGGCCTGGTGATGCACTGCCCATGAAGTTCCAACTGCTCTCGTGGAGTGCGCTCTAACTTTGAACGGAGGTGGTCTCCTTCTCAAGCCATAAGCTTGCATAATGACCTGTCGAATCCACTTGGCTAAAGTAGACTTTGACGCTGCCTGACCCTTTCTGGGGCCTTCCGGCAGAATAAACAAAGTATCCGTTCTGCGAATCTGAGCAGTGGCTTTTAGATAAGCTTTAACTGCTCTTACTACATCCAAAGAATGCAATAACTTTTCCTCTACCGAAGTAGGTTTGGGGAAAAAAGAAGGAAGAACCACATCTTGGTTCAAATGAAACCTCGATACCACCTTAGGAAGAAAGGCTGGATGAGGACGTAACACTACTCTGTCCTTATGGATAACCAGATATGGCTCCTTACAGGACATAGCTGCTAATTCCGATACTCTTTTAGCCAAACAAATGGCTACTAGAAAAATCAATTTCCTGGTGAGAAGCACCAAGGAAATATGCTGTAATGGTTCAAATGGTTGTTTCTGTAGAACCGACAGAACCAAGTTTAGATCCCATGGACATATGGGAATATTAACCGGAGGACTAATACGCATCACTCCTTGTATAAAGGCTTTGACTAGTGAATGCGAAGCCAAGGGCCTTTGAAAAAATATTGACAAGGCCGAAATCTGACCCTTGATAGTACTCAAGGCAAGCTTCCTATCTACAGCCCACTGTAGGAAGTCCAGAATCCTACCTATTACGTACTTATGTGGATGCCATTTCTTGGCCTCACACCACGCAATGTACGCCTTCCAGATTCTATAGTAGATCTGCCTGGATACCGGCTTCCTGGCATTGATCATGGTAGATACCACAGCATTAGAGAGCCCTCTCTTTTTTAGAATGTGGGCTTCAATAGCCAGGCCGTCAAACCTAGGGCTGGTAAGGAAGGGTGGTATATCGGTCCTTGCGAAAGCCGGACGACGTGGGAGAGTCCAAGGACTCCCCACTGAAATTTTACAATCTCCGCGTACCACGCTCTTCGGGGCCACGCTGGAGCCACTGGAATCACTGGTTTCTTTTCTACCCTGATTCTGCGGAGTAATCGAGGTAACCATTGGCGGTGTGAATGCATATATCAGCTTGAACTGATCCCAAGGGAACACTAGGGCATCCGAGCCGCAAGCTAGGGGATCCCTTGTCCGAGAGACAAACCTGTCCCCCTTTGCGTTGAATCTGGATGCTAGAAGATCTACATCCGATGTTCCCCACCGCTGACATATTGTCCAGAAAACCTCGGGGTGAAGGGACCCTTCCTCTGGGCCTAATTGCTGGCGACTTAGAAAGTCCGCCTTCCAATTCTCCACTCCTGGAATGAATACCGCAGATATGGCTGGGACATATTTTTCTGCCCATTTCAGGATGTAATTTACTTCCCTCTGGGCTGCACGACTCCTGGTGCCCCCCTGATGATTGATATATGCCACTGCTGTGGCATTGTCTGATTGAATTCTGACAGGGGACCCTTGGAGTTTGGATGTCCATGCTACTAGGGCATACCGGGCTGCTCGTATCTCTAAGAGATTGATGGGCAGGGCCTTTTCTGCATCCGACCATCTGCCCTGGAGAGACTATTGCTCCAGTACTGCTCCCCAGCCTATAAGGCTGGCATCTGTAGTGACCACCTTCCAAGAAATCGGACTGAAGGATTTCCTTTTTTCCAGATTCTGGGGAACCAACCACCAACGGAGGCTCTTGCGAACGGAAGGGGACAAGGACATTGTAAGTCTAGGGCCTGAACTTTTTTGTTCCAGGCTGACAGTATGGCCCCTTGCAAATTCCTTGAATGGAATTGACCGTAGGGTACTGCTTCGAATGATGCCACCATTTTTCCCAGCAGCCTCATATACAGGCGTATGGACGGCTGTCTTTTTTGTACCCACTAAGTGGATCAAATCTTTCAAAGACAACACCTTTCCTCGAGGCAAGAATATTTTTCTCTGGCCTGAATCCAACCTTAGCCCCAAGTATTCCAGACTTTTGACTGGTTTTTAGGGCTGACTTGTCTCGGTTGATAATCCAACCGTGAGATTCCAGATACTTGATCGTCTTGTGAACGACCACGTCTAGTTTTTTCACTGAGTGGTCTATCAGCAACAAGTCATCCAGATATGCCATTATCATTACACCTTGTGTTCTTAGATTGGCCAATAAAGGGCCAGAATTTTTGTAAACACTCGTGGTGCTGTGGCCAAACCGAAGGGTAAGGCTCTGAACTGAAAATGGCGCCCTTCTACTGCAAAGCGTAGACATTTTTGGTGGACTGGAAAGATGGGAATGTGCAAATAAGCATCTTTGATGTCGATCGTGGCTAACCAATCCTCCCCTTGTAGGGCAGTGGCCACCGATCGGATCGACTCCATCGGAAAGTCCTGATATACAGGAATTTGTATAGCCCTTTTAGAATTAATATGGGCCTCCCGTCCGCGTTTGCTTCGGGACTGTAAAGAGGTTTGAGTAAAACCCGAACCCTCATTCTTCCAGGGGAACCTCCATAATTACTCCTTGGAGCAATAGTTGTTCTAGTGCCAACAGGAGGGACTCTCTCTTCCGGGGATCCCTTGGCACGTTTGACCTCAAAAATGGGAAGGAGGAGAGTCTTTTAACTCCAAACTGTATCCCAAACCTACTGCGGAGAGCACCTATCTGTCTTGATCGTGTCCCGCCAGGTCTCTTGCGAACAACTGGAGTCCTCCCCCCACCCGACTGAGTGGGGGCTTCAATGAATTTAACTTTGGGGGAGGTTTTGTACCTCCCCTGACCCAGGGTTTCTCATTACCCTGCTACTGTCCCTGTTTTTTACCCCCGGGATTTGACCGAGGAGGCCGTCGGAACTGTTACACAGCCGATGCCCCAGGGACTGGAGAAGCAGGCCTCTTAAAGAGGGACCTCTAACTCTGCTTTTAACCGGCAAGAGCGTATTTTTACCGCTGGAAATTTTCTGGATATATTTGTCCAGGTTTTCCCTGAATAAGCGTTCACCATGAAATGGGACGCTAACCAGCCATTCTTTACAGGGAGCTTCAGCAGACCAGTTTTTGAGCCATAGGAGCCTACGCATATGTACTATAGACAGCGTAAGGCGGGAGGCCTGATGGACTGAATCCTCTATGGCGTCAACCGCAAAGCCTAAGGCTCTAGGTAGATCAGCTAGGGCAAAGCCTGCTGATCTGTCAAGTCCCTCAAGACCTGTTTCAACTGATCCTTCACTGCTTAGCAGACCCCAATAGCTGCTACTGCTGGTTGTATCACCAAGCAGATTTTCATAAGGACTCCAATCTTTTATCTATTGGGTTCTTGAACATTTGGACATTATCCACTGGACATGTCAGTGATTTATACATACAAGAGATGGCTGCGTCCACTGTAGGGACCTTCCATTTTTTTTTTTTTGATGAACTTATCCTCCATGGGATAGACCACCGGAAATCTCTTGGGGGAATAAATATTTTCTCAGGACGTTCCCAATCCTGGTAAATGAGCCCTTTCAGTAAAGGGTGAAGTGGAAAAGAACAAACAGTCTGGGGGCTTCTAGCGACCCCAACGAGAATACAGTAGTGGTTGATGGTTCCGCAAGGTGCATTTTTAAATGCTGATCGGACCATGTTAGTCAGAGACTGAACCCATAATCTTTCAGCTTAAGATGCTGAGAAAAGGTTCCCCCACTGTTGATTCCTCTATAACAGAATCAACCTCATCCTGATCCCCTTCAGGCAGGTCGATCCCTGTATGGGACTGTTGCTCTGCTAACAGGCACTCTGAAGGAGGAGACGGAGATCGGGCGTGCTTTCCCTGACAGGGAGGCAGCGATAAATGTTGACAATCTCTCTCTAATCCTCCCAGAGCTGAGGAAAAAACCTCCTCTGTTACATACACAGGAGCAGGTGAACTGAGGACAGCCACAGTACCAAGTACCCTGCGGGGTCTCTACGGTCACTTACCTCTGAACTTCAGGGGAGACTGGTGCAGCAGGAGTATGCCCAAGATCCTCCGAGCCCGATGAGACCCCCTTCGCTTCCTGGAAGATTCAGTTCCGGAGCTTCTGGACGGCATATTCCTAAGCCTAAAGCTGAGGTATTCCAGCCGTAATACACCACTTTTACTGAGAATAGTCTAGCACAATTGCTGCTATATCACAGTTGGTGTCTACTAATGTGCCTTTCTAGGGGATGCCTGTATCAACCGCTTGCTGTATGCCTTTAAATGTTGCCAGCTCTGTCTCTGTACTTCATAGCCAGCTCACTACAATATTGTGTTTTTTTTAAACTGCTGGGACGCCCGCACATGCGCAGAAGCGCTGCGGCGCGCACAGAGCGTCATCCCCCAGGCTCCGCCCCCTTTCCCGGCTCACCTCTATATATAGAGGCGCGTGCACGCGCGCGGGCACGTGCGCCTTCGGCGCTAATTTCAAATATGGTAACAAGGGACAGGAGCCAGGGCCCCTCTTTGCCGCAGGCCGGGGGATGGACGAGCACTGCAACATGGCAGAGGAAGCAGTTTCCTATAAGAGAACTCACCATCTGCCTGGACTTTGCTCTGCTGAGAAGAAGCTAGTCCACATGACAAGAAAACATTCCACAGCGGCCTCTAGTGGACAAACACAGGTACCGCAGTCTAATATATTAAATATATATAAAAAAAATTTTTTTTTTTTTTTTTCTTGACCACCATTAAAAATTATTACATTTTTTTAGTAGTTACAGGCATGCACAGAATTTTGCGGGAATACCATTAGGTAACAGACAGAAAGACAAATTAGGCTTGGGGGTCCCCCAATAGAACCAAGTTCCTGGGGGCCCCCACTTACCTGTTCCTCGCCGCAGGACTTTGTTTGGTCCACAAAAGCCCAAACTTCACCTATCACGGCAGGCATTGTAATCAAACCTTCAGGGACCGGGTTCCCAAGGATTCCACTCCCCTGGACCTGTATAGCACCCTGCACAGAAAACATCTTGGTCGTGGGTATGACCAGAGCTCTGGATCCCAGGGTCCAGCTCTCCTAAGAGAAGCATTACAGGCAAAACCTTGCTCTTCTCTGCAAGGCCCGGGTACCGACCGTTTAGCTATGAAGCTTTTTTGGTCGGATCCGGAATAGCTTACTGAGGCCCAAAAGAACCTGTACGCAAGCTCAGTGAAAAACACATGTTTCTTCTTGGCCAACACCTTAGACACTGGCAAAAAACTGAGGTGCTCCCGGATGGGAGGGGCTTATATAGGGGAGGGTACTTCCGGTTTTGGAAGTTGCCAGTGCCAGCACCTGACGGTATCTATATAACCCATTAGTAATGACTATGTCGCTCTGTGTCCCGTGATGTACGAGAAAGAAAAAGAACCGTAGACGACACTGGAGACCCCCGAAGTCGGAAGAGACCCCCGGAGTCGGAAGAAGACCCCCGAAGTCGGAAGAGACCCCCGGAGTCGGAAAAAGACCCCCGGAGCTGTGCAATAAATTACTTTAAAAACCTGTGTGTGTTTTTATTGAAATTTTTTTCCACCAGGTGAATGGGTAGGGGTACGATGTACCCCATACTCATTCACATAGGGTGGGGGGCCGGGATCTGGGGGCCCCCTTATTAAAGGGGGCTCCCGGATTCCGATAAGCCCCCGCCCGCAGACCCCGACAACCAACGGCCAGGGTTGTCGGGAAGAGGCCCTGTCCTCATCAACATGGGGGCAGGGTGCTTTGGGGTGGGGGTTGCCCCCCTGCCCCAAACCCCCCATGTTGAGGGCATGCGGCCTGGTACGGTTCAGGAGGGAGGGGGGGCGCTCTCTCGTCCACCCCTCTTTCCCTGCGGCCTGCCAGGTTGCGTGCTCGGATAAGGGTCTGGTTGGGATTTTGGGGGGACCCCACGCCGTTTTTTCGGCGTAGGGGTTCCCCTTAAAATCCATACCAGACCGAAGGGCTTGGTATGCTCTTGGAGGGGGAACCCATGCCGTTTTTTTATTTAAAATTTGGCGTGGAGTTCCCCCTCAAGAGCAGCAGAGCACAAGTCGCATGCCAAAGTCGGATCATGCAAGACTGCGGTCCGACTTTGATCCGACTTCAATGATAGTCAATGGGCTGAAGTCGGATCAAAGTCGGACCAAAGTAGTACAGGGAGCATTTTCAAAGTCGGACCGACATGTGTCGGACCAGTTAAGACGGCTCCCATAGGGAAACATTGATTTTCACACGTCATGCGACATGAGCTCCCAATGTCGGAGCATTTGTCGCCCCAGTGTGAACCCGGCCTGAAGGGGATATATTGGGTTGAAGGCTATGTTCATAGGTTTGCTTCAAGCAAGCGTAATTGTCATTATGCTTTAACCCTGAACTAGTTATATGTTTATGTTTACATGTATGTTCTTAAAAAAAAAAAAAAACTGTAATCTATTAAAAAACATGGTTCAGTTACTTGTAAAGTATTAAAATCAATGGAGCATAGTATACATAACATAACATAGCATAGGATACATACATAGCATAACAACCAGGCAGCTAGAATATTTTAGGGGGTAAGCAATGGCAGCCCTACTTTGTTTTTTTTAAGGAAAGGTTTACTTTGAATTTTTCTATGCTAACAGGAACTAGTGATGGTTGTCCAAGAAGATGGGTAAAGGTAATCAATCTGAATCTGATTGGTAGGTATTGTCAACAGAGTTTTTATTTTACATATAATAATAATAATAATAATAATAATAATAATAATAATAATAAGATGATCCAGCTGTGGGCCATTGCATCACTAAACATCTACTAATGTTAGATCTTCTCTTGACACCAACAAAACTTTGGACATATTGCAATAAATACAAAAATCTAGTCCAAGGATTTCCTTTTCCTCAAAAAGCATTTTGTCAGAAATTGCACTGCAAAAGATAGATAGCGATTTAAGATATTTTAAATTACTTTACCTCTGAAAGGCACAGTTCTGGTGATAACACTTCCAAAGAGCCTACAGTGGAAAATATTTTTGGGTTCTCTGCCTGGAGTGAACTTGAAATACGGCTTTGAGGACGGGACCGAGACACTGAAGCGGGTCTGGAAATGTCATCCAGGTTTCCTTTCACAATATCCATCTCCAAAACACTCTTCATCTAAAATCTAAATACAAGCACAATGCATTTATCACATATTACTATAGATAGGTTTCAAACTTTCAATCCCTGTAATTACAGGTGAAATGGTTGTATTTAATCTGAACTCCAGGCATACATATAAAAGACACAAACTAATGCAGCTTAGTATTCATTAAAGTGGTGTTCCGGCCGAAATTACACTTTTTAAATAAAAATACCCCTAGAATACACAATTTCAATGTATTCTAGTAAAGTTAGTCTGTAAACTAAGGTCTGTTTTGTTAGGTTATTACAGCATTTAGATAGTGTATAAACTAGAAATAGGCCGTGGCCATTTTAAGTGTGGGCATCTGAAGCCAGACAGCATATGTCTTCCTGGATATCACAAGCAGTGTAATCAGTTTCAGTTTCATGTTACTCTTTCTCTCCAGTTTCATAGCAAGTTGCTGCCCCCTATTTCTGTAAACATCTCCTCCCCTCCTCCCCTCCAGTATGTACAAGCAATAATATTCTAGAAATACAGAAATCTGTTGCTAAAGGTAAGAGCTTTAAAAAATTCATAATAGTAAACAAAATCATTTGTTTCTGTGCAGATATATCTACATATATATATATAATATCTTATTATGTAGATATATCTGCACAGAAACAAATGATTTAGTTTACAATTAGGACATTTTTAAAGCTCTTACCCTTCGCAACAGATTTCTGTATTTGAAGATGAGGGATGAGGGACGAGAAGGCCGAAGTTGAGGGATGAGGGGTATGTGTGTGTATCAATCACAGCACATTGCATCACCCCCAGCACATCGAATCGCATGGGCCCACAGCACATTGCATCACCCCAGCACATCGAATCGCATGGGCCCACAGCACATTGCAACACCCCCAGCACATCGAATCGCATGGGCCCACAGCACATTGCAACACCCCCAGCACATCGAATCGCATGGGCCCACAGCACATTGCAACACCCCCAGCACATCGAATCGCATGGGCCACAGAACATTGCATAACCCCCAGCACATCGAATCGCATGGGCCCACAGCACATTGCAACACCCCCAGCACATCGAATCGCATGGGCCCACAGCACATTGCAACACCCCCAGCACATCGAATCGCATTGGCCCACAGCACATTGCATAACCCCCAGCACATCGCATCACCCCCAGCACATCGAATCGCATGGGCCCACAGCACATTGCAACACCCCCAGCACATCGAATCGCATGGGCCCACAGCACATTGCAACACCCCCAGCACATCGAATCGCATGGGCCCACAGCACATTGCAACACCCCCAGCACATCGAATCGCATGGGCCCACAGCACATTGCAACACCCCCAGCACATCGAATCGCATGGGCCCACAGCACATTGCAACACCCCCAGCACATCGAATCGCATGGGCCCAAAGCACATTGCAACACCCCCAGCACAACGAATCGCATGGGCCCACAGCACATTGCAACACCCCCAGCACATCGAATCACATGGGCCCACAGCACATTGCAACACCCGCAGCACATCGAATCGCATGGGCCACAGAACATTGCATAACCCCCAGCACATCGAATCGCATGGGCCCACAGCACATTGCAACACCCCCAGCACATCGAATCGCATGGGCCCACAGCACATTGCAACACCCCCAGCACACTACCACTACCACTACCCCACCTGCAGCACAAATGGGCACCATGAGGCAATTTTTTACTTCAAATGCCTGAGGTTCAGACAAGCATCAAGACTCAATATAGGGCTGCCTGCGATAGGAAAGGAAAAGCAGCTAAAAGTGATTGGGAAAAGGGCAACAGAGCTTCAGAAAGCTTTCCCAGGACATGATCTGCAGACCTAAAAAGAGTTAATGGCAGCCCACATTCCTACATATATGGAACAGAGGCAGGTAGGACACAGCAGCCAGTTTTTGCTGCTCACACTCTAACACTTAGTATTTTAAATTAATAAATATAATACGAATTGGAGGGGTATTCTTTATGTCTGGAGGAAAAGAGATTTAACCTTCACATGTGGTCAGGCTTTTTCACAGTAAGAGCTGTGAAAATGTGGAATAGATTCCCTCAAGAAATATATGTGTATAGTCAGAGCTCAAAAAAATGATTTTTTCAAAAACATTCACACAATCCTGAGAAAGCGTGGGATCCCGCAAAATGTGTAGACCATTTGTGAAGCTATCTGGGGACAAAGCTCTGAAGTACAAAAAATAATTTCCTGTTCCTTATGTGTTCTTGACAGACTCTCACGGAAACTTTGTTTTTTAAAGAAAAGCTGAGTTAGACTTACCGGTAACTCCTTTTCTGAGAGTCTTCCAGGACAGCCCATGAGACCTAGGGCTCCTCCTACCAGGACAGGAAACACGTTACCCCCACCGAATAAAAGGGCGGTCCTCCAGGCCGCATGTCAGTCTTCTCGAGAACCATAGGACGTCCCTGAAAAACATATGCATAATACACATAACTTCCAGACAAAACCGGGTGGGAATCCAGCTGTCCTGGAAGACTCTCAGAATAAGAGTTACCGGTAAGTTTAACTCAGCTTTTCTCTAAGCATCTTCCAGGACAGCCCACGAGACGATGAGCCAGAACTTACCAGTCTAGGAAGAGACAACTGCCTGAAGTACCTTACGACCAAACGCCTGCTCCTGAGCAGATAGGAGATCCAGGCGATAATGTTTAATGAAGGTCGAACAACTGGACCATGTGGCAGCCCTGCAAATTTGTTCCGGTGAGTCACCAGCCCTCTTAGCCCGAGATGTAGACAAGGCTCTTGTTGAATGCGCAGTGACAAAAGGTGGAGGAACTTCCCTAATTTTGTAAGCTTCAGAGATAGCTTGCTTTATGCATCTAGCCAATGTGGCCTTAGATGCACTCTTACCCTTGTGTGCTCCTGAAAAAAGGACAAACAAGGAGTCTGTTTTCATAAAGGTCTTGGTGACCTCAAGATAGACGAGGAGAATCCTTCTCACATCTAAAAAACTAAACTTTCTTCGCCCTGTGGCGAACTACAAAAGGTTGGCAGTACAATGTCCTGAGATCTGTGGAATGTACTGGCCACCTTCGGCAAAAAACCTGGATCAGTTCTCAAAACAACACGATCCTCAAAAATCGTGAGGAAAGGCTCCCTCACTGATAGGGCCTGTAGCTCACTTACCCTATGAGCTGAGGTAATTGGTACAAGAAAATTTGTTTTTAATGTAAGTAACTTAACTGAAATATCCTCAAGGGGCTCAAAAGGAAGTTCTACCAGAGTTTGAAGCACCAGGGGGACAGGTACCAGGTTGGACAACTTCTCACCACTACTGGCCTGGCCCTAGAAACTGATTTGAAAAATCTAGCTATAGTTGGATTTTCCAGGAGAGAAAACTGGAGGAAAACACCTGTACCTTTAAGGTACTAACTGAAAGACCTTTGTCAACACCCTCTTGAAAAAATTCCAAAATTGAAGGAACATCATGAGTTAATCTTTGATTTTCAGATAAGTTAAACTTTTTCCAGACCTTGGAATATATGGCTCTAGTGACTGGTTTTCTGCAATTTACCAGGGTTTTGACTACTTTGTCAGAGAACCCATGGGCGCTTAGTATCTTTTCTTCAGGTACCAAGCCGTCAAGCTTAAGGAAACCACCTGTGGGTGTGACACTGGACCCTGCGATAGTAAGTCTTCTCTCTTTGGAAGCCACAGTGGGGGCTCTGAGACCAGAGTGTCAGGGCTGGGCTCAGACCTTCCTTCTCTGTGCTGGCAGTTCAGCTGTCAGCTAATTGCCAGCTCCCATCTCTCCACAGTGATCTACCTGTTGATGATCCGCTCGTCAGCTTTGCCTACTTAAGGACTTCCAGTTCATTTTATCTTCGCCTTCGCCTGTGTTAACATCTCAAGAGACTTTCTCCTGCGTTCCAGTTGAAGACCTGCCTGACTGCTGTCCCCTCTGGCGACGGATCCTGTTTTCTGTTCTATTACCTTTATCGCTGGCTCTTGGACTTTGGCTTGGACGACTACCCGATCCGGTTACTGAAATCTGGCTATGTTTTGAATACGTTTACTCTGTTTACCTTTTTATTATTTATTATTAAACTTGTGTATTTAACTGCACTTCTGTCTCGGTCTGATTCATGGTTTCTGACAGTAGGCGAAGGCCATGAATTCAGAAGATGCAGCCAATCCACTTGTTAATATTTTTTCCAGATTGGATGACCTGGATCACCGCATGGATCAGTTTGCCACGGCGATACAGATGCTCCTGAGTCGCACGGCTCGTCTAGAGTCTCCCACTGTGGCCGCTCCATTAGTCCCTGTGCAGGCACCCGCCTCGAGTATTACCTCTATTAGGAGGTATGTCTGGTTCCGCCCCGCTTCCCCAGCGATTTGGGGACGATCCAATCCAATGCAGAGGTTTTCTCAACCAGGTTGAGATATATTTTGAGATGCTACAAGTACAAGAGTACACTCCAAAGAGTGTGTTTTCCTCGGGTGGGACTTTGAATTGGGTGACTGTTGAACCTCATAAAAGAGTATAATTAACAAAAAGTTCTTGATAAAAAAGAATTTTTTATTGAAAAAATATATATATGTGAAAGGCTGCTACTCCAAATGAACACACATTGAAGTGACTGTAAGCAAGGTAAATGAGAACAGGCACAGGTACAATACATTACAAAGATAACATGTGACAAAATTGGTAGCAATACAGGACCCAAGTCTGTCTCAGGATGAGGCAGGAACCCAACGTTTTGAGGTTGTCTAAATGGGTAGAACCTCTTCTTCAGGGGTAGGATACTGCATTACAGTGACGCTGGTATCTGTATTGAACGGAAGGAGAAGGAGAAAACAAAAGAGGAACAAAGAACAAAACAGGGAGTAAGAGCAAGCCCACCAATCCATATAAATCATGCATGAATAATTATATCTAAAAATAAATCATTGCATAATGTGTATAATACTGACCATTAATGCATGTACATGCGTGTCTATGGCCGTAGCAAGAATTAATTTTTTTTATTTGAAGGGGTTAAAACATATGCATCCTGGTCGGAAAGACGAGCAGGACCGTGTCTTCGCCTCGTAGTTGGGTCAGTAGAGGGCCGCAAAAACACCAAGCCAAAAAGATGGTTGACCCAGTTAGTGCCGATTCACAGAGGGCGTGAGAGGAGGTCTGTACCCCGCTAACAACAGTTATGCAACTAAATCGCAGAAATGGTGAAAGCGTTTGGCCCCCTCCCGTTGGGTGGTACCTACCAAGAAAAGAACAAATGATGAGCATTAACACCTGGTTTATATTTAGTGCCAGAAAAGGCTAGGAATAATAATGCATCTGAGTAATGTCAGATGCAACCTACCTAGATTGGAGAAAAAAATCTCTCTCTGTAGCCGCACTCCAAAATAGCCAGACAGGGGCCAGTGGTATAAAGTTTCTTGGTTCCTAGGAATCAAGACCACAAATTGTATTGATATAAGAAAAAGCATAGTTAGCTTTCCTTCATGGATAAAGAAACAAACATAGGGAATTAGTGCTAATAAAATTGATCGGTTCAACCAGGAATTTTATTCCATGATTGATGCAGCCCACTCACATAACATTCTAAGCAAATCAGAGTGGGAATTTATCAGGACCAAGGCACCGAGAATTCCAACATTCTACTCACTTCCGAAATTACACAAGAGTTTAAACAAACCAACAGGTAGGCCTATAGTGTCCGGGAACGGCTGCCTCACGGAAAATCTCAGTATTTACGTAGATGCTCACCTACATCCCTTTGTGATTGAGATACCCAGTTACATCAAGGATACTCTCCACCTTCTGCAAATCCTGGATGGACTGAGCATTGCCTCGGCGTCGATCCTGGTGCCTATTGACGTCGAGGCACTGTACAGCTCCATCCCTCATGACAGGGGGACAGCATGCGTGAGACATATATTGTCCCAAAACAGCCGCTTTGAGCACAAGACAAATGAGTTCTTGCTCAGCGCACTGGACTTCATTTTACATCACAACCATTTTCTGTTCAATGGGTCCCACTACCTCCAGGTACATGGTGTTGCGATGGGGACCTCGTGTGCCCCATCGTATGCCAATCTGTACCTGGGGGAGTGGGAACGGATGATTGGACAGTCTGAGGACCTGGCCCCATTCATGTACCATATCAACCACTGGTATAGGTACATTGACGATGTCCTGCTGTTTTGGGACGGGCCAACTGACCTACTGGATCAATTTTTGACCCGTCCTAATCAAAACGACTTCAATCTCAGATTTACAATGAATTGGAATGAGTCCTTCATTCACTTTCTGGATATAACTATTCATAAAGACCCTACGGGCCATCTGAGTAGTAGCCTATATAGGAAACAATTGGCAATTCGATCATGCATGCCAGCAGCTTTCATCCCAAAAATCTCATAGCTTCCATTCCATATAGCCAGTATCTCAGGATACACAGGAATTGCACTGAAGACGACATTTTCAAGAAGGAAGCAGACCTCTTGAGAGTCAGGCTATCTTTACGGGGGTACTCGAAAAGCATTTTAAAAAAGGCCTACCAGAGAGCCATTTCAAAAACTCAGAATGATGCTTTGTACAATCCGGCATCAAAAATGAAGAAGGTAAATCCAATTTCTATTATCACAAAGTTTTCCAACCAACAAAAGGCTATGGAAAAAAATTACTCAGAGATACTGGCACATTCTAATGATGGACCCTATCATCGGTCCATATGTAACACAAAAACCTTCCTTCACTTTTAACTACTTCCCACCCGGCCACTATATATATACGGCCGGGTGGGCTCTCTCTCCTTCTGAGTGGACGTTCAGGAACGTCTCTCAGAAGGAGGGGGATCGCGCGCGTTCCCGCACAGCGACGCGATCCCGATGCACGCGTGTCACCCGGACACAGCGCATCTCGATTTGGCAGGAGGGCTCTGTGATTGGCCATCCTGATCACATGACGGCCGTGTCCAATCACAGCCGTCATGTGATGTAAACAGAGAGCCGGTTGCTAGGCAATCAGCTCTCCTCTCCTCACACAGAAGTCGTCGGTGAGGAGAGGAGAGCGGATCGCTGCAGCTGGCTGGTGATCAGTGAGTATGAGCTGTTTTTTTCAGCTTTTTACTCACTGGTCACCAGCCTAGTGTCCCCACACAGTGTAAAACACAAACATGTCCCCAAAATACATGTCCCCACATAGTAAAAACACCTGTCCCCCACATATGTGACAGTAAAATCATATGTCCCAATGATCATTTGCACACATATGTCCGTGATCACCTGCGCACATCTGTACATGATCATTTGCGTACATATGTCCGTGATCACACGAACCAATTATTATACACTTAACGGATTTTTTTTACCAAAAACATGTAGTAGAATACATTTTGGCTTAAATTTATAACAAAATTCGATTTTATTGGATTTTTTTAAAAATAGAAAGACGTAAATATATTTTTTTTTTCCAAATTTCCGCTCTTTTTTTGCGTATATCGCAAAAAATAAAAAACGTAGTCATGAATAAATACCACCAAAAGAAAGCTCTATTTGTGTGAACAAAATGATAAAAATTTCATTTGGGTACAGTGTAGCATGACCGCGCAATTGTCATTGAAAATGCGAGAGCGCTGAAAGCTGAAAATTGGTCTGGGAAGGAAGGGGGCTAAAGTGCCCAGTATTGATGTGGTTAAAAGAGCAAGATCCCTTTGAGATCTTTTAGTCTCTAGTGAATTTAAACCAGGGGGCAAACAATGCCGTGTAAATATCGAGGGACCTTCACATGTGGAGGTTGAAGATACTGTCGGTACATGAATACCTCTTGGAACATAATTTTACCCAATGGGGATTGCTATGCCCCCAAACACTACGCTAACTGCCAAACAACATTTGTGGTCTACCTACTGATGTGTGAGTGTTCCTGTTTCTACATAGGAAAGACCATACAACAGTTTTGGCAAAGGGCCTACCGTCACATTCTGTCTATGAAGGCTTGCAATCCAGACCTGCCTCTGGGCAGACATGTGACAGACTTCCACAATGGCCTTTTTCCAAAAAATGTATTTATCATTCTGGACAGAATGCATTCTGGTCCCAGAGGAGGTGATACCAACAAACGGTTACTTCAATCTGAACAAAGGTGGATCTTCTATCAGAACGCCACCATACCTCCAGGATTGAATGGCTCTATATCGTACCGACCGTTTCTGGAAGGCTTCTCGTCTGGAGGCTCCGAATGGGATCCTCCAGAATGAAGCCATACCACTCTGCCTATATGCTAACTTGTTTATCTATTTGCGTGTTTTTTTTTTTGGGCCAATGTGTATAGTTTCCATATTTTCCGTGTTCCACATTGGAATGCTGAGTATTGTCATTGGTGCCTTTGTCCCTCTTCCTCTCTCCTCCCCCTTCCCCCCCCTTTCACCCCTATGGGGCTTTACAGGAATAGGGGAAGCCAGCATATATTCCCTCTTACAGAGGCTGTTCCTTGTACAGTTATATATAGTACATCATGACAGATTTTATTATTTATTCCTCCGCCTCCTAGGAATTTCTGTGAGAGGCTCTGCCACACACCCTCCCTCCCATTATCAGGCTGGCACACTCGGCGCAGGTAAGGCCGCTCTGTGTGGTCCCCACACATTCGGCCGCTCGCTGGCTTGACGACGCCGTCATGGTTCCCATGGCGACGGTTCGGGCCGTTCCTGCGCCGCGAGTCTCTGACGCGTGTCGTCACTTCTTTGCGCCGCCATCATCGGCGACGCATCTATATTGGACGTTCTCCTGCGGGAGAGCGTCCTCGGTCCCCATGACAACCGGACTGGAGAGGTGGCCTCGCGCGCCACTGCACTCGGGGGGCGTATCTTGGAGGTCTGCCTTTCTGCCTCCTCCTTTCTCCACTCAGCTGTTCCACATTTAGGATCAGCTGTTTACTATATCTGAGCCACTCCTATGTTATACCTCACACTTGTTGTCAGGAAGCCGCACTCACATCCAGCATTGGACTCAGTTTGGTAAGCCATTTTTTATATGGTTGAAGTTTGGCCATTACTAGGGATATTTCAGACTTTCTGAGATCTTAGTCAGGCAGAACTTTCTCATTGTATATTCGTCTTATTTCTTTGTTTCTTACTATAGAATGCCGGACACCGCATAGGTCCTCTGACATTGCTGCCTTTGGAGTCACTGTTTGGGGATTTACATATTATCTCTTTCCCCCAGCCTCACATTTAGGTGAGTTTCTCCATGCGCACTTTGCACTTTACTTTCAGGTGCACGGATTCCTATATCCAGATTCCCTATGTTTGTTTCTTTATCCATGAAGGAAAGCCAACTATGCTTTTTCTTATATCAATACAATTTGTGGTCTTGATTCCTAGGAACCAAGAAACTTTATACCACTGGCCCCTGTCTGGCTATTTTGGAGTGCGGCTACAGAGAGAGATTTTTTCCTCCAATCTAGGTAGGTTGCATCTGACATTACTCAGATGCATTATTATTCCTAGCCTTTTCTGGCACTAAATATAAACCAGGTGTTAATGCTCATCATTTGTTCTTTTCTTGGTAGGCACCACCCAACGGGAGGGGGCCAAATGCTTTCACCATTTCTGCGATTTAGTTGCATAACTGTTGTTAGCGGGGTACAGACCTCCTCTCACCCCCTCTGTGAATCAGCACTGACTGGGTCAACCATCTTTTTGGCTTGGTGTTTTTGCGGCCCTCTACTGACCCAACTACGAGGCGAAGACACGGTCCTGCTCGTCTTTCCGACCAGGATGCATATATGTTTTAACCCCTTCAAATAAAAATAAAACATTCTTGCTACGGCCATAGACACGCATGTACATGCATTAATGGTCAGTATTATACACATTATGCAATGATTTATTTTTAGATATAATTATTCATGCATGATTTATACGGATTGGTGGGCTTGCTCTTACGCTCTGTTTTGTTCTTTGTTCCTCTTCTGTTTTCTCCTCGAAGGTACCACTGTGCCGGTTCTCATTCTTACTGACCATAAGAATCTCACGTTCTTGGCTGAGGCTAAGCGCCTTTCTCCCAGAAGGGCACGATGGGCTCTTTTCTTATCGAGTTTCAATTACATTGTCTCATTCTTACCCAGTACTAAGAATGTAAGGGCTGACGCCTTGTCACTACAATTTTCCACCACTTCCAAGAGTCGGTTCCGGTTCCTGTGATTCTTCCTGATCGTATTCTGGCTATGGTTCGCACCAGTCTCACTTCTGCTTTGGGTGACAAAATTCTGGCTGCTCAGGTTGATGCCCCTCCTCAGAAACCTTGTGACCGCTGCTTTGTTCCAGAGAGTCTCCATACTGCCGTGCTCCAGACTTACCATTCTCCCAAGGCTGCTGGCCACCCTGGGAAGAATCAGCTCTTTTGGGCCATTTCCCAACAATTCTGGTGGCCTAGTCTACGTGCCGATGAAGCCGTCTTCGTAGCTGCCTGTTCCATGTGTGCTCAGAGATAGGCCTCGTACACACGACCGAGAATCTCGTCGTAAAAAAAACCCGTTGTTTTTCTCGATGAGATTCTTGTCAAGCTTTCCTTGCATACATACTGTCAATTCCAAATCTCATCATTGTAAAGCCCGGTCACGTACAACACGTACAACGGCAGTATAAAGGGGTAGTTCGATTCCAATGGCGCCACCCCTTGGGCTGCTTTTGCTGATCTCGTGTTACCGCGTGTTAGTAAAGGTTTGGGGAGAGACGATTCACGCTTTTCAGTCTTCGTGCTTTCCGTTCATTTTCTGCGGTTCAGTTTGTGCTTGTGGGTTCGTATCTTGTCTTTCAGGGCGTGTAGTCTGGTCGTATCTGTTTTACAGTGCGTTCTTGTCCGCTCGTTTCTGATTTTCAGGTCGTTCTTCATAGGCCTTGCTGTTCTTAAGTGCGCTTTGTTTTCTGTTTAGTACGTTCTGATCAGACGACCGTTTCCTAGCCATGTTACGTTCTTGTCGTAGAGTTCGTGCTGTGCGGGCGCTTGGTGTTGGTCTGCTTGTCTTGGACCAAGACCAGTCCACGAACAGGGTGAGGAGGTGTTCATGGACCAAGAATTGGTTGCTCCAGCGGGACCAATTCTGTCACATGCCTCTGCTGCGGGAGATCCAGGAGAATAATCCTGATGACTACAGGAATTTTCTTAGGATGTCTGACCCCGTTTTTCAGCATCTGTTGGCTTTGGTGTCCCCCTATATCACCAGGCAGGACACAGTTATGCGGGACGCTCATAGCCACGTTGCGCTACCTGGCGTCGTGAACTTGAGGTCCTGCAGACTTCTCCCAGACAGGCATCTCCCCCCAGGCTCTGGGCCTCATAATCCCAGACACCTGTTCTGCCATCATCCAAGTCATGCAGGAGGACTATATTAAGGTAAGTTTTCTCCTTTAACATCACATTCTATGTATTTAATGTATTGTATTTCTTTCATCCTTCCCTAATTACCATGATTGTAATATGCTGTGAATGTCCCCTTTGTCCCCATGCATGCTGTAAGCTTGTAATGCCCCTTTTTTGGCCTACATGCATATTTCCCTTCACTTACCTCTCCAGCACGCTATCCTGGGCCCATGCACCTCTAGCCTAGTCACTTCCCAATGTATTTTGTCAGCTCCATTGTAGTGCTTTACCCTACCTCCCCCCCCCCAAACACCCCCTAAAATGTTTCCAAATTTATATTTTCACTTTTTTTTTTTTTTAGAATGGGCCATCAGAGGGGGTGATGAATCTGATAATTGGGCCCTCTCTTTTAGTATTTAAATACTCCTTAAAACAAAAGTTCTAATGATGTTGGGCAAGAATGTATTTGTGTGTAATCTACTAGCAATGTTATGTACAAAAGTACTAATATTTTTTTATCTTGTTTGACTCCACAGCTTCCTTCCACGCCACAGGAATGGCAGACTGTGGCATCCCATTTTGCCACGCGGTGGGACTTCCCCAACTGCGGAGGGGCAATAGATGGGAAGCACGTCCGCATCGTGACACCACCCCGGTCAGGGTCCTATTTCTTCAACTACAAGGGGTTTCATAGCATTGTGCCGATGGCGGTGGTGTCAGCACAGTATGAATTCCTCTATGTGGATGTGGGGAAGAATGGCCGGATGTCCGATGGGGGAGCCTTTAGCCAGCCGGAGTTTGCTCTTCGTCTCCAGAGTGACGACCTTGCATTGCCACCAGATGCAGGGAATGTTGAAGGACTCCCCTTTGTTTTTTTGGCTAATGAAGCCTTTGGACTGGGACTGCATCTCATGAAACCATTTCCCCAGAGGACCCTGACCCCAGAGAGGAGGGTGTTCAACTACCGGCTGGCCAGGGCCCGAAGAGTCATGGAGAATGCCTTCGGGATAATGGCCAGCCGGTTCCGCCTTTTCATGACATCAATTAACTTGGCGGAGTACAAAATGAACTATATAGTGTTCTGTTGCTGCGTGCTGCATAATTTTTTGCGCATCAAATCCCCAAATTATATGGCCTCAAATTGGGCCCGAAGCTGGACTTTCGGGGGACAATCTTTTGCCGGGCCTTCAATCTGGCCGTCCTGGCTTGCCCCCCCAAAACGCCCGTGAGGTTCGCCAGCAATATGTGGACTATTTCACGGGTAGGGGGGCCATTCCTATGCCAGGCAATGCTTAAAAGCTTTTTTAACATCAAAAATAAAAAATCTGGTTTAATCTGATTTTTGTATGTATTGCTTGTGTTTCTTTTAGCTGTCTCCTAGTTTTTACTAGTGCACTTGTAGTGCCAAGTGTAATTTCCTTTATTAAATACCAACCATTTCACTGGTAACACCAAAAATATACACAAGAAAGGTTATAGCGGATTTGATAAAGAAGCTACACTTTGTTGTTGTTCAAAAATGTTACTCTGTGTACATTCACACATGGTAAATATAAAATTTTTGGTGTTATAAAAGATTTTTTTATTTTTTTTGGTGCCCATAAACAGGCCATTTTTTTTAATGCTAATAAAATAGAAATCTCTCATTACCATACAACAAAATACAACCTCTAGGCAATATCAGACATTCTATTTTAGGAAAAACTTAATAATATGGGGTGTTGTCACCCCTGAACAAGCCAAAATTCGAAGATGCACACAATTTTAGGGTTTTTAAAAATGGGTATTTACCTCTTGATCCCTATTGTCAACATGTGCCATCTGCCATCATGGGTGATCAATGGACGCGTTTTGGGGGTGCAACTGCTTCTTCCTTTCACCTACTTGAGATGTGAGGAAGGGGTTGCACCCACAAAACCCGTACATGGATATCCCCTGATGGCAGATGGCACATGTTGACACACTGTGTGCATCTTCAAATTTTGGCTTGATTTTAAAAGTGCAACATTTTTGTATAAAATATAGAAAAATTGAAAAAGGGGGTTTTGTGCTTCATTTAATTTGCCCCAAAACATCAATGATGTCCTTAAATGTTTGTCACATAACATTCATCCTTTTCTTCATTCTGTCCAGTTCACTACTACACTCCATCACTTGCTGGATGATTCTTTGGGCACTATCACTAGAGAAACGAGGACTTTCTTCCTCAACAACATGTTCATCCCCTAAAAAAATGTAAAAAAGGTATTATAACTCTGCAGGCCTACATCTCTTACCTGAAGCTGTGGTGACAGACACTGACCTGTTGTGGTGACAATTTCCACCATGTCATCCACTTCTCCTTCCTCCACATCCTCAGGTTGGGGTTCTTGGTGAGGTTGGGGTTCTCTGTGGTGTGGGGTTCCTGTGCTCCGTGGAGTGGTGTCCTCCCAGTCTCCCCTATGAGAATGGAAGAAAAGGTATACTTAGCACACAGATATTTTATGGGAAAAATAGTAACATACTACATTGCTTGGAAGTGGGGTACAAGTGTCTGTTTGGGCAGAGTTACAAGCTGAAGACATTATTTTTTTTTAAAAGAAGCCTTTTTGGGACAAGTTTTACACATGGAGACACCCCAAGAATACACTGAAGCACCTGTGTGGGGCACCCTAAAAAGGTTGTTCTGGTGGCCCACACTATAGTGCTCCAGAGTGCAGATGTGTAAACAGCTGCTGAGTGTCCTCTCCTTTACACTGATTCAAGTTTGCATTTCATTCTAGTTCCAAACACATCATCTAGACAACAATGTAGTAACATTTATGGAATAAAAAAGAGGCATGTCTAAATTATTTAAACCCTGTATCTTCTAAAAACATTGTATGTATTGGGTGAAAGATGTGTCTGTAATGTCCAATTACTGTGCCCACTAAATTTGGCGAGATGTCATTTTCTATAAAGGCCCAATAGTAAAAAGCAACCGCATGGAGCAACATGCAAGTTATGAAATACAATAATAGGAACACAGGAGAAGTACTTACTTTTTTCTAGCATTCTCTTAATGCTCCTTAACTGCTCCGGCTCCCTCAGTTTCAGGTCAGACCACCTCTTTCTAAGCTGCTCCTTTGATCGCCGTACCCCGAAATTCTTCTTCAGACTTTTCACTACTTTCTTCATAATTTTGGCCTTCCTTCGATTAGGGTGGGTATACGGCCCATGCTTTCCATCATAATCCGACTTTCTCAATATGTCCACCATCTCCACGAAGGACATGTTAGATGCCTTGAATCTCCTTCTTGATCGTGACGTTAGATGAATTACCAGAGACCTGCTGTGACTCTGCCATATGGTCTGTGCGCCGAAAGAGAAGGGGCGGGGAAAAGTCGATAATGTGAACGTCATGAGCGGGCGACGTGTGCGGAGTTTCACGCATGCGTAGTGTATATAAAGCAAACACACATGTGACGTTGCTACGTTCTGTGTGCGAAGAGAGGAGGAAAAGTGACGAACGTCAGACCGTGGTACTACAGCAGGATGTCCTTTCTGGATGACCACATTGAGGCAAGGCCATCACTGTCCAGTCTTCCCCCCAGACTTCCCTGCAGCCAACCTGAGCCTTCTCTGGAGCAAGAGGAGGCAGCCATCCTGGAAGAACCGGATTTGGACATCTGGAGCCAGGTATAGTATTTTCTAAACATTTATTGTGATAAAATTAATGCTGGAAAAAAGATGTTAATATGGAAAGTTTGAGGAAAAAGTGTTTTACATATCAATAGACAGTAGTGGCCCAAAAAATTGGGGAGAAGAATGAAAACTGCTGGGGTCATAATGATAGTCTTTTAAATGTATTTACATTCAATTTGCAACAGTCATGAGCTGAAAATTGTGTGTGATTGATGAACCAAAAACTCAAACTATGTCCCTTTTTCATACACAGGATGACATCAACCAGGATGAGAGGCTGGAAAGCGTCAGGCAGGAGGAGGCAGAGCCCAGTGGCACACAGGAGGTGGCAGGGCCCAGTGGCACACAGGAGGTGGCCGGGCTAAGTAGCAGGACCAGATCGCAGGTGCCTCCCATCCAACTTACTAGAAGGACCAGGAGGGAGAGGAGCACCAGCCAGGCAGCAATGGCCCTGATAAGAGAGGCACATGCCACCCTCCAGGAGCCAACAACCACCGAAGAGGCCTATGCCGGCCTAGTTGGGGCAAAATTTAAATCAATGAGCATGAAACAACGCCTCCTATGTGAGCCCCTGCTGCTCAACTTACTAAACAAGGGGGTGATGGGGAGAATTACCCCCAATACGGCCATATGTGAGGTCGGCCAGCTTTCAGAACCTCAACCTCCTCCACCTCCTTCTTCTCCTCCACCCCCTTCTCCTTCACCTCCTTCTCCTCCTCCTGACACGAGTACACCTCCAGTGGCACAGCCTCCAGCCACACGCAGAAGGAAGGCTGCAGAGAAGGCTGCAGGGAAGGCTGCCAAGAAGACCAGGAAGAGATGGCCTTGCTTCAATGTGATCTGACAGAAGGCAGCCTGTTGTAGTATCACAGACTTGGGACATGTATCTCACCTGCTGCTGTTCCTGACCTCTGGGAGTTCAGGACCAGATTCTGCTCACAACTGATGTGCTTCTCAAGGTCACAATTTTATTGTCCACACAGGGTTGATGTGTGCTCTGGGGTCCCATGGATGCACAAATGGCAGCAGGTTCTCCAGCGCTGCCTTTATTTTTTGAAATTATATACCATAATAAATTTATTTTTTGTTTACAGTTAATACTTGACTATGTGTTTTTCTAAAACTAAACCAATTAGCTTTGGAGTAGGCAGATACATTTCTACAAAAAAATAAAATAAAAAGGGACAGATAACACAAAACAATCTCCTTGAAGGTCAAAAAATACAGGATAATAATATTAATTTGGTAAACTTGACACAACAAAATAAAAAATTCTAATCATGGAGATCACTAGAAATTAAATAATCATTTAAAATGAAGATCTGTATTCAAAATTAAAAAAAGAAAAAAGAAAAGAAAAAAATAAATATTAAGGAGATCTTGCTCATATATATATATATATATATATATATATATATATATATATATATATATATATATATATATATACATATATATATACACATACAGTATATATATATATACTGTGTATATATATATATATATATATATATATATATATATAAAAAATACAAAAAAATCTACATGGAGATCAGCATGAAAAATGTTTCAAAAAGTTAGTCAGAACTCTGTGTGAATATCAGCAGCAAAACAAGTTCATTATTTTTCATTATTGTACCATTCTAAAGAAGATTTAAATGCGCACCATTTAAACGATGCAATAATTTACAGCATCACGAATGTGCCATCTCCATTACGAACGATAGTTTTAACAGAAGGAGCGCTCCCGTCTCATACTTGATTCTGAGCATGCGCGGTTTTTTTAAGACTCGGAAAAGAATACACACGACCGGTTTTCTCGTCGGGAAACAGACTGACGAGAATCCCAAAAAAGAAAAACGAGAATCCTGACGAGAAAATAGAGAGCAGGTTCTCTATAGCCTAGTACATGCGGCCGAGAATCTCATCAGGAAAAAACCCGTTGTTTTTCCTGACGAGATTCTTGACAAGAATCTTGTCCCAGCCGAGTGTACACACGTACACTTCAAAAGAACCGCCGTTCTTTTGAATGGCATAAACGCGGTGACGTCATCAACTAAGACGAGCATGCGCTCGTCACATTCAATGCCGTCGCCGCCATGTTGCTTCACCCTACCTATGCCTTGGAAGCTACCACGCATGCGTCAAAGTCATTTCGAGCATGCGCGGGTTTCCACGGCGACAGGTAAGTATACACACGCTCGGGGTTCAGGAAACAGGCCGACAAGAATCCCGACGATAAAATAGAGAGCAGGTTCTCTATTTTTCTCGCCGAGATCCCCGCCAGTTTTCTAGATGAGAAACCATACACACGAACGGTTTTCTCTGCAAGAAAGCTCTCCCAACTGTTTTCTTGTCGTTTCTTGACGAGAAAACCGGTCGTGTGTACGAGGCTTAAGACTCCACGACACATTCCAGTGGGCCTCCTACAACCCATACCCAATGGTGAGAGGCCCTGGACCCACCTGTCTATGGATTTCATTGTAGAGTTACCCAACTCCCAGGGCAACACAGTTATCCTTATGGTGGTAGACCGGTTCTCGAAAATGTCTCACTGTATTCCACTTAAGAAGTTGCCTACATCTAAGGAACTGGCTTCCATTTTTGCTCGGGAGATCTTTCGTTTACATGGCCTACCCAAGGTCATTGTCTCTGACAGGGGAAGTCAGTTTGTGTCCCGGTTCTTGTGAGCCTTTTGTGCACAGTTGGGAATTCAGCTTGCTTTCTCCTCTGCCTATCACCCACAGTCTAATGGGGCCGCTGAACGAGCCAATCAGTCCTTGGAGCAATTCCTGTGTTGCTATATTTCTGACCATCACAATAACTGGTCAAACCTCTTACCATGGAGTGGAGTTTGCTCACAATAGCGCTCTGAATTCTGCTTCCCGTTTGTCCCCGTTTATGGCGAATTATGGTTTCCAACCTTCCATGTTGCCTGACTCGTTTGTTCCTCAGAGTATTCCTGCGTTAGAGGAACATCTCCGTGGTCTTCGTTCCACTTGGGTACAGGTCCAGGAGGCTTTGCGACAGGCTAACGAGAGGTACAGACTCCATGCTGACCGCAGACGCCTGCCTGTGCCTTCCTACCAGGTCGGGGACAGGGTCTGGCTGTCATCTCGCAACCTCCAACTTCGTGTTCCTTCTCTGAAGTTCGCACCTCGGTTTATTGGGCCTTTCCGTATCCTTCGCAGGATAAACCCAGTGGCTTACACGTTGGACCTTCCTTCCTGTAGGCGTATCTCTAATGTGTTTCATGTCTCCATATTGAAACCTTTGGTCTGCAACCGTTTTACCACCTCGGTGCCACATCCTCACCCAATACATGTTGAGAACCATGAGGAGTATGAAGTACAGTTCATTGTTGACTCCCGTAGGTTCCGTGGGCGCATTCAGTACTTGGTGCATTGGAAGGGGTACGGTCTGGAGGAACGCTCTTGGGTCCCATCCTCGGACGTACATGCCCCTGTCCTCCTCCGTGATTTCCATAGACGTTTTTCCCTCAAGCACGGTGGTCCTCGGAGGGGGTACTGTCAGGGCTGGGCTCAGCCCTTCCTTCTCTGTGCTGGCAGTTCAGCTGTCAGCTAATTGCCAGCTCCTATCTCTCCACAGTGATCCACCTGTTGATGATCCGCTCGTCAGCTTTGCCTACTTAAGGACTTCCAGTTCATTTGATCTTCGCCTTCACCTGTGTTAACATCTCAAGAGACTTTCTCCTGCGTTCCAGTTGAAGACCTGCCTGACTGCTGTCCCCTCTGGCTACGGATCCTGTTTGCTGGCTTTTGGACTTTGGCTTGGACGACTACCCGATCCGGATACTGAACTCTGGCTATGTTTTGACTACGCTTACTCTGTTTACCTTTTTATTATTTATTATTAAACTAGTGTATTTAACTGCACTTCTGTCTCGGTCTGATTCATGGTTTCTGACACAGAGTCTGTAGCAGGGAAAACCATGGCCTCTTGGGCCAGAAAGGGGCGATCAGGATAAGATCTGTTTCTTCTAGAAGAAACTTCTGGAGGACTTCCGGAATAAGTCTGATCGGCGGGAAGGCGTAACAGAGGCCGAATGGCCACAGATTTGCCAGAGCATCGATCCCCAATGATCGATATGCTGGGTTCAGAGAAAAGAACTCCTCTGTCTTGCGGTTGTTCTGGTTTGCGAACAGGTCCACTTCGGGACATCCCCATTTGTCGGTGAGATCCGCAAAGACTTCGGGATGAAGGGACCAATTGTCTCGATCTACCTGCTAGTGGCTGAGATAGTCTGCCAGACAGTTTTGTGTCCCCTTCAGGTGTACTGCTGTAATTGAGGCTAGATTCCCCTCTGCCCATGATAAAATCTCCTGGGCAATAGATTGAAGTATCCGACTCCTCGTACCTCCCTGTTTGTTGAGGTACGCAACCGCCGCAATATCGTTGGATAGAATCTGGAGATTGTGACCCCTGATTTCCATCTGAAATGCCTGCAAGGCTCTCTAAACCGCTAGAAGCTCTCTCTGATTCGATTAAGCTCTTGCTTCCCTCAAGGACCATTCTCCCTGTGCCACTGTGTTGCTGAGGTGGGCTCCCCATCCCCAAGAACTCGCATCCGTAGTGATCCTCTGGGATATAGGAATAGACGGTAGACCTCTTGTTAGGAGAAGGTTTGTCCTCCACCACCACAAGCTTTTTACCCTGGCGGGTAACAAGACCCTTGATTCCAGGGACCTTGCATCTCTGTCCCAATTCCTTAAAAGAAACAGCTATAACGGGCGTTGATGGAATCTTGCCCATGGTACTGCAGGAAAGCACAAGGTCATCAGACCCACTGCTCGAGACCTCTCTCAGAGAGACCAACTGATTTGTCTGTAAGGCTGACATTGTTTGCATCATTTTTGAGACCTTCTCCTGCGGAAGAAAAACTTTTGGGTCTACTGAGCAAAAGTCGTACCCCAGATATGTCACCTTCTTGGCTGGAATTAAGGAAGACTTTTCTTTGTTTATTAACCAGCCTAGGGATTAAAAGGAAGTCTTGTACAGTCTGGAGATCCACTAATAACTTTTGGTATGACTGTGCCACCACTAGGAGGTCGTCCAGGTAGGGAATAATTGTTATAGCCTTTAACCTTAGCGGAGCCAGCGTCCCCCAACACTTTTGTAAAAATGCGTGGGGCTGAGTACAGACTGAAGGGGAGGGCTTGAAATTGAAAGTGCTGAATCTCTGTTCCCATCTTGACTGCTAATCTCAAGAATCTTTGGAAGGCTGGATGGATAGGGATGTGCAGATAAGCATCCCTCAAATCCAAAGTGGCCATGAAGCAGTTTGGGAAAAGCAGGTTTTTGATTGTGAACACCGTCTTCATACGAAAGTGCTTTCATCTGATTGATGGCTTTCTGATGACAAATATATGGGGATAGAACCCCTTGCCCTGATCCGACCAGGGAACAGGGATCCAAACCTTTTGATCTAACAAGTCTCCAATTTGGAGACCCAGTGCCCTCGCTTTTTCCCGATTGATGTTACTGCTGCCCACTGTGGGAGAATGGCCCTCAATCTTCCTCCCACTGGGAGACTTGAGACCCTGTGGCTTGGCGGGTTGTTGAGGAGGATTAAACAAGACGCCCCCCTCTACCTCTGCCCTTGTGTCCTGTTCAATGCTTTTTGGGCCTATTGTCCTTTTCTCTAGGACCTTGCTGCGTACTTTGGCCACGAAAAAACTTTCTGGCTGTCGGCTTTTTCTTATTTTCTGAAAAGGCCTTTTTTCTATTGGCCGTGCGTTCCAGTGTTTCCTGCAGACCTGGGCCAAAAAGATGATCACCTGTTAAGGGAGGCCCACATAGGCATCACCTGACCAGGTTTTAAGCCATAGGCTTCTTCTGGCCGAATTTACTAAGGCTGAAGTCCTGGCTGTCATTCTTACCGACTCTGCAGAAGAATCAGCTAAAAAACCCACTGCACAAAAGAGGAGAGGGAAAGATTTCAGAATCTGCTCTCTAGGAGGTACCTGCCAATAAGTGGGTTTGTATTTGTGTCAGCCATACTTCCAAATTCCTGGCTACACAAGAAGTGGAGGCCAGAGCTGGTTTAAGATTTCCAACAGCTGAGGGGCGTGGCCAAGACCGGCATGTGAGAAGACGTGTGTCTCACAGCTCCTCCACAGTACAGTCTACCGATCCTCTCCCGGCAGCGATCCGAAGGCACCGAACGGCTTTCCAGCTGGCAACCAACCCGCTCACCCTCCCGGTCCAACCGCCGGCTCTCTGCACACGCGGAATGGCAAAGGAAAAGGATGATTTCCCGAGCCGGAAATCCAAAATGGCCCCGCCGCGGCCCTGACTCAGCACACACCGCGCGGCACAGAAAAATCCAAGGAGGGGACCAGCAAGAAGGCATTGAAGGCTCAGGGAAAGGACTACCCAAGGGACATGACTTACTATACCCAAAAACTAGGGGGTCCCCAAGATCAGACTGAGGGGGGACCGCAGAGCACCCCCACACAGTAGCACAGGCCTCACAGGAGCAGCCGGCTGGAGGGGCAGGGAGCCATGGAGGTCAGATCAGTACAGTGGAGCAGCCTGTCCCCCTGCACACAGACACAGAGCCAGAGGACACTGAGCAACCGACCCTGGCTGAGATACTCAGGGCGGTGCATGTCTGCACTGCCTCAGTGAGAGAGGATGTATCCCTACTGAGGCAGGATCTACAAAAGATCAGTGAACGCACCACAGCGGTGGAAAGCCGGATGAGTGAGATTGAAGATAGGCTGCCCCCGGTTGCTCGGGAGGCCCATGTTGCACATCAGCTAGCCAGAGAGGTTAATAACAGAGCTAATGATATGGAAAACCGCTTAAGGAGGAACAATGTACGCATAGTGGGACTGCCGGAGAAAACTGAGGGCAGAGACCCTACCTCCTTTGTTGAAGGGTGGCTGATAGAAGTTTTCGGAAAGGAGACTTTTTCCCCATTTTTTAGAGTTGAGAGAGCGCACCGCACCCCGGGCCGCCCACCACAACCCGGAGCCCCCCCCAGACCCATCCTTGCTCGTTTCCTGCACTATAGGGACAGAGAGGCGGTGCTCCGCCAGGCCAGGGAGAAAGCCAATGTCCAGGTGAATGGAGTCCGGGTGACCTTTTACCCGGACTTCTCTGCGAAGGTGCAGAGACGCCGGGCCAAGTTCTCTGATGTCAAGAGGTGCCTACGTGCAATACAACTACCATACGCCATGTTGTACCCCGCTAAATTGAGAGTTACCGTCAATCGGCAAACCCACTTTTTTGAATCAGCACAAGATGCCGCACTATGGCTGGATTGTAATGAACAGGCCCTGCGACACCGTGACAGGGAGGAGGAAGGGGTCTGATCTAATGGCAGCTACTGCAAGGCGCAGCGCCGTATTTCTATTGCATCGCCTGAATATTATTTTATGGAAAGCTCACTGTGTGTTCATTTTTTACTCCCCTTCTTTATTCTGTTCTGCTGGGAGACAATATTTTTGTATGTGAACTTGAGCTATCTTGTAAAATTGCAAGAAAAATGCGATTTCTCTACGCAAGCCGTAGAACAAAAGTGCCTTATTGGTTTCTGCTCCTTGTTGGAGCTATAGGGCCTGCTCTGTTGGCGGCCTGGATCTGTGTTATTTCAAGACCAGTTTATTGTTTTTTGCTTCCAGATTACATATGTGGGATCGTCCTGTTGACGGTCTGGTTCTTTATTTTTTTGCACTTAATATTCCTGTACCGAGAACTATGGCTACTTACTGCTACATTCTGGAACTGTAATTCTGCATTCCTGAACTACACCGGAACTTCTGCTGTCCACCCTAAACTTACACCCCTTGAGCGGGGCATGCCCTTGCTATTATTGTGTCCTGTGCACTTCAGCGGCGGGGGACCCCCGGGTCTGCCTGCCCGCAGCCCCCGATTCTCCTATACTTCTCTTTAGACACTGTGATGGTGTCCCACCCCCCCATTAAGAATATGTTTACTCTGCCCCAATAGCTGAATTACCGATTGTTTCTTGGAACGTGAGGGGCTTAGGCTCCCCACTTAAGCACATGATGGTATTCTCCTGTCTTAAGAAATATCACCCTATGATTTTATGTATGCAAGAAACGCATCTAACCACTGAAACGCAATGTTGTCTTAAATATGCATGGGTGGGTAAGGCCTACCATTCCACACACACCTCGTACTCTAGGGGTGTGAGTGTTATGATACATGCCTCTGTTGATTTCCACAAAATTGATGTATGTATAGATGCTGAGTTTCGGTTTATATTTTTACATTGCCGGGTGAGTAAGATGTACTGTATATTGGCCTGTGTGTATATACCCCGCCGTTTGCGGTGGCGGTGCTCCGGCGACTGCTGGCCTACTTGGAGGGCCGGCCGGATCTCCCGCTACTGATCGTGGGGGACTTTAATTGCTGGTTGAGTCCCTCTATGGACAGACACCCCTGCACTGGGGTCTCTGCCGCATCGAGGGAGTCTCCATTGCTGAGACTGCTCAATGAGGTGGGTTGGATTGATATATGGAGGTACAGGCACCCTTTGGATAAACAGCTCTCCTGCTTCTCCAAAACCCATGGGACGCTATCCAGAATTGACCCGGCTGTTGGTAACCCTGCCGTGCTCTCATCTGTCTCTGATGTGCTGTATAGGCCCCGTAGTGTGTCGGATCACTCACATCTAGTGATCACTTTGATTGTCTCCCCTCCTTTTTTTCTAAGTTGGCTTTCTTTGAGGAGGGGGAGAGCACGGGGCGCCTATTGGCCAGGATAGCTAGCTCTCAACAACGTGCCCCCACTATTGGGGCTATCAAAAACGCCAGAGGGTAAGATCGTGAACTCTCCTGACCTAATCTTGGCAGAATTGGCCAGATTTTATGAGACCCTCCATCTCCCAACGGAACAGTTCACCCAGCAGGAACTTCTGACCTACTTACAGGGCATTGACTTCCCACAACTTACGGCAGACCAGAGAAGGGCATTGGATGCCCCCTTTACCTTGGAGGAGCTGCAGACGGCGTTAGCTGCATTCCCCAACTGTAAGGCCCCAGGAGCGGACGGGCTTCCTGTGGAGGTGTACAGGCAATATGCAGGTATCCTGACGGTGTTTAACGCGGCCAGGGAACAACAGGTTCTGCCCTCTTCCATGGCCACGGCTAATATTGTTCTAATATTGAAACCCGGAAAGGACCCTATAGACCCAGGCTCCTACAGGCCAATATCTTTGTTACAGAGTGACATAAAACTACTGGCCAAAATGCTGGCGATTAGGCTGAATGGTGCCATCACTAGCGTCATTCACCCTGATCAAGCTGGCTTCATGCCTAATAAATCGACGGCTGTCAATTTGCGGAGGCTATATCTCAACATGCAATCCCCGTCGGATAATATGGGACAGAGAGCCTTGCTCTCATTGGACGCTATGAAGGCCTTTGATAGCGTTGAGTGGGAGTATTTGTGGGAAATTCTTAAGAGATTTGGCTTCGGGGATTCGTATATTTCCTGGGTTCGTCTGCTATACCATAACCCGAGGGCGGCCATTAGATCTTCTGGGGCTATGTCACACACTTTCAACTTGGGGAGGGGGACATGACAGGGCTGCCCCTTGTCACCCCTGCTTTTCGCATTGGCCATAGAACCCCTGGTGATTAAAGTTAGAGCCAACCCGGGGATCGTGGGATTTAAGTACGGGGACAAGCAGGAGAAAATAATGCTTTACGCTGGTGACACTATGATGCTGCTTGGGGACGTAGAGGGCTCCCTTACAGAAGCTATGGCCACCGTGGGGGAATTTGGTAGATTTTCTGGGCTCCGGATAAACTGGACTAAATCCTCCCTGATGCTCATTGACGAGGGGGGGTCTCCCCCAACCTCTTCTACGGTGCCCCTGACTGGCTCATTCAAATAATTGGGTATCCAGGTGACGCCCAAGATCTGCGACTATGGTAGATTAAATGTGTCCCCGCTGCTACAAAAATTTCGAGACCGGATCAAGACGTGGAATTCACTCTGCCTGTCTGTAGCGGGTAGAGTGAATCTGATCAAAATGATTCTTATGCCCCAATTGCTATATGTGCTCCATAACGCCCCGACGGTAGTGACCCTGAAGGTATTTAGAATTATCAATTCCCTGTTCCGTACGCTCATATGGAAGAACCGCACTCCCAGAATTAAACTTGAACACCTCCAACGCCCGAAAGATGAGGGGGGACTTGCCCTCCCTAATCCTTGGCTGTATTACATTGCTGCGCAATTGCAGCAATTGGTAGGTACAATACGCACAAGTGTGGACAGAGTGGGAGAGAATGGTGGCTCCTCCAAACTAGTGATGCTACATACTGTACAGAGAGCTTTGATACAGACAGCCCTGGAGTCACTGGCGTTTGGGAAAAGGAATAAACAATACCCGACCTATAACCTTATCCAAAAAATCTGGAACAAAACTAGGTATCTACAGGGGGTGGTAGGATACACGGACTATAGCCCTATATGGGCAAATCATTCATATCCTGAATTGGCTAAACTGCAGCATGGTGCGCTTTGGAGGAGATATGGGGTGATATACCTTAGTCAGATTATTCTCAATGGGAAACTACACTCATTTGAAGTACTACAGGGTCTTTTTGGTTTGCCGCAATCTATGAGGTTTTACTATATGCAATTACAACATGCTATAACTGCACAGGTCAAATCCTCGGATTGGATCCCTTCCCCAACCCCATTGTTTAACCTGATTGCTAGAGCGGATAATACTAAGAAGTTTATATCACAATGTTACAATATGCTTTTACAGAAGTTTCTGACTAAACACCCTTTGCGAATGCTGGACAAGTGGGAGGGGGAGGTGGGACCGATTGATGGTGATCAGTGGGAGGAAGCCCTACAGGCGGTACCCACTTGCTCCCTAAATGTATGCCATAGAGTGTCGCAACTGTATTTGTTGCTGAGGGTGTACTATACCCCCCACAGGTTGTTTGCTATGGGCCTACGGTCCACTCCGTTATGCACCAGGTGCAAGAGGGATCATGGAGACTTGATCCACCTACTGTGGAAGTGCCCAAAACTTCACCCATATTGGAGGGGGGTTGTGGACACTATAGACAGGGTATTTCAGGTCTCGTTGCCTACAGACCCTAAAAACTGCCTACTGCATATATTGGAGGAACTGGAATGGGAGGAATGTACTAGGGTGGCTGTCATTAGATCTCTGTTTATGGCACGTAAGCTTATAATGTCCCATTGGATATCGGAGGATCCCTCTACTCTTCAGGAATGGATTGCTGTAATGGGTGATATGCTTCGGAAGGAAAAAACTATATACCAACATAGAGGTAGCACGCAGAAATTTGAGAATCTATGGGGACCGTGGCTGGATGTACCGGGCCTGGCCCCGGTGGATCTGGTCACGGGAAGGCTTAGGGGCATGGGTACCTGACAGGGTTTATACTAGAGGGCCGGGCCTTCTTTGAGGGTACTGGCTGCACAACGCGGCCCTGGGAGGAGGCTCTGTTTGAGTGGACAGGGAGTATGTAGGATAACCATGTAGACTATGCAGACGTGTGATTTACATTGCTTATGATGTACTGGATTGTTTTATGTAGCCTTGTAGCCTTGATGCATGTCTTTTTCATGTTCTTTAATACACTTTTTTTCTGGATAAAAAAAAAGATTCCCAACAGCTGAATCCCAAGCTCTGTGAAGGATATCCCCTTTTGCTCTCGCAATAGAACCTATGGCCACTCTCCTCAGATCTACATCTGAGGTTCGGAGGATCGTTCAGGGCCCCCTTCAGGAGAAGGTGTCGTTGTACGCAGACGACACCCTGCTATGTCTCAGGGATGATGGGGCCTCACTGCAGGCGGCCTTGTCGGTTATTGATAAATTCGGTCACTACTCAGGTATACGTATAAACTGGGGGAAGTCTATTTTATTTCTGCTCCACCCCGGGACTGACCACTTACAGACAGATGGGCAGCTTCGGAGGGTTTCCCAATTTTGGTACTTGGGAGTGGAAATACATTGGGATCTTAAACAATATGTTGCCCTTAACCTGAGCCCAGTGGTTACTCAATTATCTCAAAAATGCAATACCTGGAAATTCTTACCTCTGACGCCGGTGGGCCGGGTCAACCTAATCAAAATGTCGGTATTACCAAAATTTACTTACCTCTTCCGACAGACCCCTGTGCCCATACCAACTAGCTTTTTTTGGCACTTAGACAGTATCATTACTTATTTTGTCTGGAATGGGAAGGCCCCTAGAATAGCCAAAACGACTTTACAATTGCCAATTACACTAGGTGGCTTAGCCCTACCATGTTTCATAAAATATTACCTGGCTGCGGTCTTGGTAACTGTTAAATGGTGACTTGCTGAGGACCCACCAACCTCGAATCTACTTTGGAGGTGGCGCCGCTCGGTTCCTATTCAGAATTGAGGAATCTGATACACAGATGCCCACGGTCAAACCAGCGGGTAACACTCTCTATGGTTACGACCCTAAGGTATGGGACACTGTTAATAGAAGCTTATGGGGCCCGGTGATTGGTCTCCATTAACTCTGCTTTGGGGCAACCCTTGTTTGCCCCATTTCCGCTCCATCCCAGACATGGGGTTACAACTCTGGGCAAATATAGTGTCTCAGGGACAGTTAGTTTCTAATTTGACGCTCTGAAAAGAGATCGAGGGCTAACGAACAAAATGTTCTTTAGATTTCTCCAATTACGCCATGCTATTAGATCTCAATTCCCCTCCCCTGTGGTTTTGGAGATGTCCATGGTGGAGAGTGTGCTTCGATCCCCTGATGGCTAGAGGACATTATCCACATTATACAATATGCTCACTGCTCTGGACACATCTAGGGTCTCCCAGCTGTTTGAGTTGTGGCAGGGGGACATCCCAGAACTAGTTTACGATGACTGGGAGGGGATCCTGAAATACCTACCCCTTACGATTTCAGCAAGAGATAGGTTCATACAACTGAAATTTCTTCATCGTGCCTACTATTCCCCAGCACGCTTGGTGAGAATTTACCCTGACCGGACTGCAAACTGCCCCAGATGTAGCTCGGACAATGCCGGCTTCTTCCACCTGGTTTGGTCCTGCCCTGGGGTGGTGGAATTCTGGAAAGACGTTTTGACTGACATAAATTCTGTAGGTAATTTACAGGTTCCATACAGCCCGATCTCTCTCCTGCTGGGTATTTGTGACTTTCTCGAGGCCCCCTGGGGGGAAAAAAATATTTGTTTTCTATACAACGTTTTATGCAAGAAAAAAGTGGTGCTATTGAACTTTCAAAGGAAGCCATTTCAGTTTCTCTGGGGCGACAAGAGGCCTAGGGTGAACCGACGCATGCTATATACCCCAAAAATGAAGGGGGGCTTGGGAGTCCCTGATCTGCTCAAATCTTTTTATGCCGCCCAACTATCCCAGCTAATTCGGTTCCACTCCTCCCAGCCTCACCCGTTATGGATGCATATAGAATCGCAGTCATGCCCATCCAAATTGATACCACATATTATATGGTTGGCAGCTCGAGACTGACCCCGATTTTATGTCCCTCCCTCTCCCTTTCATTTAGTATCTGGAATAGACTATTTAAACCTCACTCGTTCATGTCCCTGCATGGCCCATTGGCTCCGTTGCTGCGAATCAAAGAATTCACCCCAGGTCTCACCTCTCATGCCTTCAACTGGTGGACCAATAAAGGGCTCCTGCGCATTGCAGACATCTGTGATCACAACGGCATGTTCACTAAACAGACATTAATAGAAAAATACCACATGCCAGACTCGGAACACTACCGGTTTGTTCAATTGAAACATTACCTAGACCAGGGCTTGACAAATTTGCTTGGAATCTAGGAGCCAGCTAAAAAAGTTAGGAGCCAGGAACGCGCACCGTACCGCCGAGCTTGCGCGCAGAAGCGAACGCATACGTGAGTAGCGCCCGCATATGAAAACGGTGTTAAAACCACACGTGAGGTATCGCCGCGATTGGTAGATCGAGAGCAATAATTCTAGCCCTAGACCTCCTCTGTAACTCAAAACATGCAACCTGTAGAATTATCTAAATGTCGCCTATGGAGATTTAAAGGGTAAAAGTTTGTCGCCATTCCACGAGCTGATGCAATTTTTAAGCGTGACATGTTGGGTATCAATTTACTCAGCGTAACATTATCTTTCACAATATAAAAAAATAAAATTGGGCTAACTTTACTGTTTTTTTTTTTTTTTTTTTTTTTTTTATAAAAAAATAAGACAAGTCTATTTTTTCCCAAAAAAGTGCGCTTGTAAGACCGCTGCGCAAATACGGTGTGACAGAAAGTTTTGTAATGACCGCCATTTTATTCTCTAGGGTGTTAGAATAAAAAATATATATAATGTTTGGGGGTTGTAATTAGAGGGAAGGAGATGGGGCAGTGGAAACACAGGGGAAGCTCCATTAGCATTGCTGGTTGTATGTCATACCAACGGCCACCACAAGATGGCGCCTGATCACAGAAGGAAGCATAGGCCTACAGAGAAGCATAGGTCTGCAGAAGGCCGCAAAGTCGCGGCCTCAATTACCGGCCAGCCTGACGCGATCGCAATTGCGCGGCGCGGGGAGGGGGGTTTCACGGAGACACAGGATACCCCAGCTGTGCTGCCCCAGGTGCCAGGTCACTAATTCTAGTCGCAATGGCGACCTGGCGCCCGGGGATTGTCGAGCCCTGACCTAGACACATTGTCTCGCAAGAGTGATCTGACGACCATGACGCCCATGGAATACTTATGTCACAAAAATGATAAAATTAGGGGTCATATTTCTGAATTGTACGCTATCTTAACACATACTTTGGTTAAACAAGCTTACATGGTCAAGTGGGAGCAAGACCTCCAAGAACACCTCAAATTAGAGGAATGGCACTTGATTGCTCAAGCAGCTTCCAAATCTCTTATTAACACCTCTATAGTAGAGACAAACTATAAAAGGTCCTTCTAAGGTGGTACATGGTGCTGACCAGGTTAGCCACATATGTCCCAGGAGCTTCTCCAAAATGCAGAAGAGGTTGTGGACAAGATGAAATGGCTTACCACATATGGTGGCAATGCCCCAAGGTGCGTAGATTTTGGATAAGGGTGTACAACTTTATTTATACCCTTACCCAGATCAACCTCACCAAATCCCCTAAACACGTCCTGCTGGGGCTAAACATTGACACAGCCTCAAAAAACCAGAGAAGGCTTCTTACGTTTATATTCACCTCTGCCAGAATAACTATAGCCAGGAATTGGAGGTCAGCTGCCATCCCATTTGACCAGCTTAAGCATAAGCTCTCATGGCTCATGATGAACGAAAGGCTCTCGGCAGTCTTGAATGACAAACTAGTGGTCTTCGAAAAAGTTTGGAGCCCGTGGATCAGTTACTTGACCAGAGATCCCCGTACGGCTCAGATTTAAGGAGCTTTTGAGTGGCAGGGATCAGAGTTGGGGTCTTCCCCTCCCCCCCTCTTTTCCTCTCTACTTTGTATCCTTTTGGTTTCATAAGGAGTTTGACAAGTACTATCTGAGTTCCAAGACGGAGGTACCCAGTGTTTTCACTTGTATAAACAAACATCAGGTACTCTGCAATTGCTATGTCTGCAAGGTTTGCTTTTGTTATTTCCGATGGAGAAAATGCTTATAAAAACATTAAAATGAAAGTTAAGGTAAAAGGGATAACTATCCTCACAATATGTTAGTACGCTCTAATTGTATTACCATTATCCCATAATGTTTTGGAAACGCACAAGGACATTGTAATTGTATTTCTATTTAGTACTTCGTATTCTGAACTTTATGGTTTACAAAATCAATAAAAACTATTAAAAGTAAAGAAAAGTGGTGCTATTACAATAGAATCAAGCCCAACCACCCACTAGACAACTCTGGCAATCCTTAGTGAATTCAGCACTGACACTTTACAAACTGACATATCTGGGCAAGAATTGCCTAAAAAAATTTGACAAGATTTGGGCAGCATGGGAAAAAGGCGAAGCACCTGACCATTGAGTAAAGCATGAAAGCCCCCCCTCTTCTTTTCCTGTCTTGTGTACCCCTCAGTAGTAGTCTATACAGCATGCTCTATACTACAGGATGTGGATACAAACCCGAGGAAGGCATTCACTCGCCCCCCTCCCCCCTTTTTTTTTTCTTTTCTCTCTTTTTCTCTGTTGTTTTTCCTTTGGTTTGATCATTACTTTTTGGTGACTCTGCCCGCAATGGTTTATGTAAAATCTGCCACGAGGAATGATTCTACTATTTGCTATACTTGCTGTTATTGCATTCTATCTCTAAGGTTATGTAAGGACAAATCTGGTCGCTGTCTATATGTGTCTGTACCCTGATATTGTACTTTTTTTTTTCTGAAAATTGAATAAACTTTATGTTAAAAAAAAAAAAAAGAAGGATATCCCCTCTTTTATCCATCCGGCCCCTAAGCGTGCCCATATCGTCAAACGCTAGGTCCGAGTTTTTTGAAACTTTTGAAAGAGGTGCGTCTAACTTAGGGTTTTTATTCCACGGCTGCGTTGTGTTCTCATCAAATGGAAACCTTCTTTTTAGGCTACCAAAAAAGAAAAGGTTTTCTCTCTGGATTTTCCCACTCCAGTTTGATAGTATCAAGAAGGGAACTATGCACTGGAAAAACTCTAGACTTCTTCTTATGCAAACCTAAGGTCATGTTTAGACTAGGGCCGAAACAACTAATCGATTAATGGACAACAATTTGATTATGAAATTAATCAATTACTATTCACATAATTGATTAATCGGCCAGTAACATAATTGGGTTAAAAATAAATAAAAAAATTGTCCCTTTATACTACAAAAAGAGCAAATCGCTACCGTAAATATTACTTTCACTATCCCACAGTAAAAAATGAACCCCCTTACATTAGCGATTATTTGCTCTTTTTGTACCAAGTTTAGTTTTTTAACCCCATTGTTACTAAACAGCTAAGGCCTGGGTCACACCTCTGTTTTTTGGTGCTTTTTGCAGAAACGCACTACAGTTCATTTACATGGTTTCCTATGGGACACATTCACATCTATGCTTTTTTCAGCTGCTGCGTATTTGGAAAGGGCAAGGCCTTTTTTTTAAATGCAAAACGGTGCTATTTTGGTTCAATATACTTCAATGGAGAAGCTGCAGAAAAGCATGTAATGCGTTTTTGCGGAAATTTTTGTTTTTTAATCTGCCCAACAACAAATTGGCCAAAAAAAATAAAAAAATGAAAATTGCAGCAAAATTACCTATTTTTTTAAGGTTATTAACCGATTAATCGAAACAATTATCGGCCAACTAATCTATTATGAAAACAATCATTAGTTGCAGCCCTAGTTTAGACAATTGTACCTTCTCCTCTTCCATCTCAAGTGTTGTATAGATAGCCTTTAATAAGTCATCTACGTCTTCTAAAGATAACTTAAACCTCGAGCCCCTTGCGGATTCTCTATCCCAGGGGCCCTGTATCTGACCCTGATTCTCCCGAAGAATGGGTAGATCTGGCTTTAGCCTCAGAGTCTTCACTCTCCGCACTCTGCTGTGGAGCGCCGACTGAAGCCCTAATTGGAGACGGACCCTCTGCGGCAGCCTGAAACTTGTCAATTAAAGTTTTAAATGAGCTAAAGGTAGACATAAGCTCATCTCTAACCGAAGTCAGCACTTTCTGACATGAGGCTACCAGGTCATCCTTTACTAGGCCTTCTATACAGGTGCGGCAAACTGCTATACTCCATGAGGAGCTCAGTTTGCTTCGGCAAACCGCACATTTCCTTTTTGGTGGCTGCGCTTGGGCCTTGTCCTGAGTCTTGGGCTGCAAGAGAACAAATGATCCCAGTAAGTTTTCTGCCACATACACTCCCTCATACCCCGTGCAGGAGAAAAGGAAAAATGTGCCCCCTTCACCTAGTCCCTACTAGTTACAAGGGGAAAAACACTCACAGGATGTGCAAGTAAGTAGAAAACACTTCAGGCTTACCTGTGAGGAGCTGGTGTTAGGGCCTGCTTCCGCTGCCTGTGCAGGTATCGCAGAGGAGTCCATCCTGCCCCTGTAGTGGTCGGCAGCCTCTGGTGGGTTTCACTGCTTTTAAAACAACCAGCCTCCCAGCGTCGCCGTTCGCGCCGTTTAGAGACCGTCACTAGTGTCTCCGGCGCCCGTCAATGATGTCACGCGCCCCGGAAGTGACCCCTCCGGGTACATCCTGTGGGCCAGCTTGGAACGCAAGTTCCGCCCATCCACTGAACACTCCAGCCAGGCTGTTTGGCAGGGAAAACAAGCCGACTGCCGCCATACGGCTTGTGGGCAGGAGCTCAGACGAACTGGCATTCCCCATGCACTGAGAAGCAGGGACAGCAGCCACAAACCTACTCCCCCGGTGGATGTGCCACTCTGGGACTAGGGAAAGAGGTAGGAATATCACCCCATCGCCCAGGGAGCCATGCTCATGAGACTTAGGGGAACCAGTTCCAGGAAACATGTTACCCCCTGTCCGGAGGAAACACTAATACTGACATGGGCCTGGAGGACCGCCCTTTTATCCGTTGGGGGTAACGTGTTTCCTGTCCTGGTAGGAGGAGCCCTAGGTCTCATGGGCTGTCCTGGAAGACGCTTAGAGAAATCATGTTGTTTGTTTTTAATGTGAAACAGAATACAATTTTGTCATTTTTTACGTATGTTTACAAGTGGTTCTCATTGGAATACACAAAGTCCCCAATTTTGCTTAAAAATAATTGTCTGTATAGATACCTCAAGAACTAGTTATGACCAGCTCATTAGATTGTTTTTTTTTTTTTTAAAGAGCTGGATGAATGCCTAAATGCAAAAAAATACAACTGGATTTTAGTTTATCCAATTAAATATTTTTTCCCCAATTGGGACATATCTGACCATGCTGCATAGGGGTTCTTCGCCTTCCTTTGGCTCAACTGTGGGTAAAAGATTGTGTATATGGAGGTTTTTTATTTTTGTATTGGTTGAACTAGATGGCCTTGTGTCTTGTTTCAACCTATGTACCTATGTAATTAAAGATGGTGAAACCACCCAAGCATTATAGCAGCATTAACAGCAAAAAACACAGGGCACCTCTCAAATCACTCATGTTTAAAATGGAGGACCTTAAAAAAAAAAAAAGGTCTTGCTGCATCAACTTGTGCGTAAGAGGTCTTCTTGAAGCTAAAAGAAACCCTGACCTAGCTGACACTGTGCAAGGGATCTTAAAAAGACCCACCACCACCGTTTTTTTGTGGATTGCTCCACACTCTAGCCCCAGAGGCCTAATCCCCGGTAGACATGATCAGAAAATTGTATGAAAAATACCGCTTTTGAAACGATCGTATAATAATCGGATCGTTAGTACAGAGCTTTCGAGAGCCGAACAGGACAGTTCATCCGATATTATTTGAAAGAATGGGGAACCCCTGAGGGTGGGACTTTAAAGGCACTACCAAAGAGCAAATAAAGAAATAAAGTAAAAAATATATATATTTACTAAAGAGGAAATATAAACAAAGTACTGAACATGGTCATGAATACTGGAGAATCAAGGTGTACAACATATGGATACAATATCCTATAGGGCAGGCATGTCCAAAGTCCGGCCCGTGGGCCAATTGCATTCATGGCAATACGGTGGGTGCTGCATTCATGGCAATACGGTGGGTGCTGCATTCATGGCAATACGGTGGGTGCTGCATTCATGGCAATACGGTGGGTGCTGCATTCATGGCAATACGGTGGGTGCTGCATTCATCAGCTGTCAGCCAATAACAGCTGATCATGTGATGTAAACAGAGCCGGCAATCGGCTATTTTTATTTTTCCTCCTCACACTGATAGAGTGAGGAGAAAAAAATGCCGATCACCAGCGGCTGTCATCGGGACATCGGTCCCGATGAAGGAGACCGGGACAGATGCTCATTTGTGCCACCTGTGCCTCCTGCTAGTGCAATAAAGTGCTGCCTACCAGTGACCACCAGCGCCACCTATCAGTGCCCACAGTGCCACCCATCATTGCCCACAGTGCCACCCATCAGTGTCACTCACCAGTGCCACCCATCAGTGTCCACTACCAGTGCTCATCAGTGTCACCTACCAGTGCCACCTTATCTGTCCCCATCAGTGCCCACCAGTGCCGCCTCATCAGTGCATATAAATGAAGGAGAAAAATTACCTGTTTGCAAAATTTTATAACAAACTATGAAGCATGATTTATTTATTTTTTCAAAATTTTCCATGGTTTTTTGTTTGTTTAGCAAAAAATAAAAACCCCAGCGGTAATTAACTACCACCAAAAGAAAGCTCTATTTGTGTGAAAAAAAATTATAAAAATTTCATTTGGGTACAGTGTTGTATGACAGCGCAATTTTCATTAAAAATGCGTCAGCGCTGAAAGCTGAAAATTGGTTTGGGCAGGAGGGGGGTTTAAGTGCCCAGTAAGGAAGTGGTTAATAAATATTTACTTAATTTGTTCTTTGGTAGTGCCTTTAAAGTCCCACCCTCAGGGGTTGCCCTTTCTTTCTGTTCCTTACGGGATGTGGCACACTGGGAAATCTGTATTATCAGAATTTTTTTCATTTTCCTTTTTTCATCTGATATTATTTGATCGGACACAAAGGAAAAAAAAATTTGTACGATGCCAGATCGCACGATTTTCGTTTAATCAGTACAGCTGTCGTTTGAAAATGCAATACAACACATGACATCACTGCCAAATTTTTATTCTGTTGTACGAGAATTTTTGTGACTTTAGTAAGCTCTTCAGATTCATTCGTCCAATAATCTCACCATTAGGGATGAGCTTCGTGTTCGAGTCGAACATACGTTCGACTCGAACATCGGCTGTTCGATCGTTCGACGAAGATCGAACGATTTGGGCCGTTCGCGCCAAATTCGAGTGACGCGAACGGCCCACAATGCACTACGCCATCGCAGTGTCATCCAGGCGCTGTGATTGGCCAAGCATGCACTGTGACCCCGCATGCTTGGCCAATCACAGCGCCGGCAGCGAGGAGAGCAATGATTGGCCACAGGCAGGATGCCTGTGGCCAATTATTGCTGATGGGGTTTAGTACACGCCCCACACTATAAAAGGCCGCCAGCGCGGCGGCCTTGTGTAGTGTGTTCCGGAGCAGGGAAAGAGAAGCATAGGCAGGGACAGTGTCATTATTTTTCCTTTACTATTCCAGGATTCCTTGTGTTTAGGGACAAATAAGGATAGGTAGGGAGAGTGTCAGTGACAGTGCGCTATTCTGTGCTAATCCTTGTTTGTAGGGACAGAGAGGTACAGTGAGGGAAAGTGTCAGTGTGCTATTCTGTTCTAAAACTATTTTGCTGTTCCATATTTTCAATCCTTGAGTTGAGGGACAGAGAGGTACAGTGAGTGAAACTGACAGTGTGCTATTCTGTTCTGAACCAATTTTGCTGTTCCATATTTTCAATCCTTGAGTTGAGGGACAGAGAGGTACAGTGAGTGAAACTGACAGTGTGCTATTCTGTTCTAAACCAATTTTGCTGTTCCATATTTTCAATCCTTGAGTTGAGGGACAGAGAGGTACAGTGAGTGAAACTGACAGTGTGCTATTCTGTTCTAAACCAATTTTGCTGTTCCATATTTTCAATCCTTGAGTTGAGGGACAGAGAAGGACACTCGTAGAAATTATCAGTGTGCTATTCTGTGCTAAATCTTGTTTGTAGGGAGGGACAGAGTAGGACAGTGAGGGAAAGTGTCAGTGTGCTATTCTGTTCTAAAACTATTTTGCTGTTCCATATTTTCAATCCTTGAGTTGAGGGACAGAGAGGTACAGTGAGTGAAACTGACAGTGTGCTATTCTGTTCTAAACCAATTTTGCTGTTCCATATTTTCAATCCTTGAGTTGAGGGACAGAGAAGGACACTCGTAGAAATTATCAGTGTGCTATTCTGTGCTAAATCTTGTTTGTAGGGAGGGACAGAGAGGTACAGTGAGGGAAAGTGTCAGTGTGCTATTCTGTTCTAAAACTATTTTGCCGTTCCATATTTTCAATTCTTGAGTTGAGGGACAGAGAGGTACAGTGAGTGAAACTGACAGTGTGCTATTCTGTTCTAAACCAATTTTGCTGTTCCATATTTTCAATCCTTGAGTTGAGGGACAGAGAGGTACAGTGAGTGAAACTGACAGTGTGCTATTCTGTTCTAAACCAATTTTGCTGTTCCATATTTTCAATCCTTGAGTTGAGGGACAGAGAGGTACAGTGAGTGAAACTGACAGTGTTCTATTCTGTTCTAAACCAATTTTGCTGTTCCATATTTTCAATCCTTGAGTTGAGGGACAGAGAAGGACACTCGTAGAAATTATCAGTGTGCTATTCTGTGCTAAATCTTGTTTGTAGGGAGGGACAGAGTAGGACAGTGAGGGAAAGTGTCAGTGTGCTATTCTGTTCTAAAACTATTTTGCTGTTCCATATTTTCAATCCTTGAGTTGAGGGACAGAGAGGTACAGTGAGTGAAACTGACAGTGTGCTATTCTGTTCTAAACCAATTTTGCTGTTCCATATTTTCAATCCTTGAGTTGAGGGACAGAGAGGTACAGTGAGTGAAACTGACAGTGTGCTATTCTGTTCTAAACCAATTTTGCTGTTCCATATTTTCAATCCTTGAGTTGAGGGACAGAGAAGGACACTCGTAGAAATTATCAGTGTGCTATTCTGTGCTAAATCTTGTTTGTAGGGAGGGACAGAGTAGGACAGTGAGGGAAAGTGTCAGTGTGCTATTCTGTTCTAAAACTTTTTTGCTGAACCATATTTTCAATCCTTGTGTTTAGGGACAGAGAAGGATAGGCAGGGGACAGTGTCAGTGTCATTGTTGCTAAGCCTCCTGCACAATATACACCTGAAGGTAGCCCTTATTGCTGTTTTTCCCATCTCCCTGCAGGCCATCCATTAAAATGTCTGGAAGGCAACCAAGGAGAGGCAGACAGTCAGGAGGCAAAAAAAGAGGGCAAGCAGGCTCTGTGTCTGGGGGCAACAGTGCTGGTCGTGGACGCGGTGCATTGTCATCAGCACATGGCCATGGGACACGCTTGTCCTTGTTTTCGGCAGCTGGACATGTTGAGCCACATCATGCCGAAGACTTGGTAGAGTGGATGACCAAGCCCACCTCATCCTCCTCATCCTCTCTCACCCAGGCTCAGGGTACTGGCAAAGCAGCTGCCAAAGCGTCCTCTTCTCTGGTATCATTATCTTCATTAGTCAATCCTTCCCTAGACCCACCATGCCCTCCTCCTGAGGAGTCCCCCGAACTGTTTGAGCACAGTGTTGGGTACATGCTCCAGGAGGATGCCCAGCGTTTGGCAGGATCTGATGATGATACCCACCTAGAGGAAGGCAGCAGCGTGAGAGCATAGAGAGGGGATGCTCAAGAAGGACACCAATCTGGCAGTCATGCACCAGCAGCTGCAGCATACTGCCAGATTGGCTCCAGTGATGAGGAGGGAGGGGATGATGAGGTCACTGACTCCACGTGGGTGCCTAATAGGAGAGAGGAGGAGGAGGAGGATGAGGAGGAGGCACATCTCCAACGAGGCAGGATGCCCTTGAGTGGCCAGCGTATGGGCAGCACACCGACGGAATCACACCGCAGAGCTCCGCCTGTGCAGGGCGCTGCCTCTGCCCGTCATTCAAAAAGTTCTTTGGTGTGGGCCTTTTTTGAGGCGAGTGCATCAGATCGCACAGCTGCTGTTTGCAACATATGTCTCAAGCGTATATCGCGTGGCCAAAACATCAGCCGCTTGGGCACCACATGCTTGATCAGACATATGTTGACCTGCCATGCAGCTCGTTGGCAAGCCTACCTTAAAGACCCACACCAAAGAACAAAGCTGACCTCTTCTTGCACCGCATCAGCTGGGATCTCCAACCCCAGTATACCTTCAGTCCTCTCTGAAACCTGCTCTGAGAGGAATGAAGGTGTAGAATTAGGTGTGTCACAGCCAAGTACTTGCGGGCACTCTGCTAGCAGTACACCCATGTCCGATTCTAGCAGGCAAATTTCCCTGCCCCAGCTGCTGGACCGTCGAAAGAAGTTCACTCCCAGCCATCCACATGCCCAGCGGTTGAATGCTAGCTTGGCTAAATTGCTAGCGCTTCAACTGCTGCCTTTTCAGTTGGTAGACTCGGCCCCCTTCCGTGAGTTTGTGCAATGTGCGGTTCCTCAGTGGCAGGTTCCCAAACGCCACTTTTTCTCACGGAAGGCGATTCCGGCTCTCTACAGGCATGTGGAAGGCAATGTCTTGGCCTCGCTGGACAGGGCGGTCAGCGGTAAGGTGCATATTACCGCTGACTCATGGTCCAGCAGGCATGGACAGGGACGTTACCTTTCTTTCACGGCCCATTGGGTCACTCTTTTGGCAGCTGGGAAGGATGCAGGACAAGGTGCAGTAGTGTTGGAGGTTGTTCCACCGCCACGCCTCCAAAATGCTACTACTGGTTGTGACACACCTCTCTCCTCCACCCCCTCCTCTTCTTCTTCCTCCATGGCCTCTTCCTGTGGTTTGTCCTCGGAACCAGCGGTGCTCCGTAAGCGTTCAAGGGGCTACGCAAGTACGCAGGCAAAAAGATGCCATGCCGTGCTTGCGCTGGTGTGTTTGGGGGACAGGAGCCACACTGGGGCAGAGGTCCTGTCTGCTCTGCAGGGGCAGGCCGAGAGGTGGTTGACGCCACGCCAGCTTAAGCCAGGAATGGTGGTTTGCGACAATGGCACCAACCTCCTCTCCGCCCTCCGACAGGGACAATTGACCCATGTGCCCTGTATGGCTCACGTCCTTAACCTGGTGGTGCAGCGGTTCTTGGGCAGGTACCCGGGCTTACAGGATGTCCTGAGGCAGGCCAGGAAAGTCTGTGTGCATTTCCGCAGATCTTATAATGCCAGTGCTCGCCTGGCTGAGCTTCAAAAGGAGTTGAACCTGCCCAAGAACCGCCTTATATGTGACATGCCCACCAGGTGGAACTCAACGTTGGCCATGCTGCAGCGGCTGCACACGCAGCAGAGGGCCATCAATGAGTACCTGTGCGACTACGGCACCAGGACAGGGTCAGGGGAGCTCAGGTTTTTTTCACCACGCCAGTGGGGCATGATCAGGGATGCATGCACTGTCCTGGCACCATTTGAGGAGGCCACGAGGATGGTGAGCAGTGACAGTGCATGCATCAGTGACACTGTACCTCTTGTCCACCTGTTGGAGCACACGTTGCGTGGAATAATGGACAGGGCACTTGAGGCAGAACAGAGGCAGGAAGAGGAGGACTTCCTTGCCTCTCAAGGCCCCCTTTACCCAGACAGTGTTCCTTCTGTCCCACCCATCGCACAGGAAGAGGAGGAGGAGGAGGAGGAGGAGGATTGTGTCAGCATGGAGGTGGAGGCTGGCACTCAGCATCATCAGCAGCAGTCTTTTAGGGATGATTTACAGTCCCAAGAAACCAGTGGACTTGTACGTGGCTGGGAGGAGGTGGCTGCGGATCATGTCGTCCTTAGTGACCCAGAGGACTCCGGACTGAATGCCTCAGCTAACCTACGCTGCATGGCCTCCCTGATCCTGCAAAGTCTGCGGAAGGATCCTCGTATTCTTCGGATCAAGGAGAGGGACCATTACTGGCTGGCCACTCTCCTTGATCCACGGTACAAGGGTAAGGTTGCGGACCTTATCGTACCGTCGCAGAGGGAGCAGAGGATGAGACAACTCCGGGAGGCCTTGCAGAAAGGTCTGTGTAACGCGTTCCCAGAGACTGTGAGGTTACAAACTCCTGGTCCTGGACAACGAGTTGCTGAGGCTTCGGGCAGTCAAAGAAGGAGCGGTGGGGAAGGTGGCCGTCTGACCGATGCGTTCAGACAATTCTTTAGTCCGCAGCCCCAAAGTATGATCGGTTCCAGCAACCATCGCCAGCGTCTGATATACATGGTCCAGGAATACCTAGGGGCAAGGTCAGACTTGGACACCTTCCCCACCGAAAATCCTCTGGCTTACTGGGTCTTGAGGATGGATCACTGGCCAGAGCTTGCACAGTATGCAATTGAGCTACTGGCCTGTCCTGCATCCAGCGTTCTTTCAGAACGCACATTCAGTGCTGCTGGAGGATTTGTCACGGATCACATGGTGCGCCTGTCCACCGACTCGGTTGATCGACTGACTTTCATCAAGATGAACCAGTCTTGGATCACCACCAGCTACCACACACCAGATGCTGATATAACAGACTAATTGATTTTAAAATGTCACATCCCTTCAAGACTGATGCTGATGCTGAGTGCCTGTGCTGTTATGTTGACTGGCTATCCTCCTCCTCAATGATACGATTAACGATGATAGCTTGGAAGATCATTTTGGTTTATGGGTGACGCCACCAGTGGCTAAGGCCCAATTTTTCAGCCCCTGTTTAACAGGGGCGTGTAATTAAAATTTTTGATGCAATACTTTGCAACAGGCCTCATTGCTGTGCTCCAAGTACAGTATCTGTGAGGGGTTGCAGTGTTGTGCCACCAGTGCCTAAGGCCCAATTTTTCAGCCCCTGTTCAACAGGGGCATGCAATTATAATTATTGATCTAATAATTCACAGCAGGGACCATTGCTGCGCCCACCAAGAGTAACTGTCAGGCCTTGCAGTGTTGTGGCACCAGCACCACCATCACCACCACCACCACCACCAAAGGCCCAATTTTTCAGCCCCTGTTCAACAGGGGCATGCAATTATAATTATTGATCTAATAATTCACAACAGGGACCATTGCTGCGCCCACCAAGAGTAACTGTCAGGCCTTACAGTGTTGTGGCACCAGCACCACCATCACCACCACCACCACCACCAAAGGCCCAATTTTTCAGCCCCTGTTCAACAGGGGCATGCAATTATAATTATTGATCTAATAATTCACAGCAGGGCCCATTGCTGCGCCCACCAAGAGTAACTGTCAGGCCTTACAGTGTTGTGGCACCAGCACCACCATCAAAGGCCCAATTTTTACTACCACTGATCAACAATTATATGTTATTACAATTCCTGATATAATAGTTGACAGCAGGGCGTTCCAGCACCCACCAAGAATAACTGTGAGTGCTTTCAGTGTTGTGCCAACACCAACACCTAAGGGGCCAATTTCTGCAGAGTATAAACGGAAGGTCCCTACTTTCAAACATCCAACTTACAAACTACTACTACTTGCAAACGGAAGAAGACAACAGGAAGTGAGAGGAAATCTACCCCTTGGAAGGAAAATTCTCTCCTTTAAGAATTAATATGGGAGAAAGGTGTCTCCTCTCTACTGATGCTTTATCACCAATCCTTGTTTCAAGAAAAACACCACATTTCAAAAACAGTTGTCATTGGGACGCAAAGTGAGGTGAAATGTTCTGAACAGGGGCACAGACAGCAAAAAAAATGTGACAGGGGTGATAACCGTTCCCTATGTTTTACAAAAAGCTAAAAAAAAGGAATTTGCCATGGAGCTCCACTTAAACAATGCAGCTGTTCCAAATTATAAACAGATTCTACATAAGAACAAACCTACAGTCCCTGTCTTGTATGCACCGCCTGTATACGGCTGTTCAGAGTATATAGGTCCTTTTTTATTTTGTGTGCGGGGTTCCCCTTAATATGCATACAAGACCCAAAGGGGCTGGTAATGGGCTGGGGTAGGGGGGGGTTGATGGGGTAGCTATGCCATTTTTCCTAAAGATTTTCATCCATATTACCGGGACCAGACATTGCATTAAAGCCGCAAGCAGTTTTAAATGACTTTTTTCCCCTTTAGAAATGTTATTTTGTGCAGGGACAGTTCTAAACACGGGAAACACGTGGCACTTCACAGGCATACTTTAGACACCCCCCAGGTACGATATTTAAAGGAATATTTGACTTTTTTTTTTTTCACTTTATGCATCATTAAAATTACTGCTCCCGGAAAACGTCCGTTTTTAAAACTTCTTTTTGCATTGATACATGTCCCCTGGTGCAGAAGCCGGGTTCCCAAACTCTGTTTCGGACAATAACATGGATAATAGTCGTTATAATTAGCACTTTAGAATCCGAACGTTCGCATCCATTGTATTTAATAGGGTTCTAATGTTCGTGCGAACTTTCGGTCCGTTCGCGGGTTCTGGTGCGAACCGAACCCGGGGGTGTTCGGCTCATCACTACTCACCATGTGTACCGGGCTTAAGGCTCAGGCACCCTGTATTGACCCCCAGCTCTGGTCAGAGGGTCACTGTTGTTCAACAGTCTATGTCTTAAAGCGGAGTTCCACACAAAAATGGAACTTCCACTTTGAGTGACTGTGACCCCCTGACATGCCCCATTTGGCATGTAATTTTTTTTTAGGGGGGTGGGGGGAGCGGGTAGCCTGTTTTTACAGGTACCCAGCTCTTACTTCCTCCCGGGGTTCCACGTCGCCGGAAGATCACCTCTCCCCCCTCCCTCACAGGTCACAGAAGATTGCCCGGCCAATCACAGCGCGCATAGCGGCTTGCGCATGCGCAGTGCGTGCTAGGGCGACCACATTTCCAAAATACCATTCAGGGACACCCCCCCTCCCTTCCCAAAAATCAGCTTGTGCTGTAACGAATATCAGCACAGTGATTGGACACAAGAGGCGGGATTTATGATTTCTCCAATCACAAGCAGGGGGCGGGGATTGTGCTCCTCCAGGCATTCTCGGCCAGGGCAAGTACTGTCAGTGAGTAAAGCGGTGACGTGGCGGCCTTTTTTGGGGGCATCAGATTGGCCCGGGGGGTAGCTGTGTCAGTTTCATTCCGGGACACTGTATTGTCCTGGAATGAAGGTGCCTGGGACAGACCTGCAAAATGCGGGACTGTCCCGGGCAATCCGGGACACGTGGTCACCCTAGTGCGTGCCCGGCTGTGAAGCCACAGCCGGGTGCCCACAGTAGTGATGCCAGTGCTGCAGAAAGGAGGGGAAGAGGAGCAAGGCTTTTTTCGCCTGCATCGCGTGACCGTGGGACAGGTAAGTGTCCAATTATTAAAATGGGTAGAACTCTGCTTTAAATACATTTCATATGTGTACATTTTTTTACGCTGTTTTATATTAGGCCTAACGATTGTATCCCTGTGCAAGAGTTTTACAACTGTATTTGATTTTTTTTTTTCTTTGAATAAAAATATTGTACCAGAAAAGACCCACCAACTGCTGAATTCCCCCTAGATAGAGAGCACAGAACACTGTGTCAGTGCAGCCTATTCTAGAAAGTCATAAGATGTATTATTTCTCTTTTTACACTGGGAAGCCTGTGGCCATCTAAATGCGGAAATCCCCTTCAATCCAACAGACCCAGCACGCTCAGAATGGAACTCCCCGCAGGACACCTGCAATCACGTGATGCTTACCTTGCTCACGTACCGCGTTCTCCGGTTATTTCCCGAAAGACACCGATAAACATGTATATTCCATTGTCACCATCTACACTCACTTCACTAATTCGCCCTATTTCCGTACATCCCGCCCGACTTCAACCCGAGCCTTTCCGAGAGTCGGCTTCGTGTTCTGTTAGCGGCGTTCGTCGTTGCTAGGTTACAGTCTATTCATTATTGGGCTGCGGTGTGTCTGCCTACGATGGCTCTCATGGTTCAAGATTAGACACAAGGCGCTCTCTATATGTGTAAAAGGGGCAGCAACCCCAGTGTTTGCCTTGGTTAGACTTTGTGGTGGAACACCAACGAAAGCATTCATGTAATATATAGGTTTATTATATATGTTTATGTTATTATTTATAAACAAATATAATTATTGTCATTTATAAATTACACATTTGTTTATGTTTATTAATGTGTATATAATAGGCATGTCCAAAGTCCGGCCCGTTTTTCGGTTTAATGCGGGCCCCACTGGTAATTTGTATGTATATGTGTATATATATATATATATGTGTGTATATATATATATATATATATATATATATATCTTTTGTGTCCCCAACGAATCCCCCGAGGGCCGCATGGCCCACGGGGATTGGTTGGGGGGTCACAAAAGATATATACCATATTTATCGCTCTGCCAGCCTTGGATGGGACAGGGAGGAGGAGGGACGAGTACCGTCAGATTACATACAGGAGAATCTCCTGTTTACTCTGCGGCTTCTAATAGGAAGTCCCGTCTCCTGGGCTGGCATTGGATGACTGTTCTGTCTATCATAGGAGGCGGGACTTTGTATTAAAGAGGCAGAGGAAGCCAAGCAAAAATCTTTTTTTACCAGGCAGAAGATATTTGAACACGGTGAAAGGGCCGGCAAATTATTAGCTTACTTAGTCCATAGCGAGGACAGGCCCCCAGTGGTGATTACCCTACACGACCCGGGAGGGACTCAGATTACAGACCCGCCCACGGTTACATCTAAATTCAAAGACTTTTTCTCTGACCTCTACCAATCTAAAGCCCCTCCACAGTGGCGGCCCGTCCATAGGGGGCGCCCGGGTGCCGCCCCCCCCCTCCTGTGGTCACCAAAAAAAAAAAAACGGGCCCTTTAAGAGTTTTTCTTTTTTTTAATGTCTTTTTTTTACACATGGCGGCGCGACCATAGTGGGCGCAGAAGCGCCGCTACCGCTCGCTTCTGCGCCCGGCCGTCACTCACCACAACAATACATAGGTTCATGCATTGCATGAACCTATGTATTGCTGCCGCCCACTATTCAGATGGCCGGCCCCTTGAGCGCCGGCCATCTGAGTCACAGCGTCTGATTGGCCTTTAGAAGTGCCTATCAGAGCCAGCAGGCTCTGATAGGCTTCCCGACTACAGCCTGAGGGCTGTAATCGGCTTCTAAATACCTAATGAGAGGACGCACAGGGGTGCGTTCCCTGGCCAATCAGGTTCACCGGGTCTGGTTACCGGTAACCTGATTGGCTGAAGTGACATCGAGGGCGGGAGATAACATCGAGGACGGAAGAAGGACGGCGCTGACTCGAGGAAGGTAAGTGCAGGGCTGGGGGGGACAAACTTGCTGTATTATGAGGACAAACTGGCTGCATTATGGGGGAGAAACTGGCTGCATTATGGGGGAGAAACTGGCTGCATATGGGGGAGAAACTGGCTGCATTATGGGGGAGAAACTGGCTGCATTATGGGGGAGAAACTGGCTGTATATTGGGGGAGAAACTGGCTGTATTATGGGGGAGAAACTGGCTGCATATAGGGGAGAAACTGGCTGCATATAGGGGAGAAACTGGCTGCATTATGGGGGAGAAACTGGCTGCATATAGGGGAGAAACTGGCTGCATATGGGGGAGAAACTGGCTGCATTATGGGGGGGAAACTGGCTGCATATAGGGGAGAAACTGGCTGCATATGGGGGAGTAACTGGCTGCATTATGGGGGGGAAACTGGCTGCATATAGGGGAGAAACTGGCTGCATATGGGGGAGAAACTGGCTGCATTATGGGGGAGAAACTGGCTGCATATAGGGGAGAAACTGGCTGCATTATGGGGGAGAAACTGGCTGTATTATGGGGGAGAAACTGGCTGCATATAGGGGAGAAACTGGCTGCATATGGGGGAGAAACTGGCTGCATTATGTAGGAGAAACTGGCTGTATATTGGGGGAGAAACTGGCTGCATTATGGGGGGGAAACTGGCTGCATTATGGGGGGGGAACTGGCTGCATATAGGGGAGAAACTGGCTGCATTATGGGGGAGAAACTGGCTGCATATGGGGGAGAAACTGGCTGCATATAGGAGAGAAACTGGCTGGCTGTATTATGGGAGAGAAACTGGCTGCATATGGGGGAGAAACTGGCTGCATTATGGGGGAGAAACTGGCTGCATTATGGGGGAGAAACTGGCTGCATATAGGGGAGAAACTGGCTGCATATAGGGGAGAAACTGGCTGCATTATGAGGGAGAAACTGGCTGCATATTGGGGGAGAAACTGGCTGCATATGGGGGAGAAACTGGCTGCATTATGGGGGAGAAACTGGCTGTATATTGGGGGAGAAACTGGCTGCATTATGGGGGAGAAACTGGCTGCATATAGGGGAGAAACTGGCTGCATTATGGGGGAGAAACTGGCTGCATATGGGGGAGAAACTGGCTGCATATAGGGGAGAAACTGGCTGCATTATGGGGGAGAAACTGGCTGCATATTGGGGGAGAAACTGGCTGCATATAGGGGAGAAACTGGCTGCATTATGGGGGAGAAACTGGCTGCATTATGGGGGAGAAACTGGCTGCATATAGGGGAGAAACTGGCTGCATATGGGGGGGAAACTGGCTGCATATAGGGGAGAAACTGGCTGCATATGGGGGTGAAACTGGCTGCATTATGGGGGGGAAACTGGCTGCATATAGGGGAGAAACTGGCTGCATATGGGGGAGAAACTGGCTGCATTATGGGGGAGAAACTGGCTGCATATAGGGGAGAAACTGGCTGCATTATGGGGGAGAAACTGGCTGTATTATGGGGGAGAAACTGGCTGCATATAGGGGAGAAACTGGCTGCATATGGGGGAGAAACTGGCTGCATTATGGGGGAGAAACTGGCTGTATATTGGGGGAGAAACTGGCTGCATTATGGGGGGGGAAACTGGCTGCATTATGGGGGGAAACTGGCTGCATATAGGGGAGAAACTGGCTGCATTATGGGGAGAAACTGGCTGCATATGGGGGAGAAACTGGCTGCATATAGGGGAGAAACTGACTGGCTGTATTATGGGAGAGAAACTGGCTGCATTATGGGGGAGAAACTGGCTGCATTATGGGGGAGAAACTGGCTGCATATAGGGGAGAAACTGGCTGCATATAGGGGAGAAACTGGCTGCATTATGGGGGAGAAACTGGCTGCATATTGGGGGAGAAACTGGCTGCATATGGGGGAGAAACTGGCTGCATATGGGGGAGAAACTGGCTGCATTATGGGGGAGAAACTGGCTGTATATTGGGGGAGAAACTGGCTGCATTATGGGGGAGAAACTGGCTGCATATAGGGGAGAAACTGGCTGCATTATGGGGGAGAAACTGGCTGCATATGGGGGAGAAACTGGCTGCATATAGGGGAGAAACTGGCTGCATTATGGGGGAGAAACTGGCTGCATATTGGGGGAGAAACTGGCTGCATTATGGGGGAGAAACTGGCTGCATATTGGGGGAGAAACTGGCTGCATATTGGGGGAGAAACTGGCTGCATATTGGGGGAGAAACTGGCTGCATATTGGGGGAGAAACTGGCTGCATTATGGGGGAGAAACTGGCTGTATATTGGGGGAGAAACTGGCTGTATATTGGGGGAGAAACTGGCTGCATTATGGGGGAGAAAATGGCTGTATATTGGGGGAGAAACTGGCTGCATTATGGGGGAGAAACTGGCTGCATATAGGGGAGAAACTGGCTGCATATGGGGGAGAAACTGGCTGCATATAGGGGAGAAACTGGCTGTATTATGGGGGAGAAACTGGCTGCATATAGGGGAGAAACTGGCTGCATTATGGGGGAGAAACTGGCTGCATATAGGGGAGAAACTGGCTGCATATGGGGGAGAAACTGGCTGCATATGGGGGAGAAACTGGCTGCATATGGGGGAGAAACTGGCTGCATTATGGGGGGAAACTGGCTGCATTATGGGGGGGAAACTGGCTGCATATAGGGGAGAAACTGGCTGCATTATGGGGGAGAAACTGGCTGCATATAGGGGAGAAACTGGCTGCATATGGGGGAGAAACTGGCTGCATATGGGGGAGAAACTGGCTGCATATAGGGGAGAAACTGGCTGTATTATGGGGGAGAAACTGGCTGCATATAGGGGAGAAACTGGCTGCATTATGGGGGAGAAACTGGCTGCATATAGGGGAGAAACTGGCTGCATATGGGGGAGAAACTGGCTGCATATGGGGGAGAAACTGGCTGCATTATGGGGGGAAACTGGCTGCATTATGGGGGGGAAACTGGCTGCATATAGGGGAGAAACTGGCTGCATTATGGGGGAGAAACTGGCTGCATATAGGGGAGAAACTGGCTGCATTATGGGGGAGAAACTGGCTGTATTATGGGGGAGAAACTGGCTGCATATGGGGGAGAAACTGGCTGCATATGGGGGAGAAACTGGCTGCATTATGGGGGAGAAACTGGTTGTATATTGGGGGAGAAACTGGCTGCATTATGGGGGGAAACTGGCTGCATTATGGGGGGGAAACTGGCTGCATATAGGGGAGAACCTGGCTGCATTATGGGGGAGAAACTGGCTGCATATGGGGGAGAAACTGGCTGCATATTGGGGGAGAAACTGGCTGCATATTGGGGGAGAAACTGGCTGCATTATGGGGAGAAACTGGCTGCATTATGGGGGAGAAACTGGCTGCATTATGGGGGAGAAACTGGCTGTATATTGGGGGAGAAACTGGCTGCATTATGGGGGAGAAACTGGCTGTATATTGGGGGAGAAACTGGCTGCATTATGGGGGAGAAACTGGCTGCATTATGGGGGAGAAACTGGCTGCATTATGGGGGAGAAACTGGCTGCATATGGGGGAGAAACTGGCTGCATATAGGGGAGAAACTGGCTGCATTATGGGGGAGAAACTGGCTGCATATGGGGGAGAAACTGGCTGTATTATGGGGGAGAAACTGGCTGCATTATGGGGGAGAAACTGGCTGCATTATGGGGGAGAAACTGGCTGTATATTGGGGGAGAAACTGGCTGCATTATGGGGGAGAAACTGGCTGTATATTGGGGGAGAAACTGGCTGCATTATGGGGGAGAAACTGGCTGCATATAGGGGAGAAACTGGCTGCATTATGGGGGAGAAACTGGCTGCATATGGGGAGAAACTGGCTGCATATAGGGGAGAAACTGGCTGCATTATGGGGGGGGAAACTGGCTGCATTATGGGGGGGAAACTGGCTGCATATAGGGGAGAAACTGGCTGCATTATGGGGAGAAACTGGCTGCATATGGGGGAGAAACTGGCTGCATATAGGGGAGAAACTGGCTGGCTGTATTATGGGAGAGAAACTGGCTGCATATGGGGGAGAAACTGGTTGCATTATGGGGGAGAAACTGGCTGCATATAGGGGAGAAACTGGCTGCATATAGGGGAGAAACTGGCTGCATTATGGGGGAGAAACTGGCTGCATATTGGGGGAGAAACTGGCTGCATTATGGGGGAGAAATTGGCTGTATATTGGGGGAGAAACTGGCTGCATTATGGGGGAGAAACTGGCTGCATTATGGGGGAGAAACTGGCTGCATATGGGGGAGAAACTGGCTGCATATAGGGGAGAAACTGGCTGCATTATGGGGGAGAAACTGGCTGCATATTGGGGGAGAAACTGGCTGCATATTGGGGGAGAAACTGTCTGCATATAGGGGAGAAACTGGCTGCATTATGGGGGAGAAACTGGCTGTATATTGGGGGAGAAACTGGCTGCATTATGGGGGAGAAACTGGCTGCATTATGGGGGAGAAACTGGCTGCATATGGGGGAGAAACTGGCTGCATATAGGGGAGAAACTGGCTGTATTATGGGGGAGAAACTGGCTGCATATAGGGGAGAAACTGGCTGCATATAGGGGAGAAACTGGCTGCATTATGGGGGAGAAACTGGCTGCATATAGGGGAGAAACTGGCTGCATATGGGGGAGAAACTGGCTGCATATGGGGGAGAAACTGGCTGCATTATGGGGGGAAACTGGCTGCATTATGGGGGGGGGAAACTGGCTGCATATAGGGGAGAAACTGGCTGCATTATGGGGGAGAAACTGGCTGCATTATGGGGGAGAAACTGGCTGTATTATGGGGGAGAAACTGGCTGCATATGGGGGAGAAACTGGCTGCATTATGGGGGAGAAACTGGTTGTATATTGGGGGAGAAACTGGCTGCAATATGGGGGGAAACTGGCTGCATTATGGGGGGGAACCTGGCTGCATTATGGGGGAGAAACTGGCTGCATATGGGGGAGAAACTGGCTGCATATTGGGGGAGAAACTGGCTGCATATTGGGGGAGAAACTGGCTGCATTATGGGGAGAAACTGGCTACATATAGGGGAGAAACTGGCTGCATTATGGGGGAGAAACTGGCTGCATATGGGGGAGAAACTGGCTGTATTATGGGGGAGAAATTGGCTGCATTATGGGGGAGAAACTGGCTGCATTATGGGGGAGAAACTGGCTGTATATTGGGGGAGAAACTGGCTGCATTATGGGGGAGAAACTGGCTGTATATTGGGGGAGAAACTGGCTGCATTATGGGGGAGAAACTGGCTGCATATAGGGGAGAAACTGGCTGCATTATGGGGGAGAAACTGGCTGCATATGGGGGAGAAACTGGCTGCATATAGGGGAGAAACTGGCTGCATTATGGGGGGGAAACTGGCTGCATTATGGGGGGAAACTGGCTGCATATAGGGGAGAAACTGGCTGCATTATGGGGGAGAAACTGGCTGCATATGGGGGAGAAACTGGCTGCATATAGGGGAGAAACTGGCTGGCTGTATTATGGGAGAGAAACTGGCTGCATATGGGGGAGAAACTGGCTGCATTATGGGGGAGAAACTGGCTGCATATAGGGGAGAAACTGGCTGCATATAGGGGAGAAACTGGCTGCATTATGGGGGAGAAACTGGCTGCATATTGGGGGAGAAACTGGCTGCATTATGGGGGAGAAATTGGCTGTATATTGGGGGAGAAACTGGCTGCATTATGGGGGAGAAACTGGCTGCATTATGGGGGAGAAACTGGCTGCATATGGGGGAGAAACTGGCTGCATATAGGGGAGAAACTGGCTGCATTATGGGGGAGAAACTGGCTGCATATTGGGGGAGAAACTGGCTGCATATTGGGGGAGAAACTGGCTGCATATAGGGGAGAAACTGGCTGCATTATGGGGGAGAAACTGGCTGTATATTGGGGGAGAAACTGGCTGCATTATGGGGGAGAAACTGGCTGTATATTGGGGGAGAAACTGGCTGCATTATGGGGGAGAAACTGGCTGCATATGGGGGAGAAACTGGCTGCATATAGGGGAGAAACTGGCTGGCTGTATTATGGGAGAGAAACTGGCTGCATATGGGGGAGAAACTGGCTGCATTATGGGGGAGAAACTGGCTGCATTATGGGGGAGAAACTGGCTGCATATAGGGGAGAAACTGGCTGCATATAGGGGAGAAACTGGCTGCATTATGAGGGAGAAACTGGCTGCATATTGGGGGAGAAACTGGCTGCATATGGGGGAGAAACTGGCTGCATTATGGGGGAGAAACTGGCTGCATTATGGGGGAGAAACTGGCTGCATATAGGGGAGAAACTGGCTGCATTATGGGGGAGAAACTGGCTGCATATGGGGGAGAAACTGGCTGCATATAGGGGAGAAACTGGCTGCATTATGGGGGAGAAACTGGCTGCATATTGGGGGAGAAACTGGCTGCATATTGGGGGAGAAACTGGCTGCATATAGGGGAGAAACTGGCTGCATTATGGGGGAGAAACTGGCTGCATTATGGGGGAGAAACTGGCTGCATATGGGGGGAAACTGGCTGCATATGGGGGTGAAACTGGCTGCATTATGGGGGGGAAACTGGCTGCATATAGGGGAGAAACTGGCTGCATATGGGGGAGAAACTGGCTGCATTATGGGGGAGAAACTGGCTGCATATAGGGGAGAAACTGGCTGCATTATGGGGGAGAAACTGGCTGTATTATGGGGGAGAAACTGGCTGCATATAGGGGAGAAACTGGCTGCATATGGGGGAGAAACTGGCTGCATTATGGGGGAGAAACTGGCTGTATATTGGGGGAGAAACTGGCTGCATTATGGGGGGGGGAAACTGGCTGCATTATGGGGGGGAAACTGGCTGCATATAGGGGAGAAACTGGCTGCATTATGGGGAGAAACTGGCTGCATATGGGGAGAAACTGGCTGCATATAGGGGAGAAACTGGCTGGCTGTATTATGGGAGAGAAACTGGCTGCATTATGGGGGAGAAACTGGCTGCATTATGGGGGAGAAACTGGCTGCATATAGGGGAGAAACTGGCTGCATATAGGGGAGAAACTGGCTGCATTATGGGGGAGAAACTGGCTGCATATTGGGGGAGAAACTGGCTGCATATGGGGGAGAAACTGGCTGCATATGGGGGAGAAACTGGCTGCATTATGGGGGAGAAACTGGCTGTATATTGGGGGAGAAACTGGCTGCATTATGGGGGAGAAACTGGCTGCATATAGGGGAGAAACTGGCTGCATTATGGGGGAGAAACTGGCTGCATATGGGGGGAGAAACTGGCTGCATATAGGGGAGAAACTGGCTGCATTATGGGGGAGAAACTGGCTGCATATTGGGGGAGAAACTGGCTGCATTATGGGGGAGAAACTGGCTGCATATTGGGGGAGAAACTGGCTGCATATTGGGGGAGAAACTGGCTGCATATTGGGGGAGAAACTGGCTGCATTATGGGGGAGAAACTGGCTGTATATTGGGGGAGAAACTGGCTGTATATTGGGGGAGAAACTGGCTGCATTATGGGGGAGAAAATGGCTGTATATTGGGGGAGAAACTGGCTGCATTATGGGGGAGAAACTGGCTGCATATAGGGGAGAAACTGGCTGCATATGGGGGAGAAACTGGCTGCATATAGGGGAGAAACTGGCTGTATTATGGGGGAGAAACTGGCTGCATATAGGGGAGAAACTGGCTGCATTATGGGGGAGAAACTGGCTGCATATAGGGGAGAAACTGGCTGCATATGGGGGAGAAACTGGCTGCATATGGGGGAGAAACTGGCTGCATATGGGGGAGAAACTGGCTGCATTATGGGGGGAAACTGGCTGCATTATGGGGGGGAAACTGGCTGCATATAGGGGAGAAACTAGCTGCACTATGGGGGAGAAACTGGCTGCATATAGGGGAGAAACTGGCTGCATATGGGGGAGAAACTGGCTGCATATGGGGGAGAAACTGGCTGCATATAGGGGAGAAACTGGCTGTATTATGGGGGAGAAACTGGCTGCATATAGGGGAGAAACTGGCTGCATTATGGGGGAGAAACTGGCTGCATATAGGGGAGAAACTGGCTGCATATGGGGGAGAAACTGGCTGCATATGGGGGAGAAACTGGCTGCATTATGGGGGGAAACTGGCTGCATTATGGGGGGGAAACTGGCTGCATATAGGGGAGAAACTGGCTGCATTATGGGGGAGAAACTGGCTGCATATAGGGGAGAAACTGGCTGCATTATGGGGGAGAAACTGGCTGTATTATGGGGGAGAAACTGGCTGCATATGGGGGAGAAACTGGCTGCATATGGGGGAGAAACTGGCTGCATTATGGGGGAGAAACTGGTTGTATATTGGGGGAGAAACTGGCTGCATTATGGGGGGAAACTGGCTGCATTATGGGGGGGAAACTGGCTGCATATAGGGGAGAACCTGGCTGCATTATGGGGGAGAAACTGGCTGCATATGGGGGAGAAACTGCCTGCATATTGGGGGAGAAACTGGCTGCATATTGGGGGAGAAAACTGGCTGCATTATGGGGAGAAACTGGATACATATAGGGGAGAAACTGGCTGCATTATGGGGGAGAAACTGGCTGCATATGGGGGAGAAACTGGCTGTATTATGGGGGAGAAACTGGCTGCATTATGGGGGAGAAACTGGCTGCATTATGGGGGAGAAACTGGCTGTATATTGGGGGAGAAACTGGCTGCATTATGGGGGAGAAACTGGCTGTATATTGGGGGAGAAACTGGCTGCATTATGGGGGAGAAACTGGCTGCATAAAGGGGAGAAACTGGCTGCATTATGGGGGAGAAACTGGCTGCATATGGGGGAGAAACTGGCTGCATATAGGGGAGAAACTGGCTGCATTATGGGGGGGAAACTGGCTGCATTATGGGGGGGAAACTGGCTGCATATAGGGGAGAAACTGGCTGCATTATGGGGGAGAAACTGGCTGCATATGGGGGAGAAACTGGCTGCATATAGGGGAGAAACTGGCTGGCTGTATTATGGGAGAGAAACTGGCTGCATATGGGGGAGAAACTGGTTGCATTATGGGGGAGAAACTGGCTGCATATAGGAGAGAAACTGGCTGCATATAGGGGAGAAACTGGCTGCATTATGGGGGAGAAACTGGCTGCATATTGGGGGAGAAACTGGCTGCATTATGGGGGAGAAATTGGCTGTATATTGGGGGAGAAACTGGCTGCATTATGGGGGAGAAACTGGCTGCATTATGGGGGAGAAACTGGCTGC